>JAMZEH010000018.1:14550000-14885000 GCA_024699665.1 Ostrea denselamellosa
CAGCGAGGTTCCCTAACGTCTCAACATCTGCTTATGGTGCACATTTCATATTGTGGTGTGTCGATCATCCCTCTGGATACGTGCACAAAAGCTTTCATAGTGTGAAGAATACCAAGAAGGTAAGCCTAAAGTTTTAATTTTATTGAAAAAGTTCGCTAGTGCAACTTTCCATTAGGTCAAATGCTGTCTGACGTATTTCATACCAATTGTTACGCCGTTCTTGAAACACAGATTCTGACTACGGATTGCTCCGTTTACCTTATCGGGATGCAAGGCTCACGGCGCGTGTGACCGGTCGAAAGGGGATACTTACTCCTCCTAGGCACATGATCCCACCTCAGGTATGACCAGGGGTCCGTGTTGACCCGTCTCTCTGAATTGTATTTTCTACAGGAATTACGAGATGGAATACTGTTAGTTATTTTGGCCTTTTCATCAATGCATTCTCAAAATATCTGTCAACAACTTCAATTAAAAGAGAGAGTCTTTACTAGCATATCTGTAATTCATATTACGTACATAACTTCATAGGAAAAGGGATTACAAGACAATCGAAGTAAGGTAGTCTGCTTTTTCTCAAACTTTGACATATTAGAGCAAGTTCTGCGTATGGTCAGTTTTTAATCCGAGACAGGCTAGTGACAAATAAGTTTATGTTACAGGATTTTCAGTTTCGTTTAAATTCAATATTTCCCAAATTCTATGGTCATTATAACAATTTAGTTTGCCGATACAACTTTTCTTTTGGGTCAAATGTTTCTGACGTGTTTTATATCACTTGTTAGACCGACTTTAGGAATTTTAACTACGGATTACTGAGGTTACTTAATCACGATATAGGACTCTCAGAGCACGTCACAGGTCGACAGACGATGCCTACTTTTTTTAGGCACTTGATCCCACCTGTGGTGTGTCCGAATGTCTATGCTTGCCCCATTCTTAATTTCGTATTCTTTATTACTTTCGGAAGATCGATGGTCTCTTCCCGGGTACATTGTATTTGGGTTCTCTCCTCCACCAATAAAAAACTGGACGCCACCAGATAACTGAAAAATTGTTGAGTGTAGCGGAAAACAACAAACAATCAATGGTATTCTTTATAGGAATTATGAGACTGATTACTGTTCATGCGGCGTGGGGACCCAAGGGTTTGAATAGGTCCTCAGTATATCTCTAGTACCTCCTTGCTTGTCGTAAGAGGCGACTAAATGAGACGGTCCTTCGGATGAGACCGCAGAAACCGAGGTCCCATGTCACAGTAGGTTTGGCACGATAAAGATCCCTCCCTACTCAAAGGCCCTAAGCGCCGATCATAGACCTAAATTTTGTCTCCATATGAGTGAAAAATTCTCAAGCGAGACGTAAAACAATATACAATCGATTAATGTTCATTCATCATTTCACTGAAGACATCTACTGAATATAAATTCAGATAATTCTGTCTTAAAATTTTTTATACCAGAAAATGTATGTTAAGTGCATATTTCAAGATGAAGACGAAATTGACATCCACATATATTCCTTCTACGGTATTATGTCTTCCACGACTGTTTGTACTTCGTTATTTCATTGAAAACAGATACTGGCAGCATACTTATAACTCAACATCATGGCAAACAGGATGATTTCAATTTCTCCATTGTTAAATTCCATTATCACCTGCATATGGTGTTTACATCTCCACCGATTCGATATTCGATACGCAAGAGCAATTGTTCCGCATATTAACAGTTTTTAAATCGAGGCAGGCTACTGAAAAATTGGTGTACAGGGGTTTTCACAGTTTCGTCTAAAGTCAGCATTTCGCAAATTCTATGGTCGTTATAAGATCTAGTTTGCCAGTACATCCTTCCATTAGATCAATGCTGTCAGATGCGTTTCATACGAAATGTTAGGCCGTTCTTGGCACACTGATTCTGACTGCAGATTACTCTGTTTACCTGATCAAGATATAAAGGGTTACAGCGGGTGTGACCGGTCGACAAGGGATGCTTACTCCTCCTAAGCACCTGATCGTACCTCTGGATTGTCAATCTCCCCGACTTGTATTTTCTACAGGAATTACGAGATTGAGTACTGTTTGTTACCTTAGCCTTTTCATTATGTTCAATACTATTTTCATTTATCATTCATATGCATCGACATTAAAAAACCTTCACTAAAGATCACATACTTTACCCACGAATGGCTCACGCGACATTTCACGTATATTGCATTTTATCTCCTCTCTATAAAAATCTAGGGTATACTTTCAGGATATTTTGATAGTTCCGGGTTGCAAGTATAAATACCCAAATCAGCTTTTAAGTGTTACAGGAAGTTGTTATTACTAAGTTATTGTAGCAAAGAAGGGGAGAAAAAAATTCTTTGGATCAATCTGGTATCCAACCAAGGATCCTTGCATTACCAAGTTAGATGATCCAACTACTGGGCTACATATGCGAATTTACTGAGAATGAGTGTTACTATATAAAATTAAAACCTTTATATTTCAGAAACAATACAAAAAATCTCTCAGAGACGAAAATAAAAATAATTTCAGAGAAAATGTCCTTAAAAAAAATCAACTTGTACTTGACAAATATATAGACATTATGTCGACACCTTTTCTCTCGTTTAATGGCCAATAGGACTATTTACGATCCCAGGTATATATGATTAAGTTACAAACTCTACACTTGGTAATATTTATTTTTTTTAAAAAAAACCCACCTCAACAAGTACATGTTAAATGACAATCTTCACCTGCAACATCCAGGGTATTGCTGTAAATGCATACACTGGTAAAGTGCATCATATTTTCAATATATATTAAACAAGGATTTCTCCGTTTGTGTTAATCATATGCTTGAACTTTGCAGTATCATCATGTTTCCAACATATTTTCAAAACAAATCTTCACCAAATTATGATAAATTCATATGTTAAACATTTGTTGCAGTTTTTATCTGTTTACAGGTAGCAAATAATACTCCTTATTAATGTAAATACTTCATGTGATTTAACACTATACATGCGGTGACACACAAACGTTTTCACCTACGCTCTATAGGCGACTATCTGCCACATACAATTAACAGGAATTCCGTGAAGGCGTACAATTCAGTTGGATTTCCGAGAGATTTTGATAACTCGGTGCACGTAGTATTATATTGCATCAAAGGGCAATAATGTTTTTCTTAATTTCTTCATCAAGTCCACTGTACACAAGATTTTATTTTCAGACAGTTTGTATATGTTGTTCTAGAAACTTTTCATAAAATTGTTATGAATACCATTGTACTGATAGAACCAGTTTTTGTAAAATTTTGATAACGCTGTTGCAATTTTCCGACTTTGATACACGAATCTGTTTATGCAAGTCTCAGTGCATGGAAGTGCAATAACACATACATTTCATTTGACGATTTACTGAATTTTAATGAACTGAAATACCTTTTCCAAACTTTAAATCTATAACATAGTGAGTATGGGGTTACCTCTAGACACTGCCCTGTCTTCGGGTCTATGATGTTGCCTGTTGCAGTGTAGTTAAGCATGGGATTATTCTCAACATGTATTGCCTTAATGAAACACAATTGCGACTATAAAAATTTACCGCGTTTGTGTGTTATTAAAATTTCTCTGCAAAACGTTGCTGGTTGAACGACCTATGTGAGATTATTCATTTAGATTTTCTAAATTAAATCATTTTGATTGCTTATAATGATAACCCAATGTTGTACTCTTCTTTATGAAATATCAACCTACAGTTTTAGAGGAAAACTATATTCTCTTAACATATCAATTTAATTTAAGTTCAGAATTGCATAGCTGTTTCACATTCAAATGTAAATAGGCCTTATAAGAAATGGTTACTTTTTTTGAAAGCACACGAGCTGATATACCCCGAGCCTTGTCACATTGTCAATCATTGGCGCACTGACCCGCCCCATTCAATATGCCAGTATGAAAAGGCTCGAGATATACTGAACCATTTCATATACTTTAAAATGTGATTTCTTAAATATTACACTTTTTAATTTTAATACAATTTATCTTGTATAATTTCAAAATATTTAGTCATTATTCATCTCATCTGGCAGGCCTAATCAATTTTACTAGAGTGCATCTTTAAATGTAATCAGTATTGGGTGTTAGATTACTATTAGATCATATCGCAACTTCTCAGGCCTTTCTGGTAAATTCGGACATTGTTTTTCTGCTTGTCAGAGAGGCTCAACAAGCTATGACCAGCATCATACACTATTCATACAATATATACATAGTTAACTGCATGATACACCTATATACAAACTTAATCATGTAGTATATTCAGCAAATACAATATAATTCTACACCAAATAATTCTCATTTCCTAATGTTTTCACTTCAATGCATGTAACGTTACTCTGATGAGTACCATAAGCGGTACACAATATGCCCGTGAGAAGATATTTAGGGTGTTTTGATTATGTTTCTTTAGTGTCATTAATTAGCAAACGTGACAAAAATGTAGAACTTTATTCAAGGTACATGTAGAATTGGCCATCATCAAGTTGTGACATGCTTAGTTTTGTAACATATAAATAAGGTAAATCAGCAATCTATTCCAGGTACATTATTTGATACTGTACATGGATTAGCCTTTAAATCTGTGGACCACAGGTTTGAATCTCGTAGAATTTGATTTTTTTTTTTTAAAGTAAAAATAAAATTCATTTTTGCAAGAGATAAAACAAACTTTATTACATCAGTTGAATATTATATGAATATAACACTTTCCTTTTATTATGAAATTCTTGGATTCTCATACCTCCTCAATCCTCTCTCAACAAAACCTCTATATGTTGCGAATCAAAATCCTTGTAATCTGCATGTCTTCAAGTTGCCGACAAATCCCTTGTTTTGAAATGCGAGGCAAGTTAATAAACTGTGGGAGAATGAAACAAATCCCGTCCTCCCTGTATAATATTTCCTTAAAAATGACAAAGTTCAGAAACGTGTAATTTCCTTACCAGTAGGACATCGAAATCCTTGACACATGCACATCTTCAATACCCATACAAACACTCTCTAAAATAAGGTCTTCATTTGAAAATTTGAGGGAGGAGTTAGTCGGACAAGTTACGATACAGTGACCCCCAAAAAGAGGTTTGACTTGACACGTGACCCGAGAAATGAATACAGGAAGAGAACATCCTGAACAGACAGACAGACTATAGCTGTACCGTAACACCTCTTGTCTACAGACGAGTGTATAAAAACAATACTTCAGCACCACATCACATAACTGTGATGTCAAAATAAAACGAGGTGATTCACTGCGATACCTAATGAGATAGAAACAATTAAATCTAACCCAGTTAACTAACAAGTCTGTTGTCATCTGTTATCATACTATATATAACATATTTTTCGTAACTTCATTGTGCTGTGATCTGCAGTGGTTTGTGATCAAATCTACTGTAATGCACTGCAGGAGTTGCAGAATCTATTTCTGCGACCAATCACCCTTCACATACATAAATTACACCTCATGTTTTTTTCTCACATAATATATACATTTACATTTATACATAAAGTACTTGCACATGTCCATACACAAATATTTCAAGATTTTCATTCAATGAAACAAATATTATGAATTATTCACATTTTTGAGGTCAATATGATGATTTGGCTACCTAGCAGTGCAATAGCTCACTCTTTGGACTTGATGAATATTGAACTTCTAAGGTAAATCATCATATTCACCTCAAAAATGTAAATATTTGTTGTAGCAGCACAGGCTATAAAGCATGTAATGCTGTGAAAAAGATGGAGACGTTGTAGCTGATCATGAAAGAAAAATGTACATGTAATCTGAAGGTATTCTAAAATCTACATCGTCCTTCCTCAGCTAGATGCCAATATTAATTCCACTATAAGCATGCTTTCCCAGGAATTGTCTATGTAATCTCTTTCTACAGTACATTGCATTGCTACTGTCCACTGTGTAACCTTCTCCACCGCTTCTATGTAGGTCACTCTGCATTAATAAGGAGTAGATAGATACCTATGCATCTATCTTATTATGGAACAAAAAGGTGGACTTTAGGAAACAAAATTCATCCACTCTCTGTGATTAAAGCAAAACCTCACCAGAAATTTAGACAGCTGTACAGTGAATATAAGCTAAGATGTGCAGTTCAATCATATGCTTTGGATATCATCATCCTATGGTATTAATAGCATAATCAATACTTACAAAGTATCTCTCATCATCATATACCACAGTTTAGAGTCCTCTTGCTATGATAAGTAGCCCGTAGAACACACACTTACACACACACTTACACAAAAGAAAAAAAAATCAAAAAAGAAAACTGTGGCATGCAATGATGCAAAATACTATTAATCAGCCAACAATGAATATCAGATGTTTTCCTTCATGTGTCCTTTGACGATTACAAATTCAGCGATGATGATAGGAGCCAAATTCCACTCAATATATTGGTATCCATTGCCCCCTGCTCACCACGGGGAGGTGGAAGGAAGAGCAGGATAGAAATTATGTTGAACAGGAATGCTGGAAGAGCAGATGTACCTAAAGATGTAAAATTAATCAGCTGTAATGCCTGCAATTCTGCATGTCATTCAATATGCTTTTACTTTTTATTAAGTTTGCAATCTCTTTATAATATATTTGAAATGTAGGGGGATAAAAACAAATAAAATCATTTGATACTTGAAATGTAGGGAGATAAAAAAATAAATAAATCATTTGATACTTGAAAAAGTTTCTAATCTAAGTATACAGGAAAAAAATCTTTTAAATTCTTCTAAATAACAGAAGAGCCACAGCAGTCCTATTAAGTACATATGCAATGTTTCTGACATTTTCTCTAAAATCATTTTTCATCTTCTCGATATGAAGAGTTCTTTTATAATAGGCTTAGATTTTGTAATGTAGTAATATTTACATTGACCTGGGTAGCTCAGTCGTTGCATGTAGATATATAACTTGCAAAAAAGGGTCCCGGATTTGATACCCCCTTGTTCTAAAGATTTTTCTCTTCCTCATTACAGTAATGCTCTTTGATACAATAGAGCTGGTTTTAAGTTTTTACTTACAACAACCAGGAACTATTGAAATATGCTAACACTAAAACAGCATGGTAACATACCCCAATTCTTTCTGTAGAAATGAGTTAGAATGCAAGTGAATTGTATATGAAATTTCACACAAAAATTACAAGTATATATTATTGAAAAACCTCGCACATGTCCTTGATATGCAGCATCCTCCCGTAGCGTAGATTCAGGTTTGTTCAAATCATGACCTTTGGTGGGTAGATTCATTGATTGATTATATATTGTTTAATGTCCAGCTCAAGAATTTTTCACTCATATGGAGATGTCACCATTGCCAGTAAAGGGCTGCAAAATTTAGGCCTATGCTCAGCGTTATGGCCTTTAAGCAGGGAGGGATCTTTTACGTGCCACACCTGCTGTGACACAGGGCCTCAATTTTTGCGGTCTCATCCGAAGGACCGCTCCATTTAGTCGCCTCTTATGACAAGCAAGGGGTACTGAGGATCTATTCTAACAACCTGGATCTCCACGGGGCTGGTGGGTAGAATGGGGCAACAATAAGGGAACAAAATTTTATTTTAGAATATACAGGAAAAAACTTTTAAAATCTTTTTCTCATGAACAGCAAGGTCATGATGACTTATGAACTTGACTGATCTATGAGCTCACGTGAGCTATACTTTCCCCCAAATCATTACACTTTCCAAGCTTTTTACGTACAGAGATTTAGGAAAAGTATGTCTTGACAGTTCCTTTAATAAGCTCATCACAGAGGGGACACTTCCTCATAGCGGGGGCACAGTCCAAACAGCAGACCAGATGACCACAGGGCAGAAAGGCAGCTGCCACATCCTTGTCACAACAGACCTTACAAACCAAAGTTTCTGTCAATCCAAGGAAGTCTTCCTGTAGAATCTTCTTCTCTGTAAAATACAAAGTATCTGCTTGACCAAAAAACTTATCACACCACTCATACCTAAGAAAATATCATAACACTCCCTCTTGCTCAAGTTTTCAATATATGGTTCAAATGTCTATGTCAAAATGTCAATGTAAGACTGAGAGAATGAATGTAAATTACTTGAAAAAGTCAATTGGGCATAATTACCAACTTTTTTATTCACTGCACAAACTTGATGTGTATTCTACTGACATATCTATATCCTGATTTTCAATTTCAATGTCCATGTATGATTTTGATAACTGCTTAAAATTTTGCTACTCCAAGGGGCACAACTCTGTCGATACTTTTTGAACTAACATAACCTGGATATTCTCATGATCATCTATATACCAAACTTTAGTTAGAAATGTGCATCTGTAGCAGAAATAAATGGATTCTGAAACATGACAGAAAAGGGTAATAATATATGCTTCAGCAACTTCATGGGAGGGGGTGGGCATAAAATCAGGAAAGTGCGAACAAAGACTGTATGCTGATCAGTTTGTGAGTAGCAATATTATTATGAATTTGTTGTAAATTTGATACAAATTATTTAATACCTACCCTGCTTTTCTTTCTGACTGTAGCCATAATCTTTTGGCTGGCCTTGTACTGCATCACTGTCTGTTCTGTTTTCTGTAAGAAATTAAAAGTGTCCTCACTTTCACTTTCACTTTCATATATACATATAAATGATCAGTCCCTGGGTAATTACTCCAACAATTGAAATTCAAAACAGGAGATCTTGTAAAATACATAGGGTAAAAAGGAAAACTCTTTATTAACTGCTAATGCATTCATACCCTCATGTATTTTCAAAAATGGAAATTTATTTCTTCACAGAAAATTTAAATACAAACAAATAATTTCCAAAGTTACAAATAAATCTGAATAAAAATGTTTCACATTGTATTTCATAAAATTTGTAAAACAAAACTGTACAGTGTATGTAATATAGATCTATAATGAATTATCAAACCTTCTAGAGCTGAAGCACTGTCACTGGCGCCAGCCACTAAAGGCTCGGAGGATCCATCCGCTACTTGTAAACTCTGAATTCCTATAAAAAATACAGTCTTATTGGGGTCATCAACATTTAACTTGGTCATCAACATTTAACTTGGTCATCAACATTTAACTGGAGATGGTGTGAATGTGAAATGCACAAGCTTGCGTATCATGTGTGATAATAACAAGTTATTGACTGAATGTTGGGAAATATGCCTGCCCCAGATCTTTGAGTGGTGATGTGGATCAAGCTTCTTTCAATGAGAGTGGCATATTTACCAATATTCAGTCAATAACATTTATATGACATATTTTTCCAATATTATGGTAATATGTATAAAATAAACTTATTTACATTTTTGGTAGCAGAAGTCATCATGTGGAGTATTATTTATAAACATAAGATCTACTCACCTAAGAAAATTTGTATTCCCCTGAATGCCTGAAGGCAATACAATTTCTTGAGTGAATAGTTTTGTCGTATCTCCCTCACACTCAAGCAATAAATTGTTTATCATGATGAAACAAAGCAAGACTGCAAAAATGCAATCAATTTTGAGAAAAAATTCTGGATCTGTGCATGGATATTGTCTGAGCTTGCACTAATGGTAGCACCACCAACATATTAAAATATCTAAGAATCGAAACAGCCTGATAAAATAACCATTTCTTACTTTTCTTTCTCCTCAAGTGGTGATAACTTACATGGTCTGTTTACCAACTAAAATCAGGTCATAAACTGTGCTTCAGACATTTGTAATCCTTGTGGTCACTCTGAAAGGGATGGACCTATTTGCCTGGTATATCAAGTGGTCACTCTGAAAGGGATGGGCCTATTTGCCTGGTATATCAAGTGGTCACTCTGAAAGGGATGGATCTATTTGCCTGGTATATCAAGTGGTCACTCTGAAAGGGATGGGCCTATTTGCCTGGTATAGTGAGTGGTCACTCTGATAGGGCAGTGTGAACATACATTGTACCTGGTATAGTGATTGATTGATTGTTTGTTTGTTTTCCGCCACACTCAACAATTTTTCAGTTATCTGGTGGCGTCCAGTTTTTGTACGCGGCGGAGAGAACCCAGATTCAATATCCGGGAAGAGACCATGGACCTTCCGAAAGTAAACTGGCAAACTTTCTCACATATATCAGCGCGAGTGGGATTCGAACCTGCACCGACTAGAGGTGAGAGGCCTTGTGATTTTGAGCGCAATGCTTTAACCACTCGGTCACGGAGGCCCCTCCTGGTATAGTGAGTGGTCACTCTGATAGGGCAATGTGGTAACTGACTATGTAGGGTCTGTTTACCTGGTATAGCGAATGGTCTTTTGGACTATGTAGGGTGTATTCACCTGATATAGTGAGTAGTCTTTTGGACTATGTAGGGTCTGTTTACCTGGTATAGTGAGTGGTCTTTTGGACTATGTAGGGACTGTTTACCTGGTATAGTGAGTAGTCTTTTGGACTATGTTGGGTCTGTTTACCTGGTATAGTGAGTAGTCTTTTGGACTATGTAGGGAGTATTTACCTGGTATAGTGAGTAGTCTTTTGGACTATGTAGGGAGTATTTACCTGGTATAGTGAGTAGTCTTTTGGACTATGTAGGGAGTATTTACCTGGTATAGTGAGTGGTCTTTTGGACTATGTAGGGTCTGTTTACCTGGTATAGTCTTTTGGACTATGTTGGGTCTGTTTACCTGGTATAGTGAGTAGTCTTTTGGACTATGTAGGGAGTATTTACCTGGTATAGTCTTTTGGACTATGTAGGGTCTGTTTACCTGGTATAGTGAGTAGTCTTTTGGACTATGTAGGGAGTATTTACCTGGTATAGTGAGTGGTCTTTTGGACTATGTAGGGTCTGTTTACCTGGTATAGTGAGTAGTCTTTTGGACTATGTAGGGTCTGTTTACCTGGTATAGTGAGTAGTCTTTTGGACTATGTAGGGTCTGTTTACCTGGTATAGTCTTTTGGACTATGTAGGGTCTGTTTACCTGGTATAGTGAGTAGTCTTTTGGACTATGTAGGGACTGTTTACCTGGTATAGTCTTTTGGACTATGTAGGGTGTATTTACCTGGTATAGTCAGTAGTCTTTTGGACTATGTAGGGTCTGTTTACCTGGTATAGTGAGTAGTCTTTTGGACTATGTAGGGTCTGTTTACCTGGTATAGTGAGTAGTCTTTTGGACTATGTTGGGTCTGTTTACCTGGTATAGTGAGTAGTCTTTTGGACTATGTAGGGACTGTTTACCTGGTATAGTCTTTTGGACTATGTAGGGTGTATTTACCTGGTATAGTCAGTAGTCTTTTGGACTATGTAGGGTCTGTTTACCTGGTATAGTGAGTGGTCTTTTGGACTATGTAGGGTCTGTTTACCTGGTATAGTGAGTAGTCTTTTGGACTATGTAGGGAGTATTTACCTGGTATAGTGAGTGGTCTTTTGGACTATGTAGGGTCTGTTTACCTGGTATAGTGAGTAGTCTTTTGGACTATGTAGGGTCTGTTTACCTGGTATAGTCTTTTGGACTATGTAGGGTCTGTTTACCTGGTATAGTCTTTTGGACTATGTAGGGTCTGTTTACCTGGTATAGTCTTTTGGACTATGTAGGGTCTGTTTACCTGGTATAGTGAGTGGTCTTTTGGACTATGTAGGGTGTATTTACCTGGTATAGTCATTGCTCTTTCTGACTGGGCAGACTGGATCTTGTCAGCATTCTGAATCATCTCTATAATGTCCAGTATGCTAGCAGCTGTCATTGGGGGTGGATGCCGTCTACCTATAACAAAATTCTTACTCCACAGAGAAATGCTGACATAAGCTTCCTTATCTTGTTTTCTTACTTCAGATCATGTGACAGCATGAGGCCCATGGGCCTGAACAGTCACCCATGTAAAATGCAACAACTCCTTAATGGGCAGCTTAATCAAACAAGGTGTTCAGAATTTTCAACAAGAATACTGGAAACCGTACAGAATATGCTCATCACAAGCTGTGTTTTTCTTACACCATGAGCTGTAGAACTTCAACACTTACATTTGCATCATATGACTAAAAGGTCCTAGCTCTAAAACTGTGTCAGTTGGTAGATAAACAAACCAAGGATTCATAATTAAATTTTCAAAAAAAAATAAAAAAAAAATTGTTTAAGTTTAACAACTTGTAATTTTGTCAAAAATTAAAGAAAATTTGAAAATTGTTGAGAATTAAGTTGTTTGCAATATGCACATCTTGTTTACAAAGGTCTTAGCTTAAAAACCGTGAAGGGTGATAAATGGACAAACCATGCATGCATTGACTTTATAATATTTCCTAAAAATTCACAAAGTTTAATAACCTGCAATTTTCTCAAAAAAAAATCAAATCCTTCCCACATTTTGAATACCAATAAAAATACTTAGTAAAATAAGAAGACCCTCACTTGGAAATTAAGAGGAGTTAGAGGGACAAATCACTAATCTCCATATCCTGTTGATAGCTTGGAAAATCATGAATAAAAATATGAACCATGGTAACAATACACACATTGCATCAAGACAAAGTATGTTTAATATTCTATGGAATACCATGTAAGGATTAAGGTGTTCTGACAAGAATGTAGATAACCAGATGAGTGTGTGAAACATGGTGCCCCCGGTGGCACAAAAAACAAATGAAAGATCTTGTCATGAGGAATCTATATTAAAAATATGGAAGCACTACCTTACTGAAATAATATTGCCTCGGAAAACTTTTCTTAAAAATTCCAAGGTCATTATGTTAAAAACTTGTGAATAAAATGACTTGTCATTATGAATTTACAAACAAAATATGAAAACCCTACTTCAAATGATTCCTGTAGACAATATCGAGGTTAACCTTTCTCTAAAAATAAACAAACTCCAAGGTCAAGGTTACACACTCTGATACCAAGAGAAAGTTCTTGCCATAAGGACTACACGTATGATATATACAAACCCTGATTTAACCCTTGTTTACAATTAATTTTTTACTTCCTCGTTGAACGCTAAGGTTCATTTAAATTTTGACCAAGTTTACAACTATACTACCCATAGAATATAAAGGAATTTTTAAAAACACAGTTTATCTACATTTTATTGCTACTGGTCTCGATACAAAAGAATCGACTTTTAATTTCAATACTCAACGTTTCTTGGTAAAAATATATTTTCCAATAAAGGTTTGATATATAGAAATTGTCACGATCTATGTTTATTGGATAAGGTGGGAACTTTGTAGTACCTGGAATTAGGTTTCCCCTCCACTCGTTCATGGCTCTCTGTATGATCTGGTTGTGGTACCCCCATTTCCCGCAGTGCCTGGGCTATGCTTGTGTCCACGTCTCTCTCTAACATATCCAAAATATCTTGCGTTGAATTTAAGTATCATGTGAATATTCATATTCAAACCAAATTATGAAATAAAGACATTTTAGTAGTGTTTGTCATGTAATATTAAAGTAACTCGACTGATTACTGTGATTAATACTCGACAGCTCATTTGATAAAAATACTACATGCATCTACTTTCTGAATGTTGAGCAAGTCTGTTAATTACACTACGCACTGCATGCAATACTGAACACAGGGAACTATTCACCCCTCTTTATTTTCACCCTCATTGTTGGTTGGTTAATTCAAGAATGGGTAAATTTTTTTTCTCTCTCGCATCCCTCTTGACAGATAAACTGTTCTGGATGAATTTCAAATGGAGTGAACTGTGTGCAAGTGAATAGAGGCAAAAATAACATGGGCAAATATAGCCCTGTATACAGCATACTTTTATAAAATTCTCTGCTTCATAAGAAAATCTCAAAATATCTGACCATTCCTTAGAATTTTTATCTATATGGAATTACAATGTTTCTAAATCAGGAGATTTTGGGGGTAAAAAGCCAGCAAAAAAATACACGTAATTTCAAATTTTGACTACAATACAAATTGGTTATAATATTTTCTCCCAATTCTTTATAGAGAGAGTGTCTTTTGGGATGTTGGGATTTTAAGATTTTAAGTAAAGAATACATTACCTTTTGGTGGTGGTAACTGAGATGACGGCGCCAAACCAGCCTCCTAGTACGTATATAGCAAAAACATCACAGACATGCAACAAGCTTAGTCTCATCATTAGATGCTTCAGATTACTAATTCTGTATGCCCGTGTTTCTAAATTCAATGATTTTCATGTTTGTATATGTACTACGAAATCGTGTACAGAATAGCCAAATATGATGTGCACCTCAGAACAGCTTAAAAGGATACAAGCCACAAATATATTGAACACACATTTTAGACATACAAAACGTAATCTTCCACTTCTTTTAGAAAGCTGGATAACTTTAAAAAATAAAGAGGACACCTTCACCATATCAACGAATGATTCAAATTGATGTGATTTTACCTTGAATCAATGCTAAATGTGTCAATATTTGTATAAAGAATTAAAAATAGGAAACAAACAGTAAAACAAAGAGTAGGCATATATTTACGTTGCTGCAGAACTGTGGGTAGATCTCTGATATAAAGCAGAAAGCTAAAAATCCACCCACTGTATAAAACCCTTTGTAACTTTTTTTCTGCATGCGATTCAGGTTTTAATAACCTCAATACTTTTACATATCACTGCCTCAAGATTTGATCATAAAAAATTCTAAAAACATTTCCCCTATACATTTATGTCAAGACTTGCCTTTATCATACCCCCCCCCCCCCCCCCCCCCCCCCCCAAAAGGTACAGTTCTGCAGTGTCAGTTAGGTTTTCTGACTATATATTCTAATGATTATTGTGTTCTACAATAGATCAGAACAGTTTTATGTACTCACTTGTTCTTGATGTCGTCTCTGCACTCTAGCCACATATTTCTCTCCCTTGTTATTCCGCAAAAAGGCACATCGGGGGAACCACCGAGCATGCTCAATCCAGGGATCGTCACTCCTGTCCCAGTTTCTCAGGCCCCCACCGCAGAAAAAACATCGAGCATAGTCTCCATAGCCTGCCAAATTACAGAGCTGTATCAAACAATCCTAGTCATTTACTGGTATAAAATCTTGCGTACCACTTTCTATCAACCCCAGGACTTTAGTACCACACTGAGTCCAAAAACAAAGAGCCTGAGAGTCAATGTGATATGCAAAAACAGTTACACAAACTTAGTAATAACTAAGAACAAACATATATGATATTAATGTGCCTATCTCCATGTCTTTATAGCAGGCCACAGACTTCATTTGCCTACCAAGCACAATTATTTTACATCATTGATCCGAGATGAAAATAAACACTGTTAATTCAATATACAGACTTTTACCTTGTAACAAAACATGTTGCCTTACATTGAAGACAACTGTGAAGGTTGATAAATTTTACTAGACAGTGGCTGTTCTTACCTGCATAATAGTACCCAGCCCGCGCCATTTCCCGCGGAGTCTGTGCCATGTGAGAGGGCCATCCCTCAAAGGAGCCAAGTCTATTAGAGTACACGGCATAAGAAGGATATTTAGGTTTGTCAAAATTGATCCCCAGAGGATCCAGCTGTGCCAGTCTCTCAGCAGAAGTAGGGCCTGGGGGGTTTGCCCTTCCCTGTGAGGGAGCTGGGGGGTTTGCCCTTCCCTGTGAGGGAGCTGGGGGGTTAGCACCACTGGAGGAACCTTGTGTAGATTGAGTTGTTTGTGCACTTGATGTTTGCATGGATTCCTTTGACCGAGTTGATAGTGGGACATGAACAGGTGTAGCTGATTCCACATCACTGCGATTCACCTCCAGAGGCCTGGAGTGGGGCTGGACTTCACTGACCAAAAGTCCTGCTGTGTATGTAGGTTCCTGTGAGGAACCAGAGGAAGTAACCACTGGCTCAGATTGTGCTAAAGGAGCTGGCTCTTCCTGACTGCCCTGCACCTCATGAATGACAAGGCCAGCTGTTCCCTGCCCACTGTTTGCCTCACCACTTGTTCCCTGTCCTGCATTGATTGCTGCTGCTGTGAGCTTGGCATGTTCCTCCTTTTTCTTTTTTTTCTTTTCCCTCTTAATTTTGGATTTACTGGGCATTTGAATGGAAGCTAGAATAAAAAGAAAGAATTGCCATGATACACATGGTAGGCCTCGTTATTTCTGCAAATATCCATACACAAATGATTTGAATGAAATGTCCAGAATTTCAGAAATTAAAAGTTTGTTTGATATGGTAAATTATCATACATAAATAATAAAAGAAAGTAATATGAACATATAATGGCATAATTCAAAGATCTAACTCTTATATATAACATACAATGTATTCATAATGTTCCAAATACTTCAGTTTTGAGGTATTAATACTTTCATCTTAAAAATAATCTTTGTTATGTGACTATAAATCTATAGCACAAAGGTCATTTAAGCAATAATAATTCAAAAACAAGAAATGTTTTGCAAACATATGTCCCTTATGTTGCAATATTGAAAAGAATCATTCAGAATGTCTGTAACGATAATGAAAATTATGGGTTATTTACTAGCCAGGGCAACCACAATACTTTGATCTCTATATGGCAAAGGGTTCTGAAGATAATGAGCATTATCTTTTTAAATTATATCCAGAGTGAATTGATTTATGACCTTGCAAGATTCAAAAATGAAAAGGAGTCACACCTTGTGAGGTGAAAACCAATGTACAACATCTACTCTTTAGGGAGTAGTGTACCAAGTATTATGCCTGCAAAGAGTTCACAAGATATTGAGCAGACAATACCTTCTAATGTCAAGAGCAGTTTGACCCTTGACCTTGTGACCTCACATCTACTTCTTAGGTTGTACCAGTGTACCAAGTTTGATGTCTGCAAGCAGATAGTTAAATCCATACTCAAAATATTGAGCAGTGAATATCCTCTTATGGCCAGAGTATATTGACCCTTGACTGTGGCCTCAAAATCAATAGAGGTCATCTACCCTTTTGGGAAAACCAGCATAAAAATTTGAAGCCTTTCAAGCGAAGTATTCTTAAGACAACACTTGGTTTATTGACTGACCAGCAGTGTTCATTGTTTAGCAATTTAATTCACTGGTCCCCAAAGGGCCAGTAACCTTGTAAAGTACTGGCCCTGTATCAGATCTGGTGTCACATCATTAGACAAAATAAAATGAAATAAATCACTTAACTTTTACTTTTAAAAGATAATAAAATGTTTTAATAATTGATTTTGATCTATTAATTAAGAAATATTAGATAGTGATAAATCATATTTATTATCAAACAAATCTGTTGTCATCCTCAATTGTTTCCCCTACAATTTCTACATCAATCTAAATCATTATCAGGTACAATGAAGGTATCTTATGATGTGGGCTAGTCTGAAATTAATGTTTGCTTTCCTAACCTGGCAAAACTGTTTTAAATTTATTGAGCCTTTTTGATTTTTTGTCAGACTTACAGTTAAGTTTAAACACTGCAATAGGTGTAACCTCCCCTCTCCCCCCCCCCCCCCCCCCCCCCCAAAAAAAAACCAAACCAAAACAAAAAAAAAACCCCACACAAACCTGGTTCCTGTTGTGATGTTTGTTCTCCACTTATAAGCCCAGCTGATGCCTCATCTGTTGATTGTGATGGCTCTATAAGCTGCCTAACCTGGCCTACTGGCAAGGTCATAGTATTGGCAGCAGGTGTTGGGTCTCCATCAGCATTCCTAAATTGCTCAGGTGCTGATCTTTGTAGATTACCCTCCTGCACCATAGGAACATTTCTTGCCCCATGAACAGGAATGTTGTTGGTCTCCCTTCCATTAATCAGTGGACAGTCAGGAGATATTTGACTGTGTACTGCTTCTATATTTGATTCTTCACTCCATTGGTTATACGTCTGGCGGCAGAAGTAACAGCGTGTTTCTGTGGTATGACCTGTATAGTAAAATCCATTACTGGCTAGTTTTACAGTAGAAATACCTACATTGGCTGGGTAAGTTTGGAAGGTGATCATTCTGAACCATTCCAATCTCATTCGTGCTTCAATTGCATCATCATTTCCATCTACTACTTGCTGAATAAAGTTGTCCAAGGCAGTCCCTCTTGGAAAGTGTGCCCAATCTGACCGCTGAAATGGAAGAATGTCAATAGAAACAAGCTGAAGATCCTTGGAGATTTTCAAATACCCCCTCAGAAAACTCAGTCCCTTTGGAATGGACTGAATCTTGTAAAGCATTTCAGGGAGTGACATATTGCCCATCTTCTCTACGGAAACTGGAGAAAGAGAATACCTGTGTTTTGTAGCTTCATACCTTTGGAAAAACCTAGCCATGTGTTTCTGAATTCTATCCATCTCTTTGGTGTTAAATTCCTGCCAATATTTTATTCGATTCCCAGTCCTCTTGTTATTGACAAGTTCCTCAACCTTCACAATTATGCCACACATACTTGACAATCTGGATGGGACACATACCTTACGATTCACACTTTCTGATGAGTCAACATCATTAAAATCATCCATAATTGTATTCACTGACCTACGATAATTTTCATTCTGATCAGACTCTTTCATCATGAACTTTGGAACACAATTTTTCTTTGTATTTCTTTTATGCTGAGTTCTAATATCATTACTGCAATTTCTCATACATTGATTTGCAGATGGATTTTTCTGCAGAATCTTCTGTCCAACTTTCTTCCATTTATAACTTTGGACCTTGCTTTGAGCTTTATGATGTCTTACAACTCTTCTCTTTTCCAATCTATGTGCGAGATTTTGAAGAGTTTGACAATTTTCCTCCGTTTTGTGAAAATAATTCTTTGACGAGGACATATACACGATTTCACGGCATTTCCCTGATGTTACATCTCTCATTTTATCCAATAGATGTAGATTTTTCAGAGCAGAATCTTCAACCCTAAGTAAGGAATACACCAAACTGTCTTCTCTCTTTAACAAGGAATCCTCCAATGTATTCATATCAGTACCTGCATCATTGTTATCTCCAGGTTCATTTACAGAATCACCATCCTTTGCAAAAATATTTATCATATACATGCTGTCTTGTAAATGTTGCAAAATATATTCCAATTCCTGCTTTTCAGTACGAATACTGAAGTTGCCCATGAGAAGCTTTCTGAGAAACATACTTGAAAATGACATTATGTGCATTGTATATTTAGATGATACCCTTGGTAACAGCCAGGGACATAGTCTTAAGAGCAGGAACTGGAATTCATTATGTACAGTTAAAGATTCACTGGGCGTACGACTTAAAAAATAAATCCAGATTGTTTCTCTAAAGTCAAAGCATTGCCAGAGTTTGTGCATTGCAAACTCGATGCTCTCATCTCCTTTGTACAACATTCTTTCAATTGTGGAACAAGTTACGCCAGGAATTTTTCCACAATTTAGACTAGTATCCATTAAAATAGTAAATTTTTGCTGACAATGGCTTTTCACCCGAGACACTGATGTATGGAAAGCAGATAATTCACCTTGTTTACATTTAACTTCGCCCCATTTTTCTCTGCCTAAGGTTATATCACTTTGCGGAGTTTTCTTTGGTTCAGCATGTTCAGATAGAGCAAATTCTTCATGCATGATTTTATCTGTGAAACATTCTTTTATATAGTGTTCATATAATCTACAGGTATTTTCATCAATAGAATGAGGCATTTGTTCCATCACTTCATGCTTTTTATTATCACCTTCCTGATGAGATGTAGCCATATCAAAATTCTGCACAGGTTGGCAGATCAACTGGAAAATTAATCTGAGATATTCATCATGTATATCTCTGATCAACTGATTCTCCTTTCTGTTCATCAGTTGTGATGTTTTTGTCCTGACCAATATTTCCTCTTGTAAAATTGAATTCTCAGGATGGTCTTCCTTTATTCCAGGTTGTATTTCTGTCACATCTTCTTCAACTTCATGCACAACTCCATTATCAACATTAAAAACAACTTCGGTATTTTCATCATACCTGTAATTCACAGAGCGGTAATCAGACACTGCTTTCAGAGAATTATTTTCATCCATCAGAGGATGACCCACCATCAATGATTCTGTCAGTTTCAATGAATTACCTAGCTGTTGAGTGTCCTCACCATTTTCAGCATAATTGATCCTTTCACCAGCATGAACTTCAGATGCATTAAATTGTAGCTCTCTTAAATTTCCATCATCTGATGCAGAAAAACTTGAATCTGTCCTCATACGAGGAGAGCACTCACTGGACTTCAAGTGTGGAAGGTTCAGGTAAGAATGTCCACTGCTCACTGAGTGCACAAAGAGAGATCTCAATGACGGTGACTTAGGAAATGTCCTGGCATGATAAAGTTGCAAAGATGAACAACTTTTCAATGACTGACAACAAAAATCAATTGTGGGTGTGTAGCCAGAAATAGATGTGAGCATGTTCGGTGAGTGACAATCCAGTGAAGAGCAGCTGAACTTGCGCCTAGAAATACCATTTTCTGCTTCTGAAGAATGTATATTTTGGAAAAGTTCATGTGATGGTTCTCCATCTGTACCCTGTGTACTACTGTAAATATCTAAGTATGTTGGTATGGAAGAACTTCTGGTCAAAACCTGACATTGTGAGACCCATATGGTATTTCCTGTGCCAATATCCTCATATCTCCTAGCATTAGTCTCATTGTCCTCTTCATCATCTGACTCATCTGTCACAATTCCTTTCCTCAAACTTTGCATTGGTCCATTTTCTTGATCATATTTTTCCTCCTCCTGAATTTGGAAATGGTCCGATGGAATTTCCTCAGCTTGTAAAAGAGATGGAAGCCCCAAATCTGGACATTCTGCATTTTCAGATGGTATCAAACTTCCAGAAGAATAAAAATCTTTATCTTGACAAGAAAAACAATCATCTCCATTCCCGTTTCTACTGGTAGAACATTTTGAAAGGGATTTATATCCACTTGTCTCCTGAGAACAATAACCTGTCTCTACTACATCTTTTTCACTCACAATGGATGAACAATTCATTCTCACCGAATTATCCTGAGAAAAGCAGTGGCGATTATATGCACTGCAACTTTCAACTTTATCATAGTTAGCATGATCAATGCAACAACAGTTTCCCTGCCTGACATCATTAACATATTCTAAACTTTTCTTCTCATAGGTATATTGAGTTTCACCCAATCTAAGACTTATCGCATATTCCGGACATTCCGTTTTGATATGACAATTGTATTTATCCACAGACACAACTATTTTATTTTTTTGCTTTTTTGATTTGATGCTTTTCTTCTCCTTTGCACAAAGAAATTGTTTTGTTTTTCCATCATTCTGTTTTTCACCATTGTCATCCTGATCAGAGACACCAACCTCAACACACAATAGTGATTTACACTTTTTTTTAATAACATCCAAAATCCCCATGTTCTTGTTGTTCTGTTTTTGTTTTGTTTTTTTATTTTGAAAGTCAAATGTCAATTTGCAAATTTGGAGGAACTTTTCACTTTCTCTTATGTTTTTACATTCCCTCTAATCTTTCCATTGACCTTTTTATGTTCTCTCTCTGAACTTTCACTTTTTCTGTTATTTTTCAGTTTTTTCATCTGTTTATTTGGCTCAATCCATTCTAAACATTGAGGCAAATCTGAAATGGAAAACAACTGAAATTTTATTTCATGAAAATTGCTAATAAAGTGCACAGCCATATCATATGATATGTCCTTCAAATGTTTATTAATTATCAAAATTTCACAAAAACTAATTAAAATGATAAAAATAAAATAAACATTGATATTTAGGAAATCTATCACATACACTGACTTGAAGAAGAATTCAGTGAGAACAGTTATTGCCCTTGGATTAAATACTTTGAAACATACATACACATATAACTTAAGATTTTTGAAATATTTTATGTTTAACAAGATTTAAATTTTACAGTAACTATTGGAAAAGACTCTCACAAAATATATGTTCTAGTTGTGTATAAATCTAAATAAATCATTGATCACAAGGTGGACTTACTTTAATCTTAAAAAGATGACTTTCTAATCTTAAGAAAAAATTTAGTGTTCCTTAGAGTTATGGGACATTTCTTTGTACAAATGGAAATTGTTAGTATATCATATCAAGTGAAAAAAAAAAATCTAATTGCATGTAATAAAATAAAACATGTTTTGAATGTAGTTATTTGTTCCAAAATCATGTTAACTATGACCCTATGATAGCTCTTGAATAGATTACTTTCATTAATTAACCTTTAACTGGACAGGGGTTTTACGCCATGTTGGCAATATTTCAGCCATCTTACGGTGATTAAACAACTGAAACATGGTTGGTTATAAAAACTGAAGTTCCCTGATGGCCCTCAGTGAGCCTACTCTTTTTCGAAAATCAAGGAAACGATCTTTTACATGCCAAGGGTGTTGTAATCCTTGACACGGGGCACCCTTTAACGTCCCATCCGACTGACTTAAAAGTTAAAAATCGTAAACAGGTAAAAATACATATCATTTTGTGTATATGAATAGGTTATATTGTAAAGGATCAAATTTTTCTGCATAAGTCGCATTCTTGTAAATACTTTATAATAAGATGAAAGTCAATATTTGTAAAAAGTTCATACATTGATTGCACATTATTAAATGAAGTGTCAATGAAAAGGCCGTGCCACAAGGAATGCACATACCAAATATGAAAGGTTTACTTCTTATGGTGTAAAAGATATGACCAAGCTTAAAAGGTTTTTCTTTTTTTTGAAAATTTTCAAAAGTAAGTCAAAGGTCAATGTCACAAGGTCGACAAACCTAGTATAGGTATCATTGGAAAGGTCTTCTCACAAAAAAAAATAAATACACATGCTGAATATAAAAGCAGAACCTCTTTCCATTTGAAAGATATGATTTATAATAGTCAGGTTGGGGGAAACATATATTCACTATTAAAGTGATATTATGCTATATTTTCAGCTGTAGATAGCCTTGATTTCATCAAATTACACGCTGGACAATTAAAATCCAAGCTATGATGGCTTTTAAAATGAACAATAACTAGCATGCTCACATATTATGAATTTTATCAAATTTTCTATCGCTGCATAGAACGTTATCTGAGCTGAAAATTTGTAAATTTTAGTTTTCCATTTTTAATGTTAACAATACTTAACTAGGTATTTCTAATAAACAACCAAAATCTGAATAACAGTTGTTGAGTGAAAAGTGAGATACAGCACTCACAATTCTTCATTATGAAAACAAGGCTTGTGCCATGTTTTGGTTTACATATAGATTGCTTAATAGAAAATACCATGTTTAAAACAAAATGAGATGTGACAGATACTAGAAGCTATTTAAATGTGTTCAGAATTTGTAAATTAAAAAATCTGCTTTAAACAAAACTTTTACTACTATATTTGACCTATGTAAACAAAAATGTGGGATGAATCTTGTTTACATAACAAAGAATCTTGTAACTCAACAACTGACATTAAAATTTTTGCTGACCAGTAGAAAAAGCTTAGTTAACCCTTCTAAACATTAAAAATGGATAAATAAAATTTGAAAATTTTCAGTTCAAATCATGTCCATGGCCCTTTTATAATGCAAACATCCTTTTCAAAATGGAAGTTGCATTTTTAAAATTAATTGCTTACTTAACAGTGTGCAACAGGTAATGCAAAATTTTCCTATAATGCAAGTCTTTTTGAAAATTACAGGACTTTTTTTTTTATTCATTTTAAACTGCATCTATCTGCAAAATTTAAAAGGAATTTGACCTGTAGATTTTTTAAAAAAAAAAAGATCACCAATCCAGTCTTGGATGCCTTCAGTTAAATCCATTAGTTTTCAGTAAAGTACATGGTGGTTTTTAAAAAAAAAAAAAAAAATTGTGAAGAAAATGTAAATTTTATGAAAGTTTATAAACAAGAGGTAAAAATATGAAAAGCAAATGAAATAATAATAAAAGTCACAAATTAAATTTTTGTAAATATATAATCACACTGGTGGATATGTACCGTCATATTGCTGTTCGCTACACACTTGTACTGTATAAAAGATTTTTATAATTCAATTTTAGAAAAAACTAACAAATGACATTTAAGATATATAGATTCAACAATAAGAATATTATAAAAATTCAACCAAGGGATTTCATTTAAAAAAATATTTTGCTTTTTACTGTAATGGTGTCTGGAAAACTGATTCAGAATGACAGACGGACAGACAGAGGGTAAACTAATAGTCCCCTTCGGCAAAGCCGGCAGGGGACTAATACGAAGGTCCTAAGTTGAAAACTGTGGGAGGAGTTTGCTGCACACATTGCTATCTTTGAAATATTTCCTCAAAACTGACCAAGTTCAACAATGTGTAATTTTGTCAAAAAATAAAGAAAATCAAAATCCTTGGCACATGGACATCTTCATTACCCATACAAATACTCAAATAGAAGGTTCTAACTTAAAAACTGTGGAGGAGTTTGCTGGAAAATATATATAACCTCCATATAGCATTAATTTTAATTTATAATACTTTCACAAACTCTGGAAAACAAGATTTAATTACAGAATAAATTACATCTATATTCTACCTATCTACCATAATTTTTTCTGGACTGTTGTTAGTGGCAGTATGGAAAATTTTTGTTGGACTGATAGACTATGTCTATAGAATATCTTGACAGTCTATATCGATTGAAACAGCAAAAGACAAACTTGTCTATAGGAAATCTTAATGTTCCACAATCTAAAGACAAATCATTCGAATCAGAGTATTCAACAAGTAGTTAATAATATAGGAAAAAAAAACAAAACAAAACAAACTCAACTCGATATATAGTTTCATTTTCATCTTCATGCACCTTTAGTCAGTATCTTGATCTAAACCTTAATGCTGCGCTTAGTATTTGATTAAAAAAAAAATCAAAATTTCATTACTAGTAACAAAACATATAATCGCTGTTAATCACAATCTTTGTATCTGCTAAGCAACTGTATGGCTATTTTCTATACAGATTCATTTTTCTCTTCCATGAGGAGTTGTGCGATCCACCATGTGCAAACTTTCCAAAAGTGTTTACTGTAATGCTAAAACAGCAGATGAATAATCTTTATATTTGCAAAGTTTCCATGGTATGGTTTGCATCTTCAGCATATGCAGTTTTCATCTGCTAACTTTAGTATTTTTTTTATCATTATTATTTTGGTGTAGATAGGAATATTTGTTGTGGTCTATCTGAAATAAATTGACCAAATATCTACAAGACTCAAAAGAGTTTTGCTCACTGATTAGCAGAAACACAATTTTATGTTTAGTTGTTGTACTCGTTCAATATATTGCAACTGTACTTCTGGATTTTAAACAGAATTTGCCTCATTTAAAATAATGATGCGTGTGTTAGTATCATTGGTTGGTTCCCCGCACCCCCCCCCCCCCCCCATAGCTCAAGGGGAGGAACTCTTTCAGTCTTTAACTAAGCATCTTTCAATGCCCATTTATAATGACCAGGAAGCGATATGTACACCATACACATGCCATTTATTATGAGTATGTACAGGACATCAACGGTTGATAAATAGCGATTTGTATACATGGCTACTCAATGTCGTAAAGTGTATATATAGCACCAAAATAATTGTTATCTCAATATTTACAAGTAACTTGCACAATTCAGCATGTACATATAGCATTATACAACTTAGCCATACCATATCGTCGGCATTCGAATCACGGCATCGTTAATTAACACGCACGTACGCGTCCGGAAAAGATTGTAAGAACGTAGTGGTAAAAGCCGAAAATTCCGGATAGCCAATTTTACGTGATTTCTCGCTGAAGAGTAAATGGATAGTTTTCGGTAGACGATATTTTTGTGAAAGTTACAACCCTTTGTCCACCATGTTGGAGGTCAACTTGTTCAAATCCCTTCATTGTGTTTTTATACTGACCAATTAGGGGTATGTGTAAATCATTGTTTTCCAGAAACATATTTATAAGTCATATTTATAAGTTCCACTTATTCACAATTTTCATAAAGTAATAATTTTATATAATTATTGTTTCACAAGTTTAAATTTGGTTACACAAAGAAGAAATATCATCCTCTGGACCTCCAACACAGCGACCTCCGACATAGCGACAAAGCTTTTGGTAAACATAACTTTTGATAAGATGACGTCATACGAAAACTATCTATAGAATGACATTAAACTTTTAATGATAACTGTTTTTGATCTATCAAACAAGAATCATACAACTTTTCCGAGAATTTTATTATGAACGTTTTCGGCTATCAAAGGGTGGTAAATGTAACTTGGTGTGGCGTAAACCTCCAAAATGGAGAGAGGGAAGTAACTCTGTCAGAAGGTGAATTTAAAACATTTCACTCTACTTGCCATCTCAATTTCTTGAGACTCTCCTAGTTCTGTCAAATAAATTTGAAATAGCAGATAATCCAATATATGACATACTCTACATCTCAAATATGCTATCCGATGGACGTGCAGACGGTTTTACAATTTTCAGGCACTTGGAGTTATTACGGAATTCAGTTTATAAACTGAGGTAAAAAATGATATATAATATTGCACAATCTATGTAATTGCTTGTTGCAATGCACAAACATTCTCTTTAGTCGTACAGTGCCAGGGCCCAGGTAAAACACGGCCAAAAAAGTCCTTGTTTGCCATAAAATGTCGCAATTAAAGTAATACGACACTTTATGGTGGATCTGCAGTTTTCCTCTACCTCAAAGTGTCGCACATTTTGCTACATGGTCACCGCAATGTGTCTTACATTACATGAAGTGTCTCATTGCAACACTAGACAACAGGTATGTATTGTGATGCATCAGATTGTTGACCACTGACTGACCATTGTATAAAAACTGTCCACTAGTCACTAGCTGAACAGTGACTAACCATTGGTCACGACCTGACCATTGACTAACCATTGTGCAAGAACTGACCACTGGTCTTGACCATTCTAGTACCATAGTCCACGATGAGCCGTTTTAAAAACATGGGTAACTGCGGATGCGTTATTTTAAGGTAAACTGACACAAGCTGACCACTGGGTGACCGCTGACTTAACAGTGGTCCCTAACTGACAAATGACTGACCACTGGTTACTAGCTAACCGCTGACTGTCCTCTGGTCACTAGATGACCATTAACTGACCACTGGTCAACAGCTGACTACAAAACTACAACGCACTTGGAAAAAGTTACCCATGTGCAAGCATCTAGAAAGTAAAGACTTACAGGGAGAACTTCGACAAGGAGGAGTATAAACCGTTAGATGGAAGGGGAATATCTGTTTGGGGAACTTAGACCTGGTGAAACCGACTCGGGGAATATAGACCCGGGGGAGGAGGAGAGGGGGATGAGCGCGGGTGGGTGTGGAGGCAGGAAGGGGAGACTTACACCTGGGGGAACCCCATGTTGTAAACATTTTGATACATGGCTGTTTCTCAATAGAACGGGCGTAAATTATATTTATTGCATTTTCCACTCTTCCATGTCCACTGTATAATATACTCCAGTGGAGCGCCTAGGCCGAAACTGAAGTACATGCTCAGACGGGCAGAGGGTATGGGGGTCGCCCTAAGACCCCCAGTGGGTTCAGGACAACGTCCTGGTGGGGGACCAGTGGGCGAAGCCCTCGAGAGTTCCTGGAATTTGACGATTTAAACACTTTGAAAGCATCACAAAACTATGAAAATTAATGTTGTTGTTTTTTTTACACAGTTTTAATCAAAAGAATGAGACGATGGTCACATACAAAGTAAACATTGAGTGGTGCAAAACAACAAAACAACCAACCTGCCAACCAACCATCCAAATAAAGAGACAATCAACTATCACGAACAAAAGTGAACAAATCAACAAACAAACAAACAAACAAAAAATCAATTCTTTTGTTAGGAAGCTTTCACAAACTCCGCCAAAAGTCAACCAAACCCTTTCGGAATACATTTGAAAGGGGAAAGGGGGGAGGAGGGTTCGGCAAATACAAACTTGCTTTCAGCGGAATTTGTGGGCTCTAAACGCCTTCTAATTGATTATTCTATCTATTGACAATAGAAAAATGGTAAGAAATAAATAGAAAGCAGTCAGAGACTGCAAACTCTGCCAACAATCTACTAACCCTTTTCGAAAAACCATGTAAAGTTTGGAAATTGAGGTCTCTAGACGGTTTCTTATTGGCAATTCTAGTTAATAAAAATATAAAAAAGAAAGAGTATGAAATAACAAAAGACGAATAAGAAATTCTGACCCCTGGCCCCATTTTTTCTTAAGAAAATAGAAATCCTCGCAGGTGTCATTTCAAGTCTTTATTACTGCCCTTCAACTTGAGTTGGAACCCCTCATCCCAACACATGGAGAAATGTTAAAATTGTTTTACAAAGGTTGTTTGTATTTTTGCAAGATTGGTCGGCGATTTAGTGATCTGTGCATACACTTGTACTCTTTCTCCAGCTGAATTTTCAGTTTGTCAGTAGATCAACCCTTTCTGAGGGTTGAATCGATTATGAAGAAAGATCTGTCAAAGTTTTAGCTTTACCCTTTCTGGGTAGAGTTGGCAAAGTATGTAGTCAACACCCCCCCCCCCCCCCCCCCCCCCTCCACACACACTCTCTGAGTAAAACGTGCAGGCAACCATTAATTGCATTAGATTTCTTTATCGGTACACTTTATATATGTTAACTTAAGGAACATGTATCGCAAGAATTGCCAAGTAGGCTGGTCCTTCACACTTCTCTTGTGCCTCAAACATCGTATCATAAATTTACATAAAGTATCGCACATTACTGCCTTGCTACACTTTATGTAATAGCGACACTTTATGGTGAAACAGATTTTTTGTATTCGTTATAGAATTTTTGAGATTGATCATTGTTCGTTATCTTCACCTTTTCACCTATACTGAATAGACCACGTCTACTTTTCAGGCAACCGTTCGGTAAAAAAAAAATTGTCTTTTAACAGTTTAGTTATTAATTTAGAAGAAAAAGAGATGGAGATAAAGAACAATGATCAATTGATCAACTGTGCCATTCTATGTAAAAACCGGTCGCGGTAGCTCAGTGCCTAGAGCGTTCGCTCAGTAACCTGGAGGTCGCGAGTTCGAGCCCCGCTCGTGTCATGGCCGCGTCAAACCTAAGACGTAAACATAGGTAATGATTGCTCCTTCGCCAAACGCTCGGCATTTACAATTGGGAATCACGGGTCCTTCGGATATGACCTTAAAAACTGAGGTCCAGTGTCACGGAAGGCGTTGGCATATTAACGGACCCTCCCTGATATGTCCCTGAGCGCTAATCATAGGTCTAAATCTGTGATACTTCACCTACAACTGGTAACGTCTCAATATGAGTGAAAGATTCTCAACGGTTCATAAAACAAACATTCAGTCATGTTTTGTAAAGAACATAATTTTATAATTCTGCTTTCATGGTCCAGTATGATATCGTTCTTGATCAAACAGGAAAACATTTTATTCATCATATACATTAAATGACGGTGTGAACCTTTTCAAGCCCCAAAAATAGACTTTTTGTACATTAATGTATTCTTTTCTGTGTAATTTTTAATACAATAATTATATCACATTAAAACATTACAACTGTGTCACACAGATCAACCTCACACTTTTAAAAGTGGTAGATTGAATTGTCTAAAATTTCTTATAACTCCGTACAAAATATTTCATGTTTGTTTACATTTTATGATAAAATCTCGAGGAATGACAGGAAATTCAATAAGAATATATACTATCTTATACTACATTGTGAAAAGGTTAAGATAACTAACAGTATTCAATCTCGTAATTCCTATAAAAAATACAAATCAGAGGGATGGGCAAACACGGACCCCTGGTCATACCAGAGGTGGGATCAGGTGCCTAGGAGGAGTAAGCATCCCCTGACGACCGGTCACATCCGCCATGAGCCCTATATTCCGATCAGGTAAACGGAGCAATCCGTAGTCAGAATCAGTGTGCCAAGAATGGCCTAACAATTGGTATGAAACACATCAGACAGCATTTGACTTGATGGTAAGTTGTAATGGCAAACTAGATCGTTATAACGACCATGAAAGTTGCGAAATGCTGACTTCAGACGAGACTGTACAAACCCCTGTAACATTAACTTCTTTGTCAGTAGCCCGTCTCGATTTAAAAGAAATGATCATAAGCAGAACAAGCTATTGTGTATTGAATCAGTTGGGAGATGTAAACACCATATGCAGGTGATGATGGAATATTGTCACATAAATAAGGGAAGTTGACGATGGAGAAATTGAAATGATCCCGTTTGTCATAAAGTTGAGTTGTTAGTTTGCCGCCGGCATCTATTTTCAGTAAAATATCTAAGTACGAAGCAGAAGTGGAAGACTCTGTGGTGTCTTTTATTTCAAGCCCACTGGGATATATCGAATCGACATATGAATGAAAATGATCATTGTTAATAGACAAAACATCGTCGATATATCTAAATGTCAAATTGAAGGCCACAACAAGAGATTTTTTCTTCTCATGTAGAAGCTTCTGAATGAATTCTGACTCGTAAGAATATAAAAATAGGTCAGCTAACAAAGGAGCACAATTCGTGCCCAGGGGAATTCCAACATACTGTTGGAAGACCTGATCACTAAAAGACTACGAAAATATTGTCAATGAGGAACTCTAGCATCTTTTCTAAAATCAACTTCAGAGTACTTATGCGTGGAGTCAGAGTGGTGTTTAACAAAATAATTTTTGAGATGACCAATCAGTAAATATGAAGTTTTCCTTTTACCATTGTTGTTCACGAAACAACTGTCTATGATGTCAAAAGTTCTAGTCTTTAATTTATCGTGAGGTATGGTCGTGTAAAGAGTTGTAAAATCATACGTTTTAATGTTTTGAATTCGAGAAAAGTTTTGTGATTTCAAATTCAATAAAAGTTCTTTAGAATTTTTAAGAATCCACATTTCATTAACACCACTTCTGGCATATGTAGTGGCACAGTACGTTTGAAGTTTCTCCTTCACAGCAGTTAATATTTTCGTAAGGAGCAAATATAAGGGCTTGGTAGAACATTTACTGGATTCAGCAATGTATCTTTGGTTGTAAGGATTTTTGTGGAGTTTGGGGATCCAGTATAGGTACGGTAACTCATATTCATCTGCTTCATTGACTGGGATATCAAATGTATTTAATACTGAGGCATGATTTTGAAGAATTTCATCCTTTGAAACGTCAGTTGGAGTATACGTGCGATTAATAAATGTATAATTAATACCAAGTTCGTGTAGAATGCAGTTGTAATAATGAGCCTTACAAACAAATACAGTGCTGTTGCCAGCTTTGTCAGCTGGAACCAAAACATATTCCTCATGTAACCTATCTAACTCTTTTATCACTTCTGAATTACTAAACACAGAAGGATAGATGGTACGCACTTTTGTTTGGACATGTCTGATACGGGATTTTAATATTTCTCTCATACTTTTTATCCATTTTGACAAGGTATCAAGTTCTTTTTCAGATTTAGCCCATCGTCATATATTAATTAGAAGATCCAATTGTTGTTTGTTTTACGTCCCGTCGACTTGTAAATGCCGAGCGTTTGGCGAAGTAGCAATCACTACCTATGTTTACGTCTTAGGTTTGACGCGGCCATGGCACGAGCGGGGCTCGAACTCACGACCTCCCGGTTACGAAGCGAACGCTCTAACCACTGAGCTACCGCGACCGGTTGTCATGCTCCTCAACATCGGAAACCTGCACCGCTTGATTTGATTAAAATGCCCAAATTGGCCATGGAAATGATGACCTCAGGTAGAAGAAGTGCCATGAATAAATTTATAATTTTCAAATTGCGCAACACATTGAAATGAAATGGGGGGGGGGGGGGGTGTGTAGATGAAATGAAATATGTACTACACGAGTTTGATACTCAAAGGGATAATTATATGAGGAAGATTGATGCATTATCTTTTAAAATCTTAAGAACCTCTGGACCAGAAAGAGACCAACTTGCTTCCTTAAAAAGTTTAGATTCAAAATTGTTTAAATCCTAGTTAGAATGGAATACAATTCATTTTATGGGATATATATATATATATATATATATATATATATATATATATATATATGAGAATGAAAAATCCATTAACAGCTTCTCAAAACATTATTGACATCAATGAGCCAAAAATCCTCAGAAAGTGTAAATTCAGGTTTGTTCAAAAATCGCCACCGGGGATAGGGGTTATGGGAAAGGCAAATTTGGGTTTTAGGAATATACGGAGAAAAACTTAACAAATCCTTTTTTGAAAAGTGTAACAGGGTCATGATTTTCATATCAATAACTAAACTGTTAGGCCGTTCTTTAAACACCGATTCTGACTACAGATTGTTTCCTTTACCTGATGAAGATATAGGACTCACGGCGGGTGTGACCGGTCAACAGGGGATACTTACTCCTCCTAATAACCTGATCTCACCACTTATATAGCAAGGGAGGGGTCCGTGTCTGCCCAACTTTTGATTCTGTATTCCTTGTAGGAGTTATAATATTGATCACTGTCATTTATTTTCACCTTTTCATGCAAGCATCCTCGGGAATTATAAAATCTATTTTGTTTAATTTCTGATCTCCAGTGGTAGGGTTAGTTTTTTTCTTCTTCAAATAATGGACACTGAAGTCAGGATGCGGCTAGAATCGTGGGTCAAATTTTACATGATACATTTATAAATGGGGGAAGGGGCATCGTCAAAGATCCTCCTGTCCAAAACAGTAAGAGGTCATGCTAGTAATGTTGATAATGAAGCATCTCCATATTTTGTTGATTCATATTCAGTAAAGTCGGTTGGAGCCAGGGATCAAAATAAAGAGGGTAAAACTCTGAAGAACGGCAGTATCAAGGTGACTCAGGTATTGAATGTGTTGTGGAATATTTTCATACTTTTCCAAAATGTCCTGTGCCGTTAATCCTCTGTTAATTGAGGTAGAAGAGGCATACAGCCAACCAGCGTACGTTTCATTTCTATGATGACCATAATCCGATACAGGCGTTTTACTTTCCTCTTCAGTTGATGTACATGTAATATTTGGAAACAATCGTCATCGATGTCACTTCTGAAATTGGTGATATAATTATCCGTTTGCATAATGGTTCACTGATAGCTTTTGTGTGAACCTTTATACTTCAATAATTTCTTCAACAGCTTTTCCTAATTTCTCTAACTTTTTTCCGAACTCTTCTCGTTTAATAGTTTCGTTTCTTCAGAACAGGAATTTTCATGGTTATCCCCAGAAGAACATGATGATACTTGTACACAGCTGGGAATACCGATGTTGTAAGGAAAAAATTCCATATAGAATCCCCCAGAAAAAAAACCGGCCTGGGTTACACTTTCTCGCAGCAGAATAGGCCCAGTATAGAATTTCTCCCCACGAAGAATTAACCCGAAACCACCTTTCTTCAAGGAAGAGCGCTCCAGTTTAGAACCCCCCATCACAGCACTATTCCCCGATCTTCTATATAATCTTTCTACCTGTTTCCATTACTAAAATTTACAAAACAACTTCGATTGAAATCTCATTTTAGATTTATTCATTTTATACACTGAGGTCCTTCTCGGCTTATTCAATGCATAAAATTAAGAATGGGTAAATATATTTTTGAAAAAAAAAAATCGATTTTCTTGATAAATGCATAAAACGAATAGATTATAGCCTTTAGCTTAGTACTTCTGTATATATGCACGTATATTACAAGGTATCTTTTGTATTTTTCCATAAGGTTTGGAGCTAGTAAAATTACTTAATTTAAGTATTGTTCTGAAGAATATTTGATATATAATTGATTCATAAAATATCACTAACCAAATTTGAATTTATTGGTCAACATGAACATATACTCCAAAATTATCTATATTTCATTCAAGTTGATTCAGTTTTATCATAATACTTAATCGTATCTTATTCACAGGAATAGCCAATGCAGCAGGAATAGCCTATTTTAGCATAATAGAAGTTTTCGTAGATGATTTATCAGGTGAATTAAATCTTTTTTTTTTTTCATTTAATAACACTTTAAGTATTCCTATCACTCCATCACACAACAATGTAAATGAACCATAATTAAATGCAATACGGACATTCTATGTAAAGTTTTATCTCATGATTTCAATACTATCTGTGTAAATATTAGTGCATATAAGTTTTGGCGAAAATACAAATCATAGGAGAATTTCGTAACATATAAACAGATAAAACCTGTACAAAATGATTTATCGTTTTCAATATCGTATTTGAGTGTAAATGGCCTTTTAGAGATGCGTGTTTCTATTGTAGCACCATTCTTTCAGACAAATGTTTATACGAGGGTTGTTCAATATGTAATGTGTATTCTACAATATCTCAAAAGTATTCGACTCAAATAGTGAAATGAACATTACATTCCTTCAAAGTATTCTTCGCGGTTTGAAATATAAAATTTCAATCTCTGAATCATTTCTGAAATACTCCATGGTACGCTGATTTAGGTAGACCTCTGAGACACTGACTGATGGCTGAGCCAAGAGTTTGTCCGGACTTGTAACGACGACCCGATAAGACCTTTTTAAGTTTTGGAAAAAGCAATAAAGAACCTTCCTTGTGCTGATGGTTCTTTTGGCAACTACAGGCCTTCTACCGTTTTTAGCTAGCCATATTTTGCTTCCAATCTTCCTTACTGATTCGAAATAGTGAACCCATGTTTCATCACCATTAACAATGTTTGCAGTTTATCTTTGATTGAATTTGGGAAACATGTTGAGCAATTGCGTAGCAGTTTGTACCCATACCAGAAATCTTTCAATGCACCTGCGATAGCGATATTCCATCAGCTTTGGCAATATCACGTATCGTGTACCTGCCATCACTTTCAATTATTTCCCTGACTTTTGAGACTTTTGCCTTGCCTGTTACAGTCACAGGTCGGTCAGATTTTGCTGCATCTTTGACGGACTCCATGCCAGTCAGAAATTTCTTTCTCCACCTACGAACTGTCTCATAAGATACCTTATCAGACCCATAAACTTCTCCAATACAGTAAAAATCTGCATTACCGAATGGCCGATTTTTGTGCGAACTTTTATATAATCTCTAATTTCTTCAATATTCTCAACCCGTTTCCCAACCATTTTTACAACAGTGGTCAACGACTGGCTCTATTGAAATGACTATAAGTTTAAAACTATATGGAGCTGAAAGCTCGTGTTGATACCGTTGGAAAGGTATTAAACAGAGCTATTCAAGAGTATCACCATCCACGAAATGGTGCAAAGTATTATCGCGCTGTCGTACAATACACATTACATATCAAACAGCCCTCGTAAATTTACGTGAATGTATATACAGAAACGCACTGAAAGTTTATTATTTTCTTATTCCTTTTTTTTGTTTTTATCTTTTTTTTTTTTTTGTTTGGTGTGTGTGGTTTTTTTTTGGGGGGGGGGGGGGGTTCTTGTTCTTTGCTTTTTGCTTTTTTTGTTTTTGTTTTTATTTTAGCTTCTTTTACAGTTTTTCTGCTATTGAATGATGCTTACAATGAATGCTCTAAAATGGGCACAATCCGGAAATAATAAGGAGAAATTCTATTTTGGGGAGTTTTTCCGCCACGGGGAGAACTCTATATGGACTTCGTTTGTTGGAAGGAATTATAGACTAGGGTACTTTCTACCCGGTCTGTTTTTCCGAAGGGTGATTCTCTACGGAAAAAAAGCATTTGATACAAAATGGTACTAGATTCCATCTATTTTGGACGAATATCGACTTTTGAAGAATTGTAGTAATTTTCCCAATTCCAAAAGGAGTCATTCTTGTTTTCTTTTTAATGCCTATAAAGTAAAAAAAAAAAGAAAGATGAAATCGGTATTTCTGATTGCAAATAATGTGCAAATAATGAAAAAGATTTTTATTTTTCCTTGTTCATGTAAAGCTGAAGTGAAATTACCTTTCACTTCTGTCGGCCTTCTCATTGGATGGTTTCTTTGGAAATTATACCTCTAAGCTAATGATCCAAATGGTAAAAGATTGAAATAAGAAGCACTATTCTAAAATATATTCAGTATATCATTGGAGATATCATTTGGTTTGGTTACAAATATGTTATGCAGCAAACGAGTAAGCATTTCTCTATAAGAAATAGTAATTCATAAGTTCCGATTTTACTCTAAATGTTTCATTCGATCTCCGTTATCTAACAAAATCAAAAGTACAAACTTTTCCCATTTCTTGGGATTCAAAAAAGCTTCCTTTTTATTTGTTGCTATATCTCATTCTGTTATGTCTCATTTCTTGTTTTTCGTTTCGTTTCGTGTTTTACAAATGCCAATATTTCTTGCATTTAACATTAATATATAAAGCTACATCTGACAACCCCTTACATACAAAAGTCACGGAAGACATATTATTCATTTAAATTAGAAAATATCATTACATGCTCATAATATACAATAATAGTACCTTTTTACTTCGTGAACATAAATTATATTCCTTTATAATTGCATTTCTTTCAACAGGTATTTCTTGTAGACAACAGAACTCGTCTTCTAAGTTATTGTACATTGTGTTTGGTGTTGCTAAAACACGGAAAAGATATAAAAATCATAGTTTTCTTAATGCAATATAAAATAGATTAGATATTGTCTTTGGTTTAATTTACTGATTAATTCAAATGAAACATACAAATGTACTGTAAGTGCAATGCAAAGACTTATTCATGTAAATCTAACACCTATATAACATTATGGCAATGACACAGAATTTCTTCTAGCTGTGGTAGAAACACACACACACACACTGGGTCCACCTAAGTAAGCAATGTTTTGCCAAATAAGTAAATTTCCGCTTCACCTCACATACGGGGGGGGGGGGGGGGGGGGGGGGGGGTCTATGGCCGAATGGTTAGAGCATTGCGCTCAAAATCACAAGACTTCTCACCTCTAGTCGGCGCGGGTTCAATTCTCGCTCGCACCGATATATGCGTGAAAGTTTGCCAGTTTACTTTCGGAAGGTCGGTGGTCTTTCCCGGGTACATTGTATCTGCGTTCTCTCCATCACCTACAAAAACTGGACGACACCAGATCATTGAAAAATTGTTGAGTGTGGCGAAAATAACAAATAAACAATCTATCAATCATATACACGGTGAAAAGATTTGCGTGTGTCATTAAATAAACTTATACGTGAATTACACGTATGTCATGATTTTGTATATTCATATAACATTCCCCAGTATATACATCCAAACTGAATTTTGTGAGTTTATATGCTAATTGTAGAACTTATTGAATACGAAATTGGGATATAAGGAAGGGAATGGGGGTTGAGTTGAAGTTCACCTCACATACCTGTTGATTTTAAAAGAATTTATGTAAGTGGAGAATGGGGTAAATAAATTGATAAATACTGGGTTCAATTAGATTTGAAAAGTAAAATGAGGAATGATATTTAACAGTCTGTTGATCACTTCTCATTGGTCGAAAAGGGGGGGGGGGTCTTGTTCTAAAATGCCTGTTAAAATGAAATCCCTAGGTTGAATTTCTGTAATATTCTTCTTCTTGAATCTATATATATTGGAATGTCATTTGTTTTTCTTTAAAATTGAATTTTGGACTCTTTTTATACAGTGCAAGGTACCCGGGAAGAGACCACCGACCTTCCGAAAGTAAACTGGCAAACTCTCTCATATATTGGCGCGAGCGAGAATCGAACCCGCGCCGACTAGAGGTGAGAGTCCTCGTGATTTTAAGCGCGATGCTCTAACCACTTGGTCACGGAGCCCGCCCCCTTCATAAATTAACACTAGATAAAATACACCAGCACATTACCAGTCGTCTTTTTCAGCAGCCATGACAGATTTCGCGTGATTTTAATGGACTTACGCTTGCAGTTTAGATTGGAATGATAAAGTAATTATCAGTGTAGATAAGTGGACTTACCTCATTCTGTCACTAACACATAATTAGAAAAATCCTTTATAATGTAAATTTCATATGCAGTTGTAGCCCCCCCCCCCGAAAAAAAAAAGAAAGAAAGAAAGAAAGAAAATGGGAGAGGGCTACATTATTACTGCTAATTTACCTCGTCTTGATAAACTTCTTTCATAAAACCTACATTTTCTTTATAATTTTCTTTTTAAAACGTGTACTTTAATAAAAACGAATGGATTTAATAGAGAACGTCTAAGAATGGATTTGTGACCTTTATAAAAAAAAATCTACAGGTAAGATTTCTTTTAAATTTTGCATATAGATGCAGTTTAATATAATATAAAGTTTTTTTATTTTCCAAAAAATTAAATTATAGGAACATTTTGCGTTACCTGTTGCGTACCACCTTGATATGCAAATTCCTTAATTATTGATTATTTGTTGTTTTCTTAAACTAATTTCACACACAAGTACTCTGATTAATTGATTGATTGTTGTTTTCCGCCACAATCAACAATTTTTCAGTTATCTGGTGGCGTCCATTTCTTATTGGTGGTGGAGAGAACCCAGATAGAATGTACCAGGGAAGCGACCACCAACCTTCCGAAAGTAAACTGGCAAATTCCATTCCATTAATACCGGACCATATTAGTGTGTCCCATCGTGTAGGTCCAAAACGCGAGAACAAACCTAGGCAGATCATCGCACGGATCACTAATTATGAACTGAAACACAAGATTCTTAAATCTAGCAAAAACCTACGGAAAATTAGCGGGATGGAACGCGTAACCATAAACCAGGACCTCACCAAAACTAGGAATAAGCTTACATTCGAAGCCAGGCAGCTAGTCAAAAGGGGTAAGGCAAAATCAACATTCGTGTGGGACGGGAAAATTTTTGTTATTGACCATCATGAACATAAACACAAAATCCAATGTCCTGCAGACATGTCAGAATTATTGTCGCACCTTGGTGTCTCACATGATTGGCTAGCAACTTAATAAACCTAGTGCCTTACCATTTTCTTGATGTGTATGATCCACATGCCTCAGGTAATATTGACATCTATAGTTGAGCACAGAGTAATTGGTTTTTGTTGGTTTTTTTTTTTATGCAACACGTGCTCATATACACGTGTGTTTACAAACAAATCCAGGTCATTAGAAAGCTTGAATGCTTGGAATGTCGAACTCGACTGTTTTTTGTCACCATGCATGAAACGTGTGTAATTTATATGAATGTACATTAAAATTCAGGCTAACACAAGTGCATTAATATTACTTTTTAAAAACTTATTACTTTTTAAAAACTTATTACTCTACATATATTCTCAATGTTTGTACCTGCTAAACATAAACATTTGCGTGTCCTATTGGTACATGCAAGTATAGAAATAACATGGATATCGTAATGACTACTCACAGTCTTTCACACAAACGGTACATTCGAAACATTTTTTCAAATGTTATCTTCGTCTGAAATTGTTTTAATATCTTTTTTCAATACTTTGAATATTGTGCATATCTTATTTACTGTACATATCCAATACAAAGCTGGGATTGAACCTATACAAAGTGAAAGGATTTTTTTGTTTTATTATAGTGTATTACGTAAACCCCTGTTCCTGATCCGTAGTGTCTCTGTTTTAGTGCATAGTTTCTTCCATAGTCCAATTACATAATGCCCGTAAGTTATATCATACATAGGGTCAGGACAGGACTGTACTATGATATGTCTCAAGCTAAAAAAAGCAACCATTCTATTGATTTAATGACAATAGTGATGGTAAATTTACTGTTGACACTCGGTACAAATGCTTTATCTATCATTGTATGTATTATGTTTTTCTCTAATAATGCCATGAAAGTTAAATCAATCTGTACAAATGCTATCAATACCCCACATTCAACCAATTATAGACAAAATAGTTCACAGCCATGGCAAGTAACAACACTAAACCAAAATGTCCTTACCTGTATTGTTGTAAATTTATTATGGATTTTTATTATTTTACTGCTGTGTGGTGATATAGAAGAGAATCCTGGTCCATTCGAATATCATTCCGACTCTGACGGAACTACAGATAGCACTACAAATTCTTTTGATTTCTTATTAGAAAACTCAACATCAATTGTACATTTAAATGTCCAAAGTATAAATAACAAGCTGGATATTATTCAAGCAGAGTTTGGGGGATTCGACATCATAACACTAAATGAAACGTGGTTAGATAAAAATACATTGCCTCAAGATATTATGCTACAGGGTTTTCAGGAGCCATTCAGGCGTGACAGAGAAGAGAACAGATTCGGGGGCGTAATTGTTTACATTAAAAATCACATTCCATGCACACGGCGACAGGATCTAGAATTAGGACCAATAGAATGCATTTGGCTTGAATGCTGTATATACAAAAAGAAATTCCTTATAGGAACTTTTTACCGACCACTCAACTTGGAGGCAAATAAGTGGGAATATATTGCATACTCGATAGAAAAAGCCAAAGACACAAACATTAAAAATATAATCATTACAGGGGACTTCAACTGTAACCAATATAACACATTAGATTCAAAAATAGGTGATATAATTAATGACCAGGGAATGACACAACTGATATCTGAATGCACGCACTTTACTGAAAGTTCTGCAACATTATTGGATTTGTTGATTGTGAATAATATAGATATTGTAGAGTTTTCGGGTGTAGGTGAAAATATTCTCCCGAGTTCTTTAAGGTATCATTGTCCTATTTTCTGCGTACTAAAATTACCAAAATCACATACAAGAACATATAAAAGAAAGATATGGTCTTTTTCTAAAACAGATTTCCTAGAGTACCAAACAAATTTAAAGAACCAAAATTGGGATATTCTGATACATGATAATATTGATAAAGCCTGCAACGATATTACGAACTGCATTATAGATTCAGCCACAAAAACAATTCCAAATAAGATAATTACTTCGCGACCAAGTGACCCGCCATGGATGCACAATGAAATTCGGAAACTCATTAGACTTCGGAAACGCAAGCATTCAACGGCCAAAAAATCAGACTCTCAAAGTGATTGGGCACAATATAGAAAAACAAGAAATTTGTGTATTAACAAAATCAGAAACGCCAGACAAAATTATTATTTAAAAGTAGCCAATAATCTAAAAGCAGGTGATTTAAGTCCAAAACAATGGTGGAAAGAATTAAAAAGAATCACCGATTCAAAAAATTCAAAAACATATCCTCCTATTAAAATTGACGAACATAGCTTGCCGATTAGTGACAACAAGGAAAAGGCAGATTTGTTCAATGCCTATTTCTGTTCACAATCAGATGTAGATGATAAAAATATTAATCTGCCAAATAATGGCAATTCAAACTATGCTAATGTTTTATCTCAGATAGTAATCTCGACGCAAGACGTAAAAGATGTTTTGGAAACACTAGATACAAGCAAGGCCACTGGACCGGATTATATCAATCCTACTCTACTTAAACAAGCAGCATCATCGATTGCTCAACCTCTAAGCAAGTTTTATACTTTATCACTTCGTAGTTCCACTGTTCCAACTCAATGGAAAATAGCCAACGTCATTCCTGTTTTTAAAAAGGGCAACAGTAATATTGTTAGCAATTACAGGCCAATTTCCCTTTTAAGCGTTCTTGGTAAATGTATGGAAAAATGTGTCTTCAAGTACTTGTATAATTTCATTCATACCCATGAAATCCTAACACCACATCAATCTGGATTCAGGCCAAATGATTCCACTGTCAATCAACTTTTAAGTATTACTAGTGATTTCTACAAGGCAATTGATCAAGGGAAAGAAGTTAGAGTAATATTCTTTGATATAAGTAAAGCGTTTGATAAAGTATGGCATAAGGGTCTATTATATAAACTTGAAAAAATCGGAATTTGCGGCGAATTACTCGCATGGTTTAGAAGTTATTTAAATGATAGGAGACAGTTTGTAGTAATTAATGGTAGCAAATCAGAGATAGGAAAAATTAAGGCCGGCGTACCACAAGGAAGCATACTTGGTCCTCTACTTTTTCTCATATATATTAACGACTTAGTAATAGAAATTACATGTACAATCAAGCTTTTTGCTGACGATACATCATTATACATTATTGTCGATAATACAGACACTTCCGCATCTCTTCTTAATGACGATCTAAAAAAGATTAACGCATGGTCAAAACAGTGGCTTGTATCTTTTAATCCCACTAAAACAGAATGCATAACTATATCTAACAATGTTAAGAAACCTTTTCATCCTTCGTTAATATTTGATGATGTCCACCTGAAAGAAGTCGATAGTCATAAACATTTAGGGGTAATTATCAGTAACAATTTATCATGGAAAGTACACGTGGACGAAATAATGAAAAAAGCCTATTCACGCCTTGGAATGCTACAAAAAGTTAAATTCATCTTTGATAGGAAAACTTTACAAAAAATATATTTTTCATTTGTAAGACCAGTCTTGGAATATGCTGACATTATATGGGATAATATACCTGAACACATAATCAACAAAATAGAAAGTATACAGTTAGAAGCAGCAAGGATAGTCACGAGAGGAAACAGATTAGCATCCAGGCATCTTCTGTATAAAGAAACGGGTTGGGTACCCCTATCAAAACGTAGAGAAAACCATCGTCTTATACAGCTTCACAAGATATACCACTTAATGACTCCTAACTACCTTAACAACTTCATTCTATCACAAAGAAACCAAGGTCATAATTATAATACAAGGACATCGCATCCCCTACAGGAAATCAATTCCAGAACCAATCTATATCATAATTCATTTTTTCCAGCAACAATAAGGAAATGGAATGCATTACCTCAATCTATCCAATCAAACTCGTCCCTTTCTCAATTTAAAAAATATCTCAATTCAGGTAGCATCACAGTCCCTAACTATTTTTACATAGGTACTAGAATTGGACAAACCCTCCATGCTAAGCTGAGACTAGAATGTAGTTCTCTTAATCTTCATTTGTTCCAAACAAAATTGTATCATTCACCCCTTTGTACTTGTGGTGAAATTGAAAGCACTGATCATTTTCTTCTACGCTGTAAAAGATTCTCTAGAGTTAGAAACAATACTATTATGACACTACCTTATTTACTTGATGTTGAACTATTATTATACGGCAAAGATGATTTATCTGATAGTGAAAACAATGACATTTTTTATTCAGTCCAAAAATTTCTTGTTGATAGCAAGAGATTCTGAGATGCCTGTAAATTTGCTCTCCTATCATACCTGTTATTGTAATTGATTTATATGAACTTACGTTTGAATATGTGCGTGTGAGAACGTGTGTGTATATTTACATATTCTTATAAAATATATAAGTATGTATCTATGTTATGAGCATATTTACGACAAATTCCAATACAAATAGGTTATATAACTTATCCAAATCTTACATCACTATTGTTTGTATCGACATATAACTACAGATGTATTGCACTTGTTTCAAATCTCAATTCCAGCTTCTGATATTTGTTTTTTTTTTGTTGTTTTTTTTTTGTTTTTTGTTGTTTTTTTTTTGTTATGTAAAATTGTACCAATATTATGCATTGGATTTTCTTACACCTCTCAATAGCAATACGATGAGAGCGAGATTAATATAAGCCTTTTGGCTTGTTTCTCAATTTCTAATATATTTTGTTTGCTTATACATACTTGTAAATATATATATCAGAATAAATACTGTTTAAACTAAACTGGCAAACTTTCTCACATATATCGGCGCAAATTCATTAATAAAATTTCATTTAAGTGGCACATCTACGTAATTTAATTACTTTCTTACATTCATGCTACTTACAGTCATTCATGACATGATATAAAATTTGAAAGAGACACTACTGCTCATTTTGGTCCAAAATCGTAAAATGACAATTTTCCCAGAGCTGTCACTAATTGTGTTGCATAGTTGAATACATAAACTTTGCAAAAATAACACATTTCAAACGTTGAAAATTCTCGTTTAAATGCAAAAATTAACAGTTTTTGAAGGCCCTTTTTTAACAACATTGAGACTTTCTCTTTCGGTCTTCGGACTCATGCGCACGGAGAGTAACCAAATTAGTGAGAGTTGGCGTACAATGGTTAAACCCAGAATTTTGACAGATTGTCTGAGAAAAGAGTTAAAATAGAACGAGATACAACACATACGCACGCTAGAATTTACGTGGGGATATCACTGTGACCCTCTAACCACGAGACACACGCGCAGGGCTTTAAAAGTAAGTGCTATTTTTATCAAAATGCGTGGCGTGCTTTATAAAAAAAATATCTGGTTATAGGGACATGAAAGGTTTTCAGTTATAATAATGATTGATAATTAATTAATTAATTATAAGAAGCAGGAAATAAAACCCATACTCGAGAAGCGAGTGTGGACCATTTTAAGGGGTATTCAAATAAGAGTTTACACAACACGTGTGTTGTCATACTGAATCACGTGATGTAAAATGTCCCGAGTCAGAATGAAGAAGCCATTGAATTTCCGATGATCTTTAAAGCGCATTTGAGAGCAAACTGATACATCCTTAATGCCAAGAATTGTCAGTATTGTTATGAATTTTATTATTTAATCGATACGTGTTTTAATAAACACTCAGTTAAAATGTGCAAAATGAGCTGTAATGCCTCTTTAAAAGAAACGAAATGTGTAGTTATTCAAATCAGTCTCCATCGTTGTATCACATCGGTCTCGCTGCAACCCGATATGTTCGGCAATCATTGTTCCCATGTCTGCGTACACGATGCAAGGGCGGTTTATAAGAAACGTTCATTGTAGGTATGCTTTTAAACAATATCCCCCCCCCCCCACTTCTTCTTTTTTTTTTTTGGCTGAATTTTTCTTCAGATCTTTTATGCATAATTGGATAGTTGAAAAATACCGACAGTTACAGCTTGTATTGCTTTAGTGTCCCGTTCAAGAATCTTTCACTCCTATGAGAAGTCGCCATTGTCTGTAAAGGGTACAGGAAATTATTTCGCATGGGTTCGAATTTACTATTAAAGAGTACTCTTTAATAGTAAATTCGAACCCAAGCGATATACATGCCTGTGGTGAAGGGCTGCAAATTTAAGCATAGGCTTGACGCTTATAGAGTTTTTGAGCAGGGAGTGATCTATATCGTGCTAAAGGTACTGTGACAAGGAGCCTCCTGAAACTTTGATAGGGCTCGATATTCGCGAAAGCTGTTTCCGTAAATAAACAAGCGATAAAATTAAAAAGGTTAAGAAAATCAAGCTGGTTTGAGCGTTAATCAACACGGTAAATTCCACTGTAAATCATTGAACATTATTGCCTATTCGGCGAGCGAACGCGCTGAATACAACCAGCCATACATTCAAGAATTTGCGCGTACTATATATACTTCAAAACTTTTCAAAAGAAAAATTAGAAATATGTGCATCAAATGTATATAACTGATATTCCCAAAATCATTCAATAGATATATTTGCGAATTTAAAAATGATGAAATTAAATAATAATATGAAAAATCGAAAGTATGTCACGCGGAGGAAGGGGGGTAACTGCGTTCTCTCTGTAATTCGCAAGAAATAAAATTTCTGCTTCCTTATTTATGATAATCCTTTTGTTTTGATAATAACTGACCTTGATACGTAACATATATTGATACTTATTCTACATATATTGATACTTATTCTTCCGTTCAGCGTTTTAGCGACAGCCCATAGTGCTTAATCCTTTTGATCTTTTGTAAATAAAATATATATTCAATTCAGTGCAAGTAAACAACAGTTTGATTCTGTGCTATCTTTTTTTTGATGTTTGTCATATTTAGATCAATAAGTCAACAGCTATATTATCCTATCCTATATATCCTCATCCATCCACATCAATCTGACCATTCACTTGACTAAATATATACAACTTATATAAATATCTCGTGGAATTCTTTTCGAAGTATTTATAGCATAAACTATTTTTAGAATTAGAGAGACAGATCTTTATACTTTTGATCGGTATCAAGAGTTTCACAAATCTGTCACTTCAATACACAATTTGTCAAGGAGACTTTGAATGTTTTGCTTTAGTTATGCTCAATTTCTATTTGAGAGTGTATGATCTGTTCAAATTTAATCTATTCAAGTTGGAAAACAACGATGATAAAAATAGAAATTACGTGTATTTTGAAATAGAACTATTGGATAGAATGTTGCTAAATTCTTTTATATGTTGTTTATTATCATCATTGTTGTTGTGCACGTAATTGACATGGGACTGGGGTGTGATAAGAAGACATTAAGTACAGATTAGATTGATAGATTTCCAGGTTTGTAGAAGATTATAAATAAGCCTAAGTTATAATCAGCGTTCATTGTGTATGACTTTTCATTTGAAATGCATTTGATAGCTTAAAACATATTTCTTGAAAAACACCTGCTGACAATTGCTTTGAGGTGTCACCAAAAATTATGAAATTAAAAACCAAACAAAACAAAACAAAAAACCCAACTTTACAATGCAAAATTATTTACGCCGATGCCGTGATCGGTGCTGAAGAGAAAAAAATATACATTTAAAAGTAAATAGATATTACCTTTTTCAATCTTGAGTCAGGAAAAATTCGTAGACAGGAAATTCAATCATTTCATCACACAACCATATAGATAAATCCTAATTTTAAACATAATCCATAAACGCTGTTACAATAAACCTTAGTAGGCTTGTGTTTATTTTCAGAGGGGTGTTTCTAAAATACGGAACAACAAACGGAATAGAGGGCGTAACGAAATATAAAAATCAAAATGATTAAAGAGACACTACAGCTCATTTTCCACAATTTAATGTGATTAAATGATTCCTGTTTACGAATTTTCCTGACTCAAGTCTTAAAAAAGGTAATATCTATTTAATTTTGAATGTGTCATTTTTTTTCTCTATATCACCGACCACGGCAGTAACTGACGGTATATTATGCACCAATTGACAACTATCGGTATAACTTATAAAATCCACAAGATCTTAAGAAAAATTCAAAATAATAAATAAACAAGGGAATATTGTTTGAGAGCATACCAACAATGAGCGTTTCGTATAAACCGCCATTGCATAGTATACACGAACATGGGAACGATGATTACCGAAATAATCGGGTTGCACTGAGACCGAGGTCATTCAAAGACGGAGACGGATGTGAGTATCTTGTAGTTTGATTGATTGTTTATTTGTTTTACGTCCCGTTGAGAATTTTTCACTCATATTGAGACGTCACCAGTTGTAGGTTAAGTACCACAAATTTAGACCTATGCTTAGCACTCAGGGCCGTAGCAGTGAGAGTTCTTTAATGTGCCAACGCCTACCGTGACACGGGACCTCTGTTTTTAAGGTCATATCCGAAAGACCCGTGATTCTTACTTCAAAATGCCGAGCGTTTGGTGAAGGAGCAATCACTACCTATTGTTTCGTCTTAGGTTTGACGCGGCCATAGCATGAGCGGGGCTCAAACTCACGACCTCCCGGTTATGAAGCGAACGCTCTAACCACTGAGCTACCGCGACCGGTAACTACACCTCAATCCACGATTAAACCATTCGCCTTTTACTACACATTTAAATTTGTTTTAAAATATTACAACGTGTCATGAATGACTGTAAGTATTTTAAGTAGAAGAAAGTAATTAAGATATGCAAATTTACCACTCAAATAAAATTTTATGAAAAAATTTGCTATAATTTGGCATATTAAATTGTTTACAAATCTGACACGAGCGCAGCGCCTCTCTTTCGCATTTTTCCGAATTGGCGACTTCAAAGGTCAGTGCACATCGGGAATTAAGAGCAGGAATTACTATCGGGATGACAGTGATTCATGAATCAACATTTATTTTGCTGATTTGACGGGTTTATTGCTTCAGATTCATCCTGATCCTATGAAATTATATATATTCAATTTCAAATATGTTATTATATTTGTTGTTTTATTTTTCAATTTATTTACCGTCAGTTACAGCTTGTATTGCTTTACTTCTATATTACTTTATTGCATTCTTGCGTTCGTTACATTTTAAATTGTAATTTAGATTTTATAACCCGACATTCGTAACTGTATCGACATTCAATCTGTTGTTTCGCTTTTCTTGTCAATCCTTTTGTCATTTTATGGCTCATTACTACACCAGAAGACATTGCATCTGTTACAACTGCTCCCCGGATATGAAACTGAAAGTTCGACGATTTACGGAGCCCTTTTCTCAAAAATCTGGGCGTAAATTAGTCCGACTAAGTTATGCTAATATTTATAAGGGTTTTAATTGCGCTTCTGAAAGCAGCATGTAATAAACAATGCCTACTAAGTATGCGCAGACCATCGTCTATTGGCTTAGAGACTAGGGAAATGAATACTTTTTGTCTCTTTATTGCAGAAAAAATACATCGAAGAACATCAACCCTAACCCCCACACGATCGTGAAATAGAATACGGCGTAATAGAATTTGTCTTAAAGAATTTTCATTTATTGACCGCTTACCCCCAACTCACTTCTCTCTCTCTCTCTCTCTCTCTCTCTCTCTCTCTCTGCTTTTTCATGAGAGTAATAAAATGAGAGTGAAAATGTAAGATTGGACTGATGGAGAGAGAGAGAGAGAGAGAGAGAGAGAGAGTATAGATCCCCCAATGATTATATCTAGATCCGCGCATTTTATCCTGAATGCATGTCCATATACCTATATATCTATAATTCATGGTACTTGTAGGCCTACATATATTAATAACTCATCGTGTTTTTTTTTGTTTGTTTTGTAATACAAAATGAACTTTGCATCAGTCGCCTGTGGGACCAGGGACGCTAATGATGACAAATGAAAAAAAACAAAACAAAACAAAGAGTCGGAAAGGCGTTAATTCGAAAGTGAAAATTAATCAAGAAGGACGCTGCACGCAAACAAACGCGAAAAAAGCACGCGCGCGCGTGCACACACACACACACACACACACACACGCGCGCGCGCGCGCAAAAGAATAAAAATAAAAATGAATAAATAAATGAATAGCTAATGATAATAATAACTAGACACGATCTCGTTGTGAGCAACGAATAGGTCTTCCGTTCTATTTCTAATCAGCTTTACTGTGATAATTCGAGTGTTGAAGATTGACAATAAATGAAACGAATAAGCATGTAAAGTTTTCGAAGTAGAATGAAAATCATATAGGAGATGAGAGTTCTCAATTTTAAACAACTTCCGGCTCTTTTGTATTCACTTCCGTTTTCTCAGAAGTCTTTAAAATGCATGAAAATTTCACTATGTGCGTGCAGGAATCATCTCTGAAAATACTCATTTTTGGACAACATTCGGTTTGATACAACAAACTTCCGGTGAAAATGGTACGAATGGAAATGCTTTGGTATACTCTATTATGAACATTTAAAACCAAAAAAAATGAAGAATTACAGAATACGGAAGTGACGGCAACGAAATTGAAAGCTGATGTCATAACTGTAGTCACCATCTACTATTCGTAAGGGTTTCAAAACTCAATCTTCAACTGTTTCACAGAAAATGAACGAATAAAATCTTATTTGGAAAAACGGAAATTGGACATATCTTACGAACGGAAGTGAACTTTGATAAAGGTATTTATGTATAACCTAGAGATATCTAATGTCAATAATATATGTGAAAATCATATCAAGGACATAATTTATTAGCGAAAATCTGAGAACAAAAAACAATTTTTTAAAGTTTTTCTCCAGAAACCGGAAGTTGGTGGTTTAATTTCCGGTAAGTGTTCCATTTTCTGAAACTACGAAAGAGATTTAATTATTCCATGTAGATTTTGTTTTAAAAGCACAAATTTGAAATTTGACATTTTTTTCGTTTTGCTTCTGGTGACGACCTGAAGTGATGGCAACGAACAATGATATGCCTATGTCAAATCTAGAAGTCACCATCTATCATCTCCGAAAGTTTCATGACTCTGTCTTGGAAATTGGCTGTTGTAAAAACTTCCAAAAAATTTCATTTTTAGATATTAGTTTATTTACCTATATTAGATTAATATCAAGTTAAATAACCCAAACAACACTTGGTTTCTGAACAAAATGTAGGAAAATGTATGTTAATGTTTAATTCCTCTCAGCCCCTTATTGAAGGTACTGGCCCCTACAACTTGATATCGTTGAATAGGTCTGAACATTATCTACAAATTTTGTTCTATAATGTTTTACAAAATGTTTTTAGTTGTCAAGATATTTAGCATATTCATTGTTAGGGGTCATCCCCTGAATTCCTTAAAAGGGAATATAAGACAAAATTTGAAGACGGCATCGTGTTTAGAGTCACATTCTGACCAATTTATATTATATATTGCTTTACAAAATATTCGTCGTTTAGGAGATATAAAATTTTAAAGTTTCGTACATTATTCCCTTAGAAATCCCTTATTACCTAATCAATGATTGATTGATTGATTATATATTGTGGTTTAAGGAATGTACGATATGAAATGTTTTTGAATTATTACTGAAAGATTCCCTGTTAGTCTGGTCCGATTTCAGCTAAAAAGAACTTCTAACGGCAAATTATTATTATTTGGTTCAACATAACTTTTTAACCTAATTTGAGTATGCTGAATCTGAAAAAATATGTTGAACTTCATGAAAATGGCGTTAAATAGGTCAAAATGGCGATTCAAAATGGCGGACAGTAATTTTTTTCAAATCGTTTTGAAACGCGCATGTAGAAAAAAAAATGTAAAAACTATGATTACAAAATATACAATAGCATCGAGAAAAAGATAGAAATAAGCATGCGACCCTAAAAAAGCCATTGCACGAAAGAAAACCCGAATTTTCTCTGTTTTTCCTCAAAATTCAACGTATACTGTTCCTACATTGTTCTTTGCTTGTGACTTTGCACTTACAAAGGTCCATGCACAGCAAATTGTTACGCTTGCACCCACACCTCAATGTTTTACAACCTGTTGTGCAACTACATGCAATCAAGTCTAAACAAGATTCTGGAATTGGGTCTAAAGTCATCAGAATAGGCACTAGAATACCTTCATTCAACTTCCATCCCATCTCAGTTGGAGATGGTAATGTGGGGTTACTTATATTTGCTTGTCTCCATACCAGCGCTTGATAATGTGCACGTTTAATGTGCAGATGCAAGGCATCGCTAGTGGGGGGCATGTTTTCGGGGCTCTTGGATTTTCCGAATAAAATGTTCCTAACCGAGTCAGTTGACGACACTGTGCCCTGGTTATACAGCTTGCATACGAACTTTTCACAGTCGACTATTTTCTGTTCAGTTAAATTGCCCTCTCCAAAACCCCCAAGAAGCCCAACATTGTCTTTGTAAACCTTAAATCCAGTTTTTTTGGATATCCCAAAGAAAAAAGAAGTTGTGTCACATCCAGTCAGAGCATGGAATGCTAACAGATTCGTGCACATTTCTGGAGAGGTAAAGGTTTTCTCTACAACAGCATGAATAGGAATGTTCTTGGGCTTTGCAGATGTTCCAGCAACCATCCACAACTGTATATTTATTTCTGAAAAGAAAGATACAAGTAGCAGTAAAACATCAGTATCAGATGCTAGTACAACAACTGAACTGCAAGTGGATTCTTTCGCACAATGTATGGCATGAAGAACTATTCTAGTATCTGCCTCTTCATGTGACGCATGTAGGGCAGATATATCGAGGAATTCGTCATTGCATTTAACGCTATTCTCATCGAGAAACCCACCAGCAGTAACAACAGTTTTCTCTGTGGGTGCATGAAGAATTATCTGCTCAGATAAAAAGGCAGCTAGGTCTTTCTTGTTGTCATTCAAAGACAAAAAAGCTGAAAAGTTATTCGGGAGTGGCACATCCTTATTTTCAATAACCCTTCTAACTGGCTGCTGCCCTTTTGCCCTACGAGAACGAGTGCCCGATTTTATAGATTGTTCCCTGTAACGGTCGAACAGAACATCAACTCTTGAATACATGGCCCCTTTTCTTACCACAGTGGAAACAAACTCATCTGCAAAGTCTCCAAATGTTTTCATGCCATGTGTTTTCATGCTCTGAACTAAAGCCTGGCCATCTATGATCAAAGCTGGTGATTCGCCTACATTTTCGACTCGCGCCCTTACATCAACATCTTGAAGTATGTCTTCTAAAACAACAGATTTGTTTCCAGACTTTAGTGCACCGCTGGTATCCGCTATAGATATCGGCACAGGAAGGAGCTCGTGTTTCAAAATCTGCTCTAAATCAACCTCTCGTCCGGCCTTATATGCAATGACAAGTCTCTGCAGTATGTTCCGATCTGCCTTTAGAATTTTTTTCTTTTCCACAGCTTTTGGTACAACTTGTACCTTGTATAAGGAGTCAAATGTTAATGAGCAGCTTTTTTTCAGAACACTTCTCAAAGGAACTTGTAAACTACTTGTTTCTATGTTTGGTATCAGACGATCTTTTACGAAATTCTCTAATGATATCTGTCCCAAATTTGCTGCAGAAAGTAAGGACTCCTTGATCATATCTGTAGCTTTGTCTTTTGTAACTATATTGATCAGTTGATCTCTTTCGTACAAAAGGTCAAATACTCTAAACCTTTTCATTGCATCAACGAGCGAATCCTCATACACTGCATCAGTAACTTGTCGACTCTTTGATGCGTCCTTGTGTGTGAGAATGTCATCTGGATTCACATCGTACATCACCTTTGTAAGAAGACTTATATGAGATCTCAGATTGTAGGAAAGGGACCACCTACTGAGAGCAGATGGAGTCCTAGTAATTCCTACAATTCCACCACCTTTCTTACCCGTGGCGTTTAGCCATTCTTGACTTTGGTCTGGGTCAACTTGATTGAAAGTTCCAGCACTTTTCTTGACGACAAAATTTCCATCCTGAAACTCTGATAGTACTTCAATAGGCAATTGGTGGCAATCAGCAAGATACACACTACCCCACCTAGCATAATTTGTATGGTCATATCGGAAGAACCATGGGAGCATTGAACGGAAAGACTTCAAATATAAATCCCAAAGCCCATCTCTTTCTGACTTTGTAAACATTAAAAGGATAGAAACCATGTCCAAATATGACCACCAAAACAGGACATTTGGGTTGTCAATTTCCTGTCTGAAACTTGAAAAATACTCTTTGAAAACAGGATTTTGCAGTTGGTCAATGCTAGAAAGTATGTCTTGCTGTTCAGTCATGATGCCATTCAATGTTTGCGAATGATCAACATTTTTGGTAGATACAAATAACACAAAGTCTGGCAGTAAAATCTTCCAGATTGCTTGAGCAGTAATTTTATGGGCTCTCATGCCACGACTGTAGTGCTTTCCACCTAATACATTTTCAGCAGCCACAGGTCCTAATAACTCGCATTCCATCCACAGTTCATGCAAACCAGAACCTCTCATATGATCTATACATTTCATGAAATTCATAGCTATATGTAAGCCACCCATTCTTGGAACAAGCCTGTCTCTATACTCAGGAACTGACCATTTTAAATCCATCAACTTAAAGTACAAAGCTTGATCAACTGTGATAACTGTATGACGTTGACCAAGATGCTCAGATATGTGCATGCATTTCTGGACAACTGTGTTAAGTGTATCCATTTCATGAGCAGGTGCTTGTACAATAGGCATGTAACCAACAAGTGTGAGATCCGGGTTTTTACTACTGACAGACTGATTATGTCCTGACCAACTAGCTGGGACTTTCTGCTTATGTCTGTGCAAATGAAACGCCAATTCATTAGCAAACTCTTGAGAGGACAATTGATTCTCTGAGTCAGAAGGTTGGAAGATATCTAACGTAACTGGTCTGGGATAGTGAGGTTGTGATTTTCCTTCTACTATTGGGGAAATGACAATACTGTCCATCTGAGGAGGTACCTTCAATGTCTCATTTGAAGATGGACTTATGTGCTGAAGGTTAATGTCATTTCCCGACCCTCGTTGCCAACATGCTATCTGCGTTGCATGGAATGTTTCCTTGCCATCCAGTGTTGAATCACTAATATCAATATTGTCAGCTGTAAAGTGTGTGAAAACGCTTGGCTTTAAATTCGAGGGAAGGAAATGTCCAGTCCTTTCGTCCATAGACTGAAGGCTTTCCTCTGCAAGCCCAGTGTCAACACGCAGAACATCTTTATAACTCAGGGTGTGACCAGCACTATTAAACAAGTTTAACAGCTGTTTTGACCTTGTCATTTGATGCAAGGTGCATGCAAGGCCAATATGCTTTGGAGTCCACTTTTTTCCATTACTTACCCCATACACAATATCCTGAGCTACGCTCACTATTTTCTTCTGTCTGCTGCAATCTGGATTGTCATTGCCATCAGTACAATCAAAGACCTCTTGTCCGCCATAAAGAAGATTCAGAAACATGAGGATACTGCCATATAGATAATTTGGAAATTTCAACACCGCCATTTTGAATCGCCATTTTGACCTATTTAACGCCATTTTCATGAAGTTCAACATATTTTTTCGGATTCAGCATACGCAAATTAGGTTAAAAAGTTATGTTGGACCAAATAATAATAATTTGCCGTTAGAACCCATTTCTAGCCTCTTTTTTCAAAATCTGGACCAGACTATGTGACACCCTACAGCAGTATTTCGATTGTTACAGGGATATTGATAAGGGAACTTAAGTTATTTAAGAATATCTCTCTTTAGACATTGTAATATGAATAAATGGTAACCTCACATGGATTGATTGATTGATTGTTTGTTGTTTTCCGCCACACTCAACAATTTTTCAGTTATCTGGTGGCGTCCAGTTTTTATTGATGAAGAAGAGAACACAGATACAATGTACCCGGGAAGAAACCACCGACCTTCCGATAGTAAACTGGCAAACTTTCTAACATATATCGGCGCGAGCGAGATTCGAACCCGCTCCGACTATAGGCCTTGTGAGTTTGAGCGCGATGCTCTAACCACTCGGCCATGGAGGCCCAACCTCACAAGGATGACCACAATGATTACAAGATGGATAAGTAATAAGGCAATAATAAAAGAGATGTACATTAAGATTGCTAGCTTGGTTGCGAAGCTGGCAATGTATGATATTACTTTACGTTTACCATAATTATATAATTTATTATGTGTATTTCTTGTGGTGTTTTAAAATTTATTTTTAAAAGATGTAATGGAAGATGGTTGGATGTCTGTATTAGTTCCTGTCGATAATTGTTCACTCATATTGAGACATTACCAGCTGTAGATGAAGTACCACCAATTTATATCTATACTTGGTGCTCAGGACCGTAACATTGAGGGTTCTTTAACTTGCGAAGGTCTGCCGCGACACGGAACCTCCATTTTTAAGGTCATAACAGAAAGACCCGTGATTCACACTTCAATTGCCCACGAATTTGACGAAGAACAATCACTAACTATTTTTACATCTTAGGTCTTCAAGCAGGGCTCGAACTCACGACCACCAGGCTAAGACGCGAACCCTCTGACTACTGCAGTATTGCAATTAGTAGTGATCCTTCCGCCCTTGTCATTGTAGCAAATATGAAACCATTACTATATTCTAGATAGACACAAACAAAGGCAAGATATCATATCACATTGCGACCTAGGTACGAAGTATGATTGAAATCTTAGTCACTGTTCACTCCACCGTTTTAAGACAATCCGAATGTTACTCCTTTTATCTATTCAATATTTAAGAATCGGATTGGATTTATTTAACATCACATTGCGTTGACTAGAAAGAGGTAATGTCTACATTAATGTATTGACTAAATTCAAGATAATATTTGAGTCCTGTTAAGGTTTCAATTCATTATTTTTCACAACTTTATTATGAGTCACGAAGAATATTTAAATATGAATGGCCATCGGGAGATTGCCATTCATTCATTCAATCGTTGTCTGAGAGACTCCTGTTTTGGAGCATACTGAATAAAACTGTAACTAAAACATAAGATAGATACGATAAATCAGTGATAATGATTAACCTTTTTTTCAGATATGAAAGTTTTCCGCTCCTTCATACAAATCCTTTGTTTGATTGTCTTCAGAAGAAACAGTATATTTTTATGGTAATATATTCCTTTTACTTTTGAAAATATAAGACTGAAATAGCTGTTAAGACAAAACAATAATAAAATATTTACCAATAATAATGCATGTTTAACTTTTTTCTGTCAATAAAAAATGTTTTAAGATATCAATGACACTTGTAAACATATTATGTTGGTAAATGCCTATGCAGTGGTGGATTTTTAGGGGGGAAAGTATTGGGATTTTACCCCTTCCTTTGGTTGTATATTTTAACAAAAATCTTAGTTTTTGCAATTTTGTTGTTTTTCCCTTTCTGGGGCTAAAAAGGAACTTGGGTCGCAATTGTGACAATTTTCTGGATCCGTTATTGGTATTTATCCTATGTATATATTATTACATTTCTAAGGTCAAAAAGCTTACCTAGTGTACAATGCAGACCACTCTACATTTTCGGACACAACGGAGATTGTGACAATATGACGACCTTATCACCTACTTCCAGCAATGAAATACCATATACTTTACCATCAACTTCCAGCAATGAAAGACAACAAACATTTGCCATAAACAACAATAGCAATCTGAACAAGGAAAAGGAGAAAAATCTCGAGTCTGGTGTTGATGTTCGACTTATCGTCGGCGTACTTGTAATATGTACATGTGTTATAGGTTGTGGTTTTGTTATGTTAATGAGAAAGAAATGTTTTTTCAGAGATAACGTTAAAAAAACAATGCAAGTAGAACGTGAAAATATGCTATAATAAAAGTCAGATAGGTCTATGTGGATACCCAATTTTGCTTAACTCTGAATGTGCTGTTGTTTTAAAACGGTGCTCAATACACAAGTCTTTCAAAACAGTCTTGTATTTGGAGAGTGATTGTGTGGTACACCGTGGTTCTGTACTCCTTTATTTCAGTTCATGATGCTCTGTATTATTATTTTTTTCATTTATGTCGGACATGTAGTAAGGATTGGTTCATGTATACTTCAAGGAAATTTAAAAAGAAAACTATATTTCATTGTATTCTTCACAATGTATGTGAAATCAGAGATTTTTATTTTTGTAAACCCACCCCGTTTCTCTAATCTGGCATTTCTCTGACCGTTTTCCTCGGTTTTATTTTGTGACGTGACCAGCCCACCAGCTACTGCCACTATTCTTTCTTCATTTTACAACTTTTTTCGTAGATCTAGGTTCGATGACAACTATAACCCTGAATGAATTTTATGCAGTCATGTGCAAAAAGGAGGTAACCAAATTGGAATTAAAAGTCAGTGGTGGATCCAGGAGTTTTGGAGAGGTGCAGTAAATGCCCGAGTGTCAGGGGGTATCTTATGGCCCCTGAATCCACTGACTTTTTACAACACAAAACGCGTATATTTTCGATCTCTTTAAAATAGACCATATTTATGAGAGGGATGTGCGCCGCTGTAATGATGAATGTTGACCCTGGTTCAAAATTGACCCTTAAAATATGCAAGTAAAATATTTATAGTGATTTTTTTGCTTGTAATCTCAATGTCTTGTGTGATACTTGTATTTAACAAAAATATGTAAATTATTATGTTAGTATATAAGGTTACATGATATATTATCTATTTAGTTCAGAAATGCGTTTGTTTATGTTTACTACATTCTAACAGCACTCCGGGGACAACAGGTAATTGGAGAGAATTCATTAATCATATTGAATCTCTAGTCGGGTACTCGACTAATTCGGTCGAACAATGGCGATCGAACATGTCTGACAGCAGCGTTACGTGTACATACATATCAACCACTTATGTAACCAATCTCGAATTACATGTATCAATGTCTACAACTTACGTACACATACGTACACATAGTATAGACGTATGCATATGATAGTGAAGGAATCCATTCCAGATTACTTAGAATAGACCATTAATTTTGTGTGTATTGCAAATTAAATTGATCTAGATTATTGTCCATACATGTAAATATGCTAAAATAAGTAAATGAGAAAAATGCTGTTTATTATGTCACGTGACATGTTCTTTTTTTATCACTCTTTGTTCATTCCAAATGACAACGTAACAATGTAACTATGACGTGGTTTGTGCTTGACCCATATTGATTATAAGAAAATATTGTTGCCAAAGTAAGAATGTCTGTGCCTTGTAATACTAATTTTAGCATCATCAAAAGTTTAAATTTGAGATTATCCTGTTATTGTATCTGGGGAGCATTTGGCCATTACAGAGATTCTAAATAAGCAATGAAAGGTAGCATACGATTACCAATAAAATCGTTGTTCCACCCTAGACATCTTGAGACATTAAAATGTCTTTGCAGAATGTTACCTTTAATTGTTTTGTCAATGTATCGTTATCGTTTGTTGTTTGAAGCAATACAAGCTGTAACTGACGGTATTTTTCAGCTATAGAATTACGCAACAGTTGACACATATCAATACAATTTAGAAAATCCCCAAGTTCTGAAGAAAAATTCAGCCAAATAAACAAGGGAATATTGTTTGAGAGCATACCAACAATGAGTGTTTTGTATAAACCGCCATTGCAACGTATACATGAACGTGGGAACGATGATTGCCGAACATAATCGGGTTGCACTGAGACCGAGGTCATACAAAGACGGAGATTGACATGAGTAACTACACATTTCGTTTGTTTCAAACGTGTCATGAATGACTTGAGTATTTTAAGTGCACGAAAGTAATTGAAATATGCAAATAGACCACTAAAATGAAATTTTATTAATAAATTTGCTATAATTTGGCATATTAAATTGTTTATAAGTCTGACACGTACGCAGCACCTCTTTCGCATTTTTCCGAACTGGCGATTTCCGAAGTCAGTGTACATCGGTGATTAAGAGAAGGAATTACTATCGGGATGACAGTGACTCATGAATCGACATATTTGCTGATTTGACGGGTTTATTGCTTCAGATTCACCCTGATTCCATGAAATTGTGAATGTTCAATCACAAATAGGTTATTATATTTGGTCTTTTATTTTTCAATTTATTTACCGTCAGTTACAGGTTGTATTGCTTTAACTATCTATCAAGAAAATACTTATGAAAGAATAATTTGAATTATCCCCCTTTTGAGGGGTCAGAAAAAGGTCAATAGGCGAATAGCTGTTTTCCTTCTTAACCATTCCAAATTAAGAGGCTACAACTGTGAATTCTAGCTAGTTATTACGATTTCATACAAATAAACAGTTACTACACAGACAGATTATATAAATTCTTCAATAACAGGCGATAAACAAATACATTATGGAATTTTTCATTTACTATTGATATTGTTTACCGTAATCTACAGATAAATTGTTTACCGTAATCTACAGATAAATTGTTTACCGTAATCTACAGATAAATTGGTTTGAGATGAAATTTACACAGCTATAGTCTAATGCATTTGATGTAATAACTGATATTTAAACACCCTAACAAACAGTATCGATCCTGACCAACTTGTGTGTTGCTTGTTACTATAATTGTGCAGTGGAAATTCCCATCGTAGATTGTGTTATTTATAAACTAATGTACGTTCAGAATAAGTTGTGTATTCAGAATCGGACGAAACACGTAAGTAGTATCTAAGCTTTATGTTTAGTATTCTGTTATTCAAATAAGATTACTTAAGGCACACAAGTCTAAACTGTTTGATACAATTGGGGATACATAAATAATGCATTCGGAAACATGGGGGCAATTTCATGACAAAGACGATCGTGTTTTCGTTACCCTATACTGCCATTTAATGCATTAGTTAATATGTAGTACGTCAAGTTAATAGGTTTGTGTTTTATCGAGGTGGTACAGATAGAACATGGGGAAGGTATGCAAGACTTCTTTTGATCGCTGTTGTGTGCTTTCACCTATACAAATTCCTTTCTTAAATTCAGTTTTTTGATGAAATTCAGACAGAATGAAAGACAAAACTCAGCAACGGCGTGTGAAACCTTATGATCGTCCAGAGGACGCTACTCTAATAAGTGTCGATGTTTGTAAACCATCCTTCAAGAAACCGGACGAGAATCGAAGTGAATTAAAATCTGTTGATTGTGAAATAAGATCTACTCTGTTAAATGGAATTAATACACAAATGTTGGAAAATTATTCATGTTCATCAATAAATATGAAAGATCTAGAAAGGTTCGAACAATCAAATACTGAGAGGATCTATGCAAAAGAGAGCGAATTAGCACGTGACGAGGCGGGAGGTACTGTTGCATGCACTGCTCTGATTGCCGGTGGAAATATAGACCGCTTCAGTAGTGGGAACTCTTTCTTAGAAGCAATGAAGAAGAAGGGGACATCTACCAAACAGGTGCCAATAGCACCCAAACCAGACGTAAGGACTGAGCAGCAAGGACTGCATAGAATGCTGTTTGATGATGTGCTGACTTATCTTACGTAGAATTTAACATGTACAATATCGCCAAACGTAAAACCATTAAATATTATAACAAGTGTATGGAATAAAATATCAGTTTATAAAATTATAACCTTTTATGTTTTTTTGTCAGTAAATCAGTTTAGTACTGTTATTTTATGATAGAAATATATGTAAAATCGTTTAACTATATAACATTACTTCCGTTTGTTACTGACAAGCCTTCTATGGACTTGAACAATCCAGCATATTTCTGTAGACAGACAGTAGCAAACCTTATAAGTGATTTGTTTTGTCGAGGACCAAACCTAATTTGGTATGTTAATAAATATAAGAAAGAAATGCAATGAATTCATTTATTAACAGTCAACAAGAACTGAGGAAGCTAAGCGGCCGCCATGTTGCGGTCTAAATTTTGTTACTTGCCGTCTAAAGACGTTTAGACGGCAGTCACTTGATGTGTTTTATCCAATGATACAGCGTCATTCTAGCCCGAGGCAAAGCATTGTAAGATTAATAGCATTGAATTATTCAATGAAACTGGCTTCTACAAATTACTTTTTGATTTGATTTGATCGATTTTGAAATTAACAAAATTCCCGGAAAGTCAAATGAAAATAAGGAAAGTATTCAGATCTGTGATACCCTAAAGGCATAGTTGCACAGTATATATTTATTACGATGCCCACGGAATCGACGATTTGGGTACATTTACTTTTTCACCTTGTATGTCTGTAGCAAAAATGTTAACCTTAAGAGATAAAGCTTTAGTAGTTGGTATATAATCCGTTGGTGTGCGTTTCCATTAACACCTAAAGTTTTGACCTGGTGACCTTTACATTGACCTTTGATGTACTTTTAGAAAATTGAATATTAGTCATAACTTTCAAATCTTAAAGAGGTACTGCTTTTATATTTAGCATGTTTGTTGTAATCCGGGGCATCAACCCACTTGCTTATCGATCACCTGAGTATTAGTTTAAAATATCACTTAGTCCATGAAGGGCGATAGAATTCATAAAAAATTCTGTACTGCATATCAAAGCTAAAATCTAATATTTAGCAACAGTATTTAGCAAGATGTATTCTTAAAACGTAAATGCCCCCGAAAGTGCCCATGAAAGATTTTACATAATATAATAAGTAACATTAAGACTATATGACTAATTTGGATCCGTCCTAGAATCACAAGCCTGGAGACGCGAAATTCACAATTGTGATGTACCCTTCTCCGTTTCTCCTATATTTTTGCATTTAGTTTCATACTGTATCAGCGAACTTAAGAAAAATGTTTAAATGAAAAAGGCAATAATCACTATGATACTTTTGTACCCACCCTAGCTAGAACTAAATCCTTTACACCTAGGATAATAAAAATAATATTGATAGCGGATTCCCTACTCTATCTAAAGATCCAATTCGTTTCAAACTAATTTCAATAGCAGATATTTTTATAGAAATTGTGGCGGATCTGATTTTTTGTTTAATCTTTAGATTTAATTCAAACCCTGATTGTTAAATCAGCTTCTTATTGCGTTTGAAGTTCATTCACTTACTGCCAGTCATTTATTTGCAGTACTATTCATGTTTAGATGTGGTTGATACATTCCACATGTTTTTATATTTAACAGGAAGTGTCAGCTTTCCTAAGTGAATAAACTGTCGATTGCCTGATTGGATTAATTGATTGTATATTTAACGTCCCTCTCAAGAATCTTTCACTCGTATGGAGACGTCATCATTGCCGGTGAAGGATTTCAAAATTAGGTCTATGCTCGGTGTTTATGGCCTTTGAGCAGGGAGGGATCTTTAACGTGCCACATCAGCTGCGACATGGGACCTCAGTTTATGCGGTTTCATCCGAAGGACTGCCCCATTCAGTCGCCTATTATGGCAAGCAAGTGCTACTTAGGATCTATTCTGATCCGGAATAAAACCTCTACCCCGGGGTTCATAACGTTTATACGTTTACAATTAAAACATTTTGTTTTTACTTTCACACTGATATTCGAGAGCTGTTCGGTATGTAAATGAGTATTATACCACAGTGTGACAATGCATTGACTGATTTCGTGGAGGATGATACTCTTGTATAGCTCTATTCAATACCTTTCCAATGGTATAAACACGAGTCTTCAGCTCCATATAATTTTAAACTTACAGTCATTTTAATAGAGCCAGTAGTTGACCACTGTTATAAAAATGATTGGGAAACGGATTGAGAATATTGCAGGAATTAGAGCTTACATTAAAGTTTGCACAAAACTCGGTTATTCGGTAATGCAAATTTTTACTGAATTGGGGGAAGTTTATGGGTCTGATAGGTATCATACGAGACAGTTCGTAGGTGGAGAAAGAACTTTCTGACTGGCACAGAGTCCGTCAAAGACTCAGCAAAATCTGGCCGACCTGTGACTGTAACAGACAAGGCAAATGTCTCAAAAGTCAGGGAAATAATTAAAAGTCATGACATGTATACGATACGTGATATTGCCAAAGCTGTTGACATATCGCTCTTGCGGGTGCATTTCATTTTGATGCATATTTTGAAAGTACGAAAGATTTCTGCTGGATGGATACCGCTTATATCGACAGATACCAAACACGGATACAAGTACAAACCGGTCATTCAAACTGTTTACCGTAAATTGTGGATAAATTGGTAATTGATTTGAGATGAAATATACGCGGCTAGTCTCGTGTCTACATGATTGTGATAACTTGAATTTTAAATTTAAATCCCCTCAACAAAAGATCTGCATTCAACTGTGGGAACCCAATTTGTCTTTGGTGCTATATTTGTACAACGGAAATTCCCGGGGTAGATTGTTTTATTTATAGTCAGTGTACATATGTGTATTCAAAATCGGACTAAACATGTAAGTGTTCGTATTACTTTTATGTATTAAATAAGATAAGATACATATAATACCTGTGTAAACCGTTTGGTATAACAGGTTGGGAACACTTCTCCTATAGCAAAATCTCCCGTTCTCCCTACAGGTGTTTTTGTTTTTTGATTAAAAATAATGGCAAACCCTTTGCAATGTGACACGGTGTTTGTGACTTTGCATCAGATGATGGCATGCAGAGTACAAGCAAGAAGAATGTTGGTGCGACTTGTCTCTATAATACTGACAACACAGTAAAGTTTCAACATTGCTGTGTAAGAATGAAGGATGCTGAAATTCAATGCAAATCTGAGATATTATTTGATTTTATGTATATCTGACATTTTAGCACTTTTTAACTCACCTGAAGGCTCAAGTGAGCTTTCCTGATCAATATTTTCCGTTGTCCGTCATTGTCTCGTTGTTGGCATAAACATTTCCATCTTTTTCGTCAGAACTCCTGGGCCAATATTAACCAAACTTGAAAAAGAGCAACCTTAGGTGAATGGAATTCACGATTATTCCAATCTGATTTAATAAGATCTTCTTTCATTGCTTCACTGGAGAATTACGTTTGAGGTCATGTTATTGAACCTAATCGCATGAATAATTCATTAAACATTTGAAGGGTAACAATTATAGCTGGACAAAGAATCAAGGGTCAGTCAGAAATCGTTTGTTTTGTTTGTTTGTTTGTTTGTTTTATTTATAGTCGCCTGAGCAATTTTTCAGCTATCCGGCGACTGTCACTATTACCGGTGACGGGGCTGCAAATTTAGACCTATGCTTAGCACTAATGGCTTTTAGCAGTGAGGGTTCTTTTACGTGCCACACCTGCTGCGACACGGGACCTCCGTTTATAAGGTCCCATCCGAAAGACCCGTGACTCTCACTTCGTAATGCCGAGCTCTTGGCGAAGGAGCAATCACTACCTATTTTAACGTCTTAGGTTTGACGCGGCCGGCCGAGCGGGGCTCGAACTCACGACCTTCCGTTCACGAGGCGAGAACTCTACCACTGAGCCACCGTGATCGGTCAGTCAGAAATCGTTACACTAAAGGTAAGTTCACCAATAAATTGAAACAAATAACAATAAAAAGAGCGTCGATTAAAAAAGAAAGGAAGAACAAAGTAAGTCTTAGATGCAATGTGGGGAGAGGAAATTCAAGGCAATAAAATAAACGAGAGATAAGCATAAGCAAATCAAGGAAATGCAACCATACCAGGTGGACAAAGTTTGTTGAAATTTGAAGAAATCTTTTGTTGAGGGGATTTGAATTTAAAATTCAAGTTATCACAATCATGTAGACACGAGACTAGCCGCGTATATTTCATCTCAAATCAATTACCAATTTATCCACAATTTACGGTAAACAGTTTGAATGACCGGTTTGTACTTGTATCCGTGTTTGGTATCTGTCGATATAAGCGGTATCCATCCAGCAGAAATCTTTCGTGCTTTCAAAATATGCATCAAAATCAAATGCACCAGCGATAGCGATATGTCAACAGCTTTGGCAATATCACGTATCGTGTACATGTCATGACTTTTAATTATTTCCCTGACTTTTGAGACACTTGCCTTGTCTGTTACAGTCACAGGTCGGCCAGATTTTGCTGAGTCTTTGACGGACTCTGTGTCAGTCAGAAAGTTCTTTCTCCACCTACGAACTGTCTCGTATGATACCTATCAGACCCATGAACTTCCCCCAATTCAGTAAAAATTTGCATTACCGAATAACCGAGTTTTGTGCAAACTTTCATGTAAGCTCTAATTCCTGCAATATTCTCAATCCGTTTCCCAACCAATTTTACAACAGTGATCAACTACTGGCTCTATTAAAATGACTGTAAGTTTAAAATTATACGGAGCTGAAGACTCGTGTTTATACCATTGGAAAGGTGTTGAATAGAGCTATACAAGAGTATCATCCTCCACGAAATCAGTCAATGTATTGTCACACTGTGGTATAATACTCATTACATACCGAACAGCTCTCGAATATCAGTGTGAAAGTAAAAACAAAATGTTTTAATTGTAAACGTATAAACGTTATGAACCCCGGGGTAGAGGTTTTATTCCGGATCAGAATAGATCCTAAGTAGCCCTTGCTTGCCATAATAGGCGACTGAATGGGGCAGTCCTTCGGATGAAACCGCATAAACTGAGGTCCCATGTCGCAGCTGATGTGGCACGTTAAAGATCCCTCCCTGCTCAAAGGCCATAAACACCGAGCATAGACCTAATTTTGAAATCCTTCACCGGCAATGATGACGTCTCCATATGAGTGAAAGATTCTTGAGAGGGACGTTAAATATACAATCAATTAATCCAATCAGGCAATCGACAGTTTATTCACTTAGGAAAGCTGACACTTCCTGTTAAATATAAAAACATGTGGAATGTATCAACCACATCTAAACATGAATAGTACTGCAAATAAATGACTGGCAGTAAGTGAATGAACTTCAAACGCAATAAGAAGCTGATTTAACAATCAGGGTTTGAATTAAATCTAAAGATTAAACAAAAAATCAGATCCGCCACAATTTCTATAAAAATATCTGCTATTGAAATTAGTTTGAAACGAATTGGATCTTTACCTGTCATATTGACGTGCTTATCTTTAAATCTTATTTCTTCCGCTCAAGGACATTTTCAGACGGTCAACGACGCTGAAAATTACTTCCTTATAAATGCAGAAACGTTAAATGGAAAGTAACTAAAAATTGCGTTTATTGATAATTATGATAAATAGAATCTTACACTCGTGCTTATGACATACTAAATTTATGAAATTCGTTAAGGCTCGGAAAATATTAAATCTGGCGACTCATTTCTTAAATTGATACCTTTGACGCTTGCATCAAGTTGATTTCTTTTATTTATATGAAGGTTGGTATTGATTTTGATGAAAATTGCTTTCATAAATTCCTTGTCAAAGTCGTGTTTTCTTTTCAGCAGTACAGAATTTATCTGTGCCTGTTCGTCTTGCAATTCTAATGAGTAATTCTGTGCTCACTGCACATCGTACATTGTTGGATCCAAGCCAGCTTTGCAAATAAGTGTTCCACTTTTATTCATGCATGATAGTGGACGGTTCTTTATTTCCAAATAAACAGCAGGACCATACTCACATCGTCAGGGGTCTTAAGTGCATTAACTCCATTCAAATCTTACAGTGTATAGGAATTAAGGTGGGTTGGTTGTATTCATTTTTAACTTTAAATCTGCGTGTTTTTTCTTTGGAGATTTTAAAATCGTTTCGGAGCGATTCTGCAAATTTCGTCTACATTACAGGCATATGAGAGGAATTATGACTCAGCTGAGGGCCTGTCCCGAGACACAGTTAGATTATTTGAACAATCAACTGTATGATCTGTTTTCTTTTAATTTATCTTGTTTTTTTTTCATTTATTTATTTTTTATTGTTTGTTTGTTGGTTTTTTTTCTACCGAAGTGGGAGGGGTGTCAGTATATGACAAAGCCAGGAAATGAGGTTGTACCCACGCACTTTTACTTCAGAATAAGTTAAAATACAGTTAACGATTGATAAATATCTTATGGAAGTTAAGAAGTATTAATATCGAGAAAGAACTATTTTTAGAAAAGACGTAAGTTGCACTTTCCTTTCGTTTTTGAACAGTGGCAAATGTTTCACAAATCTATCACTTCAATGCACAATGTAATATAATATGATAAAAAAATGTCAAGATAGGTATAATGTTTCGCTAAAATATATGATCCCCTTGAGATCACATAATCTAGATTCAAATTAAAAAAAAAAACGCGAGCAATGAAATAAGCAAGAGGCCCAGATGCCTTATCGGTCACCTGAGTATTAGTTAAAAAGAATCACTGGTCCCAATTAAAGGCTAGGAAAAATTAGAAATATGTCCATAGGACATGAATGCCCTACCTAATGTGACAATTGTGATGCAATAAAAAAAAACAACACCCGTTATTTATCAGTACGTTCTCATGGCCCGATATTCTGCCGCATTCACAGTAGAAAATAGGTCGAATTTTTCCACTGTGTAGAAAAATTAAAATACTAAACTTTTTTTTTTATAGAAAATTATGCAGATTAAGGATGACTATAGGGGGTGATTTAGGGAAAACTTTATCCTTTATGCAAAAAACTTGATATAGCTTTTCAATGGAGAGAGAAAGTTTTCTTTTGCCTTATCAATGAATTAGAAGAGAAATGCAATGCTTTCTTAATAGGGACTTCACTTTATTGTGTTAATATCAGGGTTTAAACCTACAATGAACTTCGTTAGGTGTGGTGCTAGCTATTTATACAGGTAAATCTGAGTCATGTTCAAGTCATACTACAAATGTATACAAAATACAGAGAACCTTTGAAATACTATTCTCTATTGTTATTTATTCTAAAAACTTTGATACAATTAAATCTGAGGTGGTAGCAAGTTATATCACACATAAATAAAAGAGTAAACCTTTCAACCCCCCCCCCCCCTTATTGTTATCTAATTTAATGCATTATTTCTATGGCAGAGTGAAGTGTGATAATTAGAGACATCACCCTTTTTATCTTTACACATTTGACTCAAGTATCACTCATTCATTTCACTTGGAATATCATTCAAATTTACCAAAGCTCTAAGAAAATTGCTATGAAGATAAATAGCAATTTTGCATTGATTAACTGTTGCTATGAAATACAAGATTAGCATTATTCAAAATTACTTATAATAGTCTGGTCCGATTTCAGCTAAAAAGAACTTCTAACGGCAAATTATTATTATTTGGTTCAACATAACTTTTTAACCTAATTTGAGTATGCTGAATCTGAAAAAATATGTTGAACTTCATGAAAATGGCGTTAAATAGGTCAAAATGGCGATTCAAAATGGCGGACAGTAATTTTTTTCAAATCGTTTTGAAACGCGCATGTAGAAAAAAAAATGTAAAAACTATGATTACAAAATACAATAGCATCGAGAAAAAGATAGAAATAAGCATGCGACCCTAAAAAAGCCATTGCACGAAAGAAAACCCGAATTTTCTCTGTTTTTCCTCAAAATTCAACGTATACTGTTCCTACATTGTTCTTTGCTTGTGACTTTGCACTTACAAAGGTCCATGCACAGCAAATTGTTACGCTTGCACCCACACCTCAATGTTTTACAACCTGTTGTGCAACTACATGCAATCAAGTCTAAACAAGATTCTGGAATTGGGTCTAAAGTCATCAGAATAGGCACTAGAATACCTTCATTCAACTTCCATCCCATCTCAGTTGGAGATGGTAATGTGGGGTTACTTATATTTGCTTGTCTCCATACCAGCGCTTGATAATGTGCACGTTTAATGTGCAGATGCAAGGCATCGCTAGTGGGGGGCATGTTTTCGGGGCTCTTGGATTTTCCGAATAAAATGTTCCTAACCGAGTCAGTTGACGACACTGTGCCCTGGTTATACAGCTTGCATACGAACTTTTCACAGTCGACTATTTTCTGTTCAGTTAAATTGCCCTCTCCAAAACCCCCAAGAAGCCCAACATTGTCTTTGTAAACCTTAAATCCAGTTTTTTTGGATATCCCAAAGAAAAAAGAAGTTGTGTCACATCCAGTCAGAGCATGGAATGCTAACAGATTCGTGCACATTTCTGGAGAGGTAAAGGTTTTCTCTACAACAGCATGAATAGGAATGTTCTTGGGCTTTGCAGATGTTCCAGCAACCATCCACAACTGTATATTTATTTCTGAAAAGAAAGATACAAGTAGCAGTAAAACATCAGTATCAGATGCTAGTACAACAACTGAACTGCAAGTGGATTCTTTCGCACAATGTATGGCATGAAGAACTATTCTAGTATCTGCCTCTTCATGTGACGCATGTAGGGCAGATATATCGAGGAATTCGTCATTGCATTTAACGCTATTCTCATCGAGAAACCCACCAGCAGTAACAACAGTTTTCTCTGTGGGTGCATGAAGAATTATCTGCTCAGATAAAAAGGCAGCTAGGTCTTTCTTGTTGTCATTCAAAGACAAAAAAGCTGAAAAGTTATTCGGGAGTGGCACATCCTTATTTTCAATAACCCTTCTAACTGGCTGCTGCCCTTTTGCCCTACGAGAACGAGTGCCCGATTTTATAGATTGTTCCCTGTAACGGTCGAACAGAACATCAACTCTTGAATACATGGCCCCTTTTCTTACCACAGTGGAAACAAACTCATCTGCAAAGTCTCCAAATGTTTTCATGCCATGTGTTTTCATGCTCTGAACTAAAGCCTGGCCATCTATGATCAAAGCTGGTGATTCGCCTACATTTTCGACTCGCGCCCTTACATCAACATCTTGAAGTATGTCTTCTAAAACAACAGATTTGTTTCCAGACTTTAGTGCACCGCTGGTATCCGCTATAGATATCGGCACAGGAAGGAGCTCGTGTTTCAAAATCTGCTCTAAATCAACCTCTCGTCCGGCCTTATATGCAATGACAAGTCTCTGCAGTATGTTCCGATCTGCCTTTAGAATTTTTTTCTTTTCCACAGCTTTTGGTACAACTTGTACCTTGTATAAGGAGTCAAATGTTAATGAGCAGCTTTTTTTCAGAACACTTCTCAAAGGAACTTGTAAACTACTTGTTTCTATGTTTGGTATCAGACGATCTTTTACGAAATTCTCTAATGATATCTGTCCCAAATTTGCTGCAGAAAGTAAGGACTCCTTGATCATATCTGTAGCTTTGTCTTTTGTAACTATATTGATCAGTTGATCTCTTTCGTACAAAAGGTCAAATACTCTAAACCTTTTCATTGCATCAACGAGCGAATCCTCATACACTGCATCAGTAACTTGTCGACTCTTTGATGCGTCCTTGTGTGTGAGAATGTCATCTGGATTCACATCGTACATCACCTTTGTAAGAAGACTTATATGAGATCTCAGATTGTAGGAAAGGGACCACCTACTGAGAGCAGATGGAGTCCTAGTAATTCCTACAATTCCACCACCTTTCTTACCCGTGGCGTTTAGCCATTCTTGACTTTGGTCTGGGTCAACTTGATTGAAAGTTCCAGCACTTCTCTTGACGACAAAATTTCCATCCTGAAACTCTGATAGTACTTCAATAGGCAATTGGTGGCAATCAGCAAGATACACACTACCCCACCTAGCATAATTTGTATGGTCATATCGGAAGAACCATGGGAGCATTGAACGGAAAGACTTCAAATATAAATCCCAAAGCCCATCTCTTTCTGACTTTGTAAACATTAAAAGGATAGAAACCATGTCCAAATATGACCACCAAAACAGGACATTTGGGTTGTCAATTTCCTGTCTGAAACTTGAAAAATACTCTTTGAAAACAGGATTTTGCAGTTGGTCAATGCTAGAAAGTATGTCTTGCTGTTCAGTCATGATGCCATTCAATGTTTGCGAATGATCAACATTTTTGGTAGATACAAATAACACAAAGTCTGGCAGTAAAATCTTCCAGATTGCTTGAGCAGTAATTTTATGGGCTCTCATGCCACGACTGTAGTGCTTTCCACCTAATACATTTTCAGCAGCCACAGGTCCTAATAACTCGCATTCCATCCACAGTTCATGCAAACCAGAACCTCTCATATGATCTCCTATACATTTCATGAAATTCATAGCTATATGTAAGCCACCCATTCTTGGAACAAGCCTGTCTCTATACTCAGGAACTGACCATTTTAAATCCATCAACTTAAAGTACAAAGCTTGATCAACTGTGATAACTGTATGACGTTGACCAAGATGCTCAGATATGTGCATGCATTTCTGGACAACTGTGTTAAGTGTATCCATTTCATGAGCAGGTGCTTGTACAATAGGCATGTAACCAACAAGTGTGAGATCCGGGTTTTTACTACTGACAGACTGATTATGTCCTGACCAACTAGCTGGGACTTTCTGCTTATGTCTGTGCAAATGAAACGCCAATTCATTAGCAAACTCTTGAGAGGACAATTGATTCTCTGAGTCAGAAGGTTGGAAGATATCTAACGTAACTGGTCTGGGATAGTGAGGTTGTGATTTTCCTTCTACTATTGGGGAAATGACAATACTGTCCATCTGAGGAGGTACCTTCAATGTCTCATTTGAAGATGGACTTATGTGCTGAAGGTTAATGTCATTTCCCGACCCTCGTTGCCAACATGCTATCTGCGTTGCATGGAATGTTTCCTTGCCATCCAGTGTTGAATCACTAATATCAATATTGTCAGCTGTAAAGTGTGTGAAAACGCTTGGCTTTAAATTCGAGGGAAGGAAATGTCCAGTCCTTTCGTCCATAGACTGAAGGCTTTCCTCTGCAAGCCCAGTGTCAACACGCAGAACATCTTTATAACTCAGGGTGTGACCAGCACTATTAAACAAGTTTAACAGCTGTTTTGACCTTGTCATTTGATGCAAGGTGCATGCAAGGCCAATATGCTTTGGAGTCCACTTTTTTCCATTACTTACCCCATACACAATATCCTGAGCTACGCTCACTATTTTCTTCTGTCTGCTGCAATCTGGATTGTCATTGCCATCAGTACAATCAAAGACCTCTTGTCCACCATAAAGAAGATTCAGAAACATGAGGATACTATCTGGGACACAACTTACGGCATCAGCCTCACAAACATTCAAACCCATGTGACCAGGTCTATCTTGCAGGTCTGATCTTAATCTTAGTGCAACATGTACCAGTTCATGAAATGAGTTGTGTGGAGGTTTATAACATGGCATAGTGAGTAATTCGTCATCCATGGTATCTTGGTCATCATGAAACATATCTCCAAAATGAGATTTAGAAAGAATATGGGGCACTAAAAGAGTTTCGCGTTCAGATACTGCTCTATCGAGGGGACGAAGAAACTGGAAGATATTCTGCACCTTGACTTGCAGATTTTCTTTAAACGTTGATCTACGAGTGATAAAAGACTGTGGCATTTCAGATCCTACCTCTTCTACCAACTTGGAGTACCTGTTCCATGTATCAGAGAGCTGTAAGATTTGGCACTTGCTGGCTGCGTACTCCAGTTCTCGAACAAGAAATATCATGGCCAGATCTTCACATTTTGACTCCTTTTCTGTTTTTTGTGTATCATACTTAAAAGCATTCATGCATTTTAGATGGTACTTACCCTCTGCAGCTATCAAATCGCTAACGTTTCCTAACTTAACACGAAGTATGTTGTCATACTTTGCATTTTTAAGAACCATGTCGCTAACAGAAAATGTTGTAATGTTGAATAGCTTCTGTTTAATTTGTTGTTGACAAAATATGCATAACTCCCAATCTATTGGTGTAGATGCATTTCGCAAAGTTCGGGATGCTGCTGCAGAAGGGTGTGAGCAAGATGACGTAGACGGTACATCATCCTCTGTATCGACGTTGATTGTATCAGATGTGTTTGTAAGCAAACATGCTTTTCTTTCCATTAACTGAATTGGTCTGGGGTGAGTAAATGCACTATAGCATTTCCTATGACATAGAACTCTATCATTCGGACTTAATTTTTCTATTCTGTCAATGGCATCATAGTTCCTGGCATCTTTAACTTTCTTACGACGAGATGCCCTCTCGGTCAACGTTTCGATAGACGTTTTGCTTTTTAATTCTAACGTGTCTGTCTTTTTTTCCTGACATATAACACACAAATCTGTATCTATTTGATAACTTCGCTTAAGTGATCGTTCAGTCATGATTTCTAATCAATGAGTGGTGAGATATGACAAGCCTATAACCTCGGCCATCAGTTTTATACCTTATGTCAGAATCATTTGTTAATTCGATCCTCAATTGTGTCGGTCGCGCTATTGTGAAAACCATTGAACACTGTGTTGAATTTCAAGTGCATTTATATCATAAAGTATGCAATACGTTAACTGAATAATTTGCACAATTAGAAGGAAATAAGCATTAAATATCATATCAAAATGCATATATATACTGTGCGTCAATATGCGGTTGCGAAAAAAATGAGTTAATTGGGATCTAATCGTTTTTTTTCACAATTTTAATTGTTTAACGAACATTGAACAATTTATTCTATTTTTCAGACACATATAAGTTTAGTACAAGCCTTTAAATTGCTTTAATTTGCAATAAACTTTTTTAAAATAAAGCCATATAGATAATTTTGCAAATTTCAACACCGCCATTTTGAATCGCCATTTTGACCTATTTAACGCCATTTTCATGAAGTTCAACATATTTTTTCGGATTCAGCATACGCAAATTAGGTTAAAAAGTTATGTTGGACCAAATAATAATAATTTGCCGTTAGAACCCATTTCTAGCCTCTTTTTTCAAAATCTGGACCAGACTATAACAAAAGAAAACTAAAACAATGTATTCTCATATGAAATGCAGATCTTCATTTATATACATGGATATCACAAATGGACCTATTCAGAGTGGGGCTAAAAAAATCATCAACTTTGAAATTGAACTAACCACCAAATAAAGAAAATAGTGAGGTCAAGGTCACAGGGAAAGTCAAGGTTAGAAAATAATACCACAGTTGAATAACTTCCACTGATATGTTTTTTTCTCGCAAAATTATTGTCAATAGTTGCTTTGAAGCTGAGCTAAACACCAAATACGGAATAATGAAGTCAAAGTTATAGGGAAGGTCAAGATCAGGGATTTAGACCTGAGGGTTTGTCCAATATGACTCTCTAGTGAAAATGTCTTGAATCTTAAAAAAATCTTCTTCTCTACTTTGATACATGCGTTAGAAGAAAATGAATGCACTGTTAGGTTGCCCATGACGCCCTTGACCTAAGTTGTGAAGTTCATGACTTCTGAAGGTCACATCCCAGGGTGGGACCAATATGGTCATAATGTGAGATGTCTTAAATCTTACAAAATCTTTTCTACTCCCACATATGTATGACAAAAATTAAATACATAGTTATGATGTCTATGAGGTCCTCTACCCTGTGAATCATGGCACCTGGATTAAATGTTTAAGGGTGGCGCCAATGTGGGCATATACAGTTAAACTGCATTACATCTTGGAAAAAATGCGATACTTTCCCATTAGTGGAATGCATTGGTATGAAGTCCATGAACTTGAATTGTAAAATACATTGCTCCTGGCCGGGTCAGGGATAGCTGCAATAATGTAGCCCTCTCCAAAGTTTTTTTTTTGGACTACACCTCTATAGGATATCCGTAATGGTGCAAGAACGGTTGTGATTCACTCTCGCAACGAATTTGGCTCAAATTACAATCTAACTTCCAAGCGTAAGTCCCTTAAAATCACGTGAGATCTGTCATGGCTTCAGAAATAGATGACTGGTAAATATGCCGGTGTATTTTGTCTGGTTTTGATGTATAAAGAGTTCTTCATCATGAACAAAAAAAAAATCATTTGATCTGGAGGAAGTCTAACTTTAAAGCAATCTTTCAAACCCGAAGTCAACCGCAATAAGATATCAATTTTGTTCTATTACGGAGATCTTATGGAATGGTAACTCTCTCCAGAAAAACTTTAGATAAAAAAAGGTAATCGGAGAGGGCATTTTCTCTCTCTCTCTCTCTATCTCTCTCTCTCTCTCTCTCTCTCTCTCTCTCTCTCTCTCTCTCTCTCTCTCTCTCTATATATATATATATATATATATATATACTTGCGCAGCAGAAATCTCATTGAATCTTCTGTACCGAAATAATCATTTTTGTACATATTGATTATGAGAATATCCATGACCTTAATGGTCAGGATCCCGCTTCATCAATAGGTGTAAATGTTGAAGTAAGTCTAATGCTGACTACGTAAATCTAGTTACGTATAATCTTAGTTTACTGTAAACCGCGTTTCACGAAATGACGTACGTTACCACTCGACTAAGATTCCAACTATGCTTACATTCTTAGTTACCGCGTCCTGAGCTTGTAACACGCAATTTAATTGGTTGAGCACACACTGAAAAAAAATTAGTTTATATTGTATGATGTAACTTGGTATGGGGAGACGCCCCCATGACAACGAAGACGGCGCTGCTTTTTACTATTATCGCTCTGTTAAGATGTAAGTCGTCTCTGAATTGAAAATCAGTGAAATTAAACGTGCACAATAAAATTTATTTTGTTTATACACGTTTTGTTCTTGATGTCAAACAAAATGTACATCTCCTTAAAAGAAAAATTGCACAAAACACTATATCCGTGGGGACCTAGGTTTGAATGATGAACCCCGAGGGGATCCGGGTTGTTAGAATAGGTCCTCAGTACCCCTAGCTTGTCGTAAGAGTCAAATAAATGGGACGGTCCTTCGGATGAGACCGCAAAAACCGAGGCTCCGTGTCACAGCAGGTGTGACACGATAAAGATCCTTCCTTGGTCAAAGGCTGTGAGCGTCGAGCATAGGTCTAAATTTTGCAGCCCTTCACCGGTAATGGTGACGTCTCCATATGAGTAAAAAATTCTCGAACGGGACGTTAAACAATTCATAATCAATCAATGAACACAAAACACTGATTAACAATAAAAATTCTATACGAATTCTGACATAACGATATCATATGCGAAATAATAATATATCAAGAATTTGCAAAGTTTGTGGTTTCATTATGAATAACATTTTACTCGGGAAGGGGGTGGGGGATAATCCAACATTGCATGATATGCCTATCAAAGCACAACTATACGTCATGGCTTGCAAAATGCGTATTACATGACGTCATGTCCCATCAATTGAACGCTTCATGAAAAGTTATGTTGGTGTGAAGTGTTGCCGTATGTGCCCTCATATATTTCAAAAATGAAATTCTTTTTTTTTTCCATTAACATTGTACTTTCATTTCTGTCAGAATTTCCAGTCGTTAAAATCAACGAACTATATTTAACAAGAGTCAGACGCACATTGTTCACAACTGCTTCTTATTAATGAGGAAATGACAGTCATTTCAATTGGTAAAGACAAAGACACCGAAGGCAAAAAGAAAAAAGAAAAAAATTAAAATCATTGGAAATGAAAATAAATGAACTTTAACTGTAAGAAAGAGGAGTAATAGAAAAAAAAATCTGTTAAAGTAAACGCGCATTGTTTATCCGACCCTATGCATAATTCGATGTCTTTTTATTTTCAGATTGTGCAGAATGCATTGTTTATCCGACCCTATGCATAATTCGATGTCTTTTTATTTTCAGATTGTGCAGAATGCATTGTTTATCCGACCCTATGCATAATTCGATGTCTTTTTATTTTCAGATTGTGCAGAATGCATTTTTTATTTTTTATATGCATGTTTCTCCACGCAAATCCGTTCTACATCAAATACCCTTTCTTCGTAAGGTAATGTCATTTTCTATCACGTATCCTATGATTGATATTTCGGAGTGTCCCAAATGTTAGTTATGTTTGCAATTTCTGCAATTCTGACTCTTTATATTATTATTATTATTATTATTTATTGCTTTCCGCCACACTCAAAATTTTTTCAGTTATCTGGTGGCGTCCAGTTTATTATTATCATTATTATTATTATTTATTGCTTTCCGCCACACTCAACAAATTTTTTAGTTATTTGGTGGTGTCCAGTTTTTGTTGATGGAGAGACTACCGACCTTCCGCAAGTAAACTGGCAAATTTGCTCACATAACGCCACGGCCGAGATTCGAACACGCGCCAACAGAGGTGAGAGGCTTTGTGATTTTGAGCCCGATGCTCTAACCACTTGGCCACGGAGGCCCCCAATATTAATAATAATAATAATAATGATAATAATAATAATAATAATAAATCACGATGCTACTTAAGGTAAAGTAAACTGGGTAGGTGTTAAGGTACAGTGTTCTTTCTATTTAGAAATCATGTCTCAAATCATGTCTCTAAACTTTTAATCGATTTAAAATAATTTCATATATGATGAATAATGTAAGTACCCAGTAATGTTAACTCTTTAATAGCATGACAATATCTCGGAAGTTGCCCTACAGTGTGCGATGTGGTCAGACATACTGTTATTATTATTATTATTATTATTATTATTCTTATTATTATTAAAACATTTATATAGCGCTAAATATAATTAAATTACTCTAAAGCGCTTTACATAATTATTTGAAACTGCACAATGAATATACACAACTAAAATTAATTGAAAATAACATGGGCATACAAAATATAAAAGAGGGTTTAGATATAGAATGGGTTAAACAGTGATTAAAATATTAAAACACTCTGAAAAATTTTATATGTAACCAAAAATGCAGTACAAATATCGTACTTTGGACTTTGTTTTTCTCTGATACAAAATGAAAGAATCATAGTGCAATAACACTTTGTTTAGGTCAGAAAGTATTCCTGGCGTCATATGTGATTCTACATACAATTTTGGAGTAAAGGATTGCTACGAAAAGGAGATCACCACCGACACTAGAGTAGAAAACAAGGAAGACGAAATGGAGCCGAATAAAACACAACGAGACAGCAGAGTGCATAACAAAGAAAAAACAGAGTCGGATAATACTTCCACAATTGCCATCGTAATTTGTATATCGGTTGTTTTCGTTATTGTAGTGGTTATAGTGGTCGTTTTATTCCTGAAAAATAAGACAGCAGCAGAATGCTGTAGAAATTGGGGAGACAATCTGAATCAAACAGAACAAGGGTCATTGTATACTACCCTTACACAACTCAAAGGCGGTGATCATTGATCAGATTTTAAGCAAACCCACACAAAAGCAAAAAAAAAAAAAAAAAAAAAAAGGAGCCTAGCTAGGATCATCACACCAAGAGCTTGTTTCCATGTCAACATGTTAACCGAAATCGGAAATCACTAAAGAAGCATTTTATCATATACATAATTCTACAACCATGGAACATGCATCGTGATTAGCATATATGTTCAGGACAGTGTTCTTCACTTTATTTATTTACTTAAAGGACACATCCATGTTACTTAACTTTTAAACTGATTTTAGCAAAATTAATTATTTTCATGCCTAAAATGACCTTAAATGTATGTGATGAAGTTGAATTTTATTTCACATTAGATTTATGTCAGTGTTGTTTTTGTTGTTGTTTTTTTTGTGTAAATAGTTGTAATTATATCCCTAGTTTGGCTTCGTAGTTGAGAGTGTTCGTGAATAGTGCTATTTTTAGTATAGCCGGTTTGGTCAGGAAGAGTCGTGACTGTTTGTCAAGGGTGCGGGCATGTTTTGATTTTGTCCTATAGTCGAAGTTTCATGGCGAATTCCAGAAGTTAGTCTGGTAAACGGGTAGCCAGGAAGTCGGTAATTTACTACATGGACATTTCTTTCTCCAGCCGGTAAGCTATTTTCTTTTGTAAATATTTTGTAGGTTTTTGTAGTAAAGTTACGGGTGTAATGTCTGTTGATACAGTTTGTAGTTTGAGTTGTGTATGGCTTTTAGATTAAGTAATTATTGTTTCAGTGCGGAGAGGTTATGAGTATAAACCCGGGGCTGAAGTGGGTTTTTGGACTACAGGAGAGTGTTTGAGTCATAGGTCGAGACGGGGGGCAAAACAAGTTGACGACGGAGGTCGTGGTGTACACGGACAACATGTGTTGTGGAATTGGTAACTATTATGGCAGTATAGAGGGGAGTGAATTTTAGTGTTATCCAGTGGGAGACCTGTGACTCCAGGACTGGAATTAGAGGGACACAGTATTCGTAGTATGGAGGCCCAGTGGCGTAATATTTGATGTTACAGTTAACTAGTCAAACTAGTTTGGGAACATGTTGCTTTCTCTCTTCTTCTTCGGTACTTTTTTGTCAGAGAATGTTCTCAGAAACTGCACAAGGGATCAATATGAAACTTTTTAGGATGATAGTTTATCATTTCTAGATGCGCAGAACGGTAGGCGTTTTGTCTGCATATGCATGTACATGCACGTGCATTGCATTTATGTTACACTAATTCCGTAAACAGTCTAACTTTTTGTTGTTCATTGAAATATCGTACGTAAATTTTGAGACCGTTAACTTATCTGCATGATCACACGCTTGCACGTGCACCATCTTTTGAAAGTTCAATTTTTGAAGTACCATAACGGTTTCGTTTTTTATCAAATTCCTCTGAAGTTGGGGTTTTGGGTGTGTCTTGGTACTCCTTACAAATTGTTAAGGTTGAAATAACTGGGCAGCATGTGCATGTACGCTTATGAAGTTCTGTTTGGACGATTTTAAAATCGCCATAGCTTAGTTATATATGGTGCAAACATCATGAAACTCATACCGTAGGTATATGATACAAGTCCATATTGAATGGCATTAACAAAAGCGTACTCATACTTAACTGCACGTGTATGCAGGTGCATGTACGGTACTTTGTTTCATTTGTTTCTGTACTGAACTGGTCGTGAGTGCCTTATCAAAGGCTAAAACAAATTGATGTTTTTGTTGTAGGTTTGCATTATGAATGCCTAGTGAATGGTATGGCCTATAAAAGTTCAATCAAATTTTGCGTGTGCAATAAAGCGCATGCATTGTTATTTTTTACTTCTATCATCAAGTATTGATTTACCACATTTTGAGATTCAATGAAAATGTTTTGAAGTTTATGTGGCAGATATATTTTTGAATTTTCTGTAGATTCCTAATTAAAAGAAGGGATTAATATCTCTCTCAAATCATGAGAAGTTACCCTCGCAGATTCTGAAAAGTGATAATAATTCATTCATATTACTCATAATTTGTTACTTGTAGGTGTTCAATGATAATCTAACATCGTTGTAAGCGCACATCTCCGGTCCCACACAATAACTGTCCGAGGCAAGCATGCTATGTGCACGTGCATTACTTGTATTTTGCAAGAATGTAATGCTTTTATATATACGATGCTGTTTTGTGTGTTCCATTGTCATGTACACGTGTTTTATGTAGTGTTTATGTCATGTGTATCTGTTGTATGTAGTGTTTATGTCATGAGTATGTGTTGTATGTAGTGTTTATGTGATGTGTATGTGTTGTATGTAGTGTTTGTCATGAGTATGTGTTGTATGTAGTGTTTATGTCATGTGTATGTGTTGTATGTAGTGTTTATGTGATGTGTATGTGTTGTATGTAGTGTTTTTGTCATGTACATGTGTTGTATGTAGTGTTTATGTGATGTGTATGTGTTGTATGTAGTGTTTATGTCAGGAGTATGAGTTGTATGTAGTGTTTATTTCATGTGTATGTGTTGTATGTAGTGTTTATGTCATGTGTATGTGTTGTATGTAGTGTTTATGTCATGTGTATGTGTTGTATGTAGTGTTTATGTCACGAGTATGAGTTGTATGTAGTGTTTATGTCAGGAGTATGAGTTGTATGTAGTGTTTATGTCATGTGTATGTGTTGTATGTAGTGTTTATGTCATGTGTATGTGTTGTATGTAGTGTTTATGTCACGTGTATGTGTTGTATTTAGTGTTTATGTCATGTGTATGTGTTGTATGAAGTATTTATCTCATGTACATGTGTTTTATGTAGTGTTTATAAATGATAAACCATTTAAAGTTAATGATTGTGAATATTTCCTAGTTGTTGGATTAACTATTTACAAATTCATAATTGAATATTAATTAGTTTACTTGATGTTTGATCTTTAGGGAGAGCATTTTCACACGTGTTCGCAATTCTAAACTTTGACACCTTTTTTCTCTTTCACTGTGTTAGTGGAAATTGGTTTCTATAATCTATCAAATTTAAGACAAGATTTTAGGGTTGGATTTATTTGATTTAGTTATACTTATCTCTCACTCATTTTATCGTTGTCAGTGAATCTTTTTCCAACCTTTTTAAAGGTTATTTCTTTAGTCAAATTATACCAAAGTAGACGTAGGATCTGTCGAAGTTGAGACGTGCGAGTTTCCATGACAGATTATTCTAACTTTCGCGGTAGCTCAGTGGTTAGAGTGTTCGCTTCGTAACCAGGAGGTCGTGAGTTCGAGCCCCGCTCGTGCCATGGCCGCGTCAAACCTAAGACGAAAAATAGGTAGTGATTGCTCCTTCGCCAAACGCTCGGCGTTTAGGAGTGAGAATCACTGGTATTTCGGACATGACCTTAAAAACGGTGGTCCTGTGTCACGGTAGGCGTTGGCACGTTAAAGAACCCTCACTGCTAAGGCCCTGAGCGCTAAGCATAGGTCTAAATTTGTGGTACTTCACGTACAGCTGGTGACGTCTCAGTATGAGTGAAAAATTCTCGACGGGACGTAAAACAATCAATCAATCAATTCTAACTTTGTATAGAGAACGGACTTGTTCGGTTTGAAATTTATGTTGTCACACACACACACACACACACACACACACACACACACACACACACACATATATATATATATAAGATGTCGGAATGATGGCCTGAGAAAGCAACCAGAATAAAGTTTTTAAAAGTAAGCACAGGGAAAATTCTAATTGATAATCTCCGTAAAAGTTACCACAAACGTATTAATAATGGCTTGTCATCTTAAGACGATGAATCCATATTCATGAAAATATTGATATCAAGTATGCATAAAACAAAAGGAACTGGCAAATTATCTTACTTACCCCAGTATACTCTAAATGTTGAAAACGAAAGTAAAGGGATTCAATGACATGTCTTTAAAGATAGACAAACAATCTTCATATCACGAGCACTTTTGAAAAAATAAAACAGCGACAAGAACGGGGGTGGGGGAGGGGGAGATGTTATAATTGTAAATGATAACAGCAGCAACAAGAACTGATGATTTACATATGTACTGTTTCAAGCACAAGTCTATTGAGAGAATACTTCATACAGAAATCTGACGTTAGCACGAGATTTCAGATTCCCGACAATATTGACTAGTCTATACATTAATTTAGATAATGTATTCGATGATTTGTCCCTTGGTACTTCATACTATTCTGCAATTTTCACATATACCAGTACTCCATTAATATAAGAAATGAATAGGCAGATTGCTTAAATTTCCTGATAAAAACTCAGTACAGGACCCAGTATCTGTATCTAAGTTAGGTAGATTTATAATGAGTGTATACTTCATACGAGACAGAAACAAAATATCCAAGCTAGGAAATTGTTACATATAATGACAATGTTGAATATGAATGAATTAGACCTTATTGAATATCACAAAACTTTACAATATTTTTCAAATTCATAGCAAGTAATTACTTGTATATATATGGCATAGGTCAAGATATGTAATCCAAAAATCTATTTAAAGAATCATGTATTTATTTCAATATCTAAGCAGTTATCGGTATTATTGTCATTTTTTTTTTAAAAGGCTAAGTTTACTAACAGTATTTAATCTCGTAATTCCTATAGCAAATACAAATCGGAGAAATGGGCAAACACGGACCCCTGGACATACCAGAGGTGGGATCAAGTGTCTAGGAGGAGCAATCCGTAATCAGAATCAGTGTGCCAAGAACGGTCTAACAATTGGAATGAAACACGTCAGACAGCATTAAGAGCCTCCGTGGTCGAGTGATTAGAGCATAGCGCTCAACATCATAAGGTCTCTCGCCGCTAGTCGGTGCACGTTCGATTCTCTCACGCGCCGATATATGTGAGAAAGTTTGCCAGTTTACTTTCAGAAGGTCAGTGGTCTGTACTTGGGTTCTCTCCTCCACCAATAAAAACTGGACGCCACCAGATAACTGAAAAATTGTTTAGTGTGGCGGAAAACAACAATCAATGAATCAATCAGACAGTATTTGACCTAATGGAAGGTTGTATTGACAAACTAGATCGTTATAACGACCATAAAATTTGCGAAATGCGGACTTTAGACGAGACTGTACAAACCCATGTAATATCAACATCTTTATTTAATTTTATGATCATACACAGATTGCTGCTAGCTATGGGAAAAAAGTCCGACCAGTGTGTATTCGGAGATGAAGAGGATCATTCAATCTGCTTCTGCTACAAGCCAGCAATGCTTTGAATGATACAGTTGCCTGGAAAATTCATTGTGTTGCAAAGTCTATCATGCTAAAATCTAGTTTTCCCTGCAGTGTTTTATACACTGAGTCAAAAAAGAAACTTCACAAAATTAATTTTGTAAAATATTGAATACTTTCCCCCTGATGATACACCTGTGTAGCCAACATGGGATCCCTATCTGTCGACTCTGGAAAACCGTTAGCCAAACCCACTAATAGCCATCCATTTCTTGTGTAAATGCCTTTCGTGCCAAATCAGGTTTTGCACGTGCATTCAATGTTGTGAAGTCCACATCGAAGTTGGATTCATTTGCACATGTTTGCCATGGCCTCAAACATTAAAAAAAACACTTTTAAGCCACATTTGTAACAGTACTTGAAATGCCGCGATTGTCAAATGTGCAACGTGAACGTGCCGTTGGCATGTTGCAAGCGGGGCGATCAGTTATTGACATCGCAACAGCAATGGGATGCAGCCGTCGTACTGTGTATGACTTGCGACATCGTCTACAACAAACTGGCACCACTGCTGATCGCCCAAGGTCGGGTCGTCCACGTGTAACGTCACGAGTTGAAGACCGGAACATCGTCCTACGTCACCTTCGTAACCGATTTCTGCCGGCTGCACGGACCAGAGCTGAGATGTTTCAAGGTCGGCTGTCCGCACAGACCATCCGAAATCGGTTGCGGTCTGCCAATCTCCATGCTCGACGTCCGTCTCGTGGGCCAATTTTGACGCCATTTCATCGACGTCAGCGTCTGCTGTGGGCCCAACGTCACCTCCGATGAACCCAGAGAGACTGGAATCGAGTCGTCTTTAGTGATGAATGGCGGTTTACCCTCAGACTTGCGGACGGCAGGCTAAGAGTCTGGAGACGACCTAATGAACGCTATGCCCAGTGTTGTGTGCAGGAAGTGGACAGATTCGGGGGCGGAAGTTGCATGGCATGGGGTGCTTTCTGTGGGAACAACCGTTCCAGACTTCTGGTCATCCATGGAAACCTCACAGCTGCTACTTATCGCGATCAGGTACTCACCCCTGAACTCATTCCCTTCATGGCGGCTCATGGTCCAGGTCTACAGTTCCAACATGATAATGCACGGCTGCACACCGCGTTGTTGACACGAAATTTCCTTCAAAATGCTGGCATCAACGTCATGGACTGGCCATCGAGGTCCCCTGACCTTAATCCCATCGAGCACGTTTGGGATGCACTAGGGAGAGGGCTTCGTGAACTTAGGAACCAACCGCAGAATTTGCAGGAACTTGGCGCTGCCTTGCAAGATCAATGGCGCCGAATCCCCAACCATGTGTTCACAAACATCAGGCAGTCGATGAGGAGACGGTGCATGGCTGTGGTGAATGCGCGAGGCGGCCATACTCAATATTGAACTGAGACATTTCGACGTTTCATTCTTGTGACTTGACATTCTGTGTACAAATGTTTTGGAACGCCGTGTAGCCTAACTGAACAGATCTGTGGCACTGTCAGTGTATTGATTACATCACACACATCTCAGCAATGAAATAAAATCACTGGCACCATCCTATTATATCTTGTTCGTTTTAAGTGCCTTGACAAGAGAATGTGAAGTTTCTTTTTTGACTCAGTGTAGTATAGAAAATGTAAAACTTTTCTTTCATATTTAGTTTGCAGCAATTTTGGGGTATGTTACCAGCATATGGAATTGTGATTAATCGTTTGACAGGGATGGGTTGCAGGTAATAAATATTAAAGAAAAATAGTTTTTGAACATTTGTCGAAATTTGGGAAGGGAGGCAACTAATCATATTGGAACCATTTTGTTGAAATCTGACAGTTTTTATCTTATTTTTATACTTTTCACTATGAATTATTCATACATTGCATAAATTGAGGATCTTGAATGAGTGCTTATGTCATGTGAAATTTATGAAATGAGTTGCCAGATTTAATATTTTCCGAGCCTTGGCGAGGGAAATATATGAATCTAGTAACGAATTTCATAAATTTCATATGCCATAAGCATGAGTGTAAGATTCTATTTATCACACAACTATTAATAAACGCATATTTTAGTTACTTTTCATTTCACGTTTCTGTATAAGGAAGTGATTTTTCAGCCTCTTTGCATCGTCTGAAAATATCACTGAGCGAAAGAAATAAGATCTAATGATAAACACGTTAACACGTTAATATGATAGCTAAATTGAAATTTGATTCCCAAGATTTAAATTTTTAGCTATGTCATTATATAGCAACAACAAATGAAACACGAATAAATATGATAGACTTGAAGAACGTTTGTAGTAACATTTTTGTATTTATGTCACCACGTGCTGACCTAATATGACCCTACATAATTTGCATTGTTATTAACCTGTGCTACGCGTTCACATCGTCTTTCCGAACCTGCGTTATAAACCGGAAACAGTTCTGTTGTGTGATATTGGTAATTATTGTGCTAAAAGTTGAACAATATCTCATGGTTACATTTTTGTTAAAATTTTAATTTTGGCATTTTTTGTGAACTATGGATTCAAAGAAAATTGTGATATTTTTTTTTATTCATTATTCTTATCAAATTTTTCTTTTTATTCATATGAAGTTATATTTTTTAAGTTCCTTTACACTGTATATCTGTACTGCAAGTTGTTTTATTATTCTTTCATGTTCATCCGATGTACAATACACTAATGTATAATAGAAGTACATATAAAAAGAATTATATTGTAATTTAGACTTTCACAATAAATCTTTATTTATGCTTGTATCAAGCATTTCTGATGAATTAAGGTATCTTAAAAAAATATATTTGACCCCATGACCTAGCCTCATTAAAGGTATATGTTCCGTATTAAACAGTATTTTGATCGATGTTAAAAACCAAACTAAAATTTTGTTAGTATGATAAACTATGAAAAATAATGCGATTCGAAAATTTCGATATCGTTGTAAAATGAAAATAAACCAGAGTTTAACATTGAGATTAATATTAGCTACATTCCGTGGAAAGTATTATTAACGAGTTTTTTTGAAAACCAAAGCGTGTTATGTAGAAGCAGCGATTTCATCCGAAAATATGCGTTGCTTTTCTCTGAAAGTGTCCGCTTCAACAAATAGTGTCCATTATGCCTATACACGGTAAGAAGCGCATGCATTGCTGGAAAATCCGCTGCAGTATCAGAACAGAACTGCCCATCTTAAAATCTGATCTTCTCTAAACGTTACCCTGGAGGAGGATCTAACAGCATTGCGTTTGAAGTAATGTTATTGACACCAGACTTATGAATAATTCAATAAATATTCGACTAATAACAATAGCTTGCTAAAGAAGCAAGTGTATTCGGATTTCAAGTTCACACACACACACACACACACACACACACACACACACACACACACACACAATATCGTAGATCAAAATATGTACTTGCATTTTTGTCTAAATTGAAAATAATACAGAAGTAATATATTGATTAAAATTTATCGCATGGAAATAACACAATGACTACTTTTACACCTACCCACACTAAACTTCAAGTTACTTCCGGTTTAAAAACGAAAGTAGGAGAGTCTACACGGCATGGATTGATGAAATGGCATCATGGATAATCAATCGAAATTCCTGGTGGAAAATGCTATATGTTTAAAATCCTGTAAGTTATTATGATAAGTGAACAGCAAGAAATAATATCCATGATGAATGAGTCGACAAAATATCATGTAAACTTTGTTTTTGCACAGATGGTTGTTGTCACACTATTGTAGTCCAGTTAAACAGATTGAGAACTACCCTTATAGCGAGATTAAGAGTAAATACATCCCGTACAATAGATAAACACACCCGTGTTTCACGTGTCTTATACTACTGCCAATATATGAATCAAAACGAAAACATTTACGATATGCATTGGATTACAACGTCCTGCCCTCTTACACAGCAAGGTTAATAGGAAAATTTTATGACCGTGTTGTTAATTTAATACAGACAATTCACGCCATGTTGAGCGAATGTCGCACTATTCAGCATTGCACGGAGTTTGTTTTTAGTCTAAACACGCCCCGTGGGGATCCGGGTTAGAATAGGTCCTCAGTACCCCCTTGGTTGTTATACGAGGCGACTAAATTGGGGAGGTCCTTCGGATTAGACCGTAAAATCTGAGGCCCAGTGTCGCAGCAGGTGTGGCACGATAAAGATCCATCCCTGCTCAAAAGCTATAAGTGCCGAGCATAGACCTAGATTTTGCAGCCCTCCACCGACAATGGTGACGTCTCCATGTGAGTGAAAAAATCTCAAGCGGGACGTAAAACAATATACAATCAAGCAATCTAAACACCAAAAACAACCATTTATGGTAGTGTTTTTTTTCTTGATAAAGAGGGACAATCGCGTTTTAGCGAGAACATCTTGCTATAGGGGAAGTGTTCCCAACTTGTTAAATTTGGGTTGATATTGCGTGCTCTGAAGAAATCTCCCAAAATAACTTGGTAGGCATACATTTGTTATATGCTGCACATTTATGCAAACCTGTTAGAAATTTTAAACAAGCACACAGTTTTACAGTCGGAAGTTTGTATTATGACCAGTCTTGGTTTGCCTGATACAGTGAGGTTACCTATAACATATCATCTCCATTACGAAATCACGTGAGATATTAATTCTGTATTTTCCTTAGTTAAGTTCCAGTACTTAGTATTCTGTCATGAAGAATGATTCTTGCCGGTATCAATATTGACGCAATACAACCTAAACTGACGGTATTTTTACAACTATACAATTATGCAGCAATCGGTATAACTTATAAGATATCGAAGACCTGAAGTAAAATTCACCAAAATAAACAAGGGAATATTGTTGGAGAACATACCTACAATGAGCGTTTCGTATAAACCGCTATTGGATCGGATACACGGACATGGGAACGATGATTGCCGAACATAATCGAGTTACACTGAGACTGAGGTTATACAGAAATATAGACTGACGTGAGTAACTACCCGTTTCCTTGTTTTGAAATATTACATCCTGTTATGAATGACTTTTAAGTATTATAAAGTGAAAGAAATTGATTTTATTACGCAATTTTCCCACTCAAATGAATTTTTTTTATATATTAAATTGTTTTCAAAGCTTACACGTGCGCAGTGCCTCTCTGTGGTTTTTTTCCAAACTGGTGACCTGTGAGGTCAATGCACCTCGGATATTCCAAGCTGGAATTACTAACGGGACGACATTGATTCATGAATTGACATTTTTTGCTTATTTGACGGGTTTATTCAAATTTACCCTGATTCTATGAAATTACATATGTTCAGTCACATATATGTTATTATGTGTTCTTCTATTTTTCAGTTTATTTACCGTACGGTACAGCGTGTATTGCTTTAATTCCTCATAAAACATATCTTCAACTTGTTCAATGTCGTAATTTCGTGACGCAAATTAGAAACGCCGTGGGAGACAGACAACTTTCACTTTTCGATCGACTTTTAATAGAACGATACATTATAGGAAGTAAATTGCTACAGATAATTAATATAATTAATAAACTAATACTGCCCTGAAAACAACATGTTGTTGTGAAAGTGAATAACGATTATATTACAGGTAGCTGGAGGTCCTTAACTTTCCAATATCGACTTGCTGCTACTGAAATTTGGTGTCAAAGGGATCGTGTAAAAAATGCGATTTCTGTACATCTGATGTCATAAGCAAACGAAATGCAGGTTAAAGTAAACTGAATTGACAGTTTTGTAGAAAAATCCAAATTCTTTAATGCTAATATAAACATGCTTTTGTTTTTGTTTTTTTGGGTTTTTTTTTTGTTTGTTTCTTTTCTTCATTTTCCTGTAACGCTTGTAATTCATTATAATTCATAATGCATTATTTACACACAATGGAACAAGTTAGCATAATCATTTATGCTTATTTTCTTTCTTTCATTCACAGTAATACTCAATTGAAATTTCAGATATTCCCCCCTAAAGGGGCCTCCGTGGCTGAGTGGTTAGAGCATCGGGCTCAAAATCACAAAGCCTCTCACCTCTGTCGGCGCGTGTTCGAATCTCGGCCGCGGCGTTATGTGAGAAAGTTTGCCAATTTACTTGCGGAAGGTCGGTGGTCTCTTCCCAGGTACATTGTATCTGGGTTCTCTCCTCCACCAACAAAAACTGGACGCCACCAGATAACTGAAAAATTGTTGAGTGTGGCGGAAAGCAATAAATAATCAATCAATCAATCCCCCCTAAAAAATAACTTAATAATAATAAAAAATAATGGGAATACGTACGGTGGAAATACATCGAAAGGATTTTAAAATATTGAAATGTTCCTTTTCTCAGTCTGCTGTGGACGGTAAAATTGAGAAATATTGAGCAGTTTAGCTCCACGAAAAATGTTCATATAAAAGCCCCCATCTTCGTATTTAGAACTTGTCCCCAATTTACCTCTCGATTACTCGATTACATTATCCAGTACTTAATTTTAATTTTGATTTATTGTCACGTGCAATAAAATTATATGACACAAATATTTTTTTTTTTTTGGTCACACCATTGGATTTCCCCCCTCTCTATTAAGACTTAAATTTGCTAACAGAGATAAGTTAGTTCTATGTCACGTGATTCAATAATTGAGAAAATGATCCGGTGAAGGAGGAGCGGAACTGCGGAGTGATTCGTAATAGACGCCTCTCTGTAAACGTCCTTAATTATTGATTACATAGATGCCTAGGACTCTTGTGGAGGGATACGTGACTAGTCGTTTGTCTTAGTCTTATATTGTCTGACGCGCTTTCGAAAATTTTCTGCTTGTATCAAGTTTTGGGTGAAGTGTTACCATTTTTGAACGATGAATGTTGTTGAATATTGTAGCAATGATAGTTCTTTATTGTGCTAAAGTGTTACTTACAAGGCCGAGTGATTCCGAAGTCAATACATATGTTAAACGTCATATGGTTGACGCACCGCCGAGATTAAAATCAAGCCATGAGGTTGTAAACAATTCATAATAAAGTGTCTCCTCCTCCAGAACTATGTACATGATATGCGTGCATATTATTATATAAGTGTTGTAGTCATTGACAGAGGTTGATTAATCATTTTACATTAATCTTGCAATATTTGAGCCATATTTCGGCACACTGAGAGGGATGGGTATATTTTTAAATATACTGGAATAATTAAAAATTTAACAAGTCTTCCAAATTCACCATATAATAATAATCTATTTTTACGTCGTGGTCTCATCGTAATCATGAGTTGTCATGTAGGTACGATTCTAGTTTAAATGATTGTAGGAGATTGTCATATAGGCAAGATTCTAGTTTAAATGATTGTAGGAGATTCATTTACAAAAAAATATTAATGGAATTCTATTTTTATGTACATATACTTTATGTAATATGCTTTCACTATTTTTATTTATTATAGAAAATTGCCACTACAAATATGAAGGCCTGTTTACTTTCTTTGGTGTTTCTTACACAGGTAGGTTGTCAACAGTTAGGATTGCTGTGTTTTTAAATTGAAAATATTTTATTGGAAAAAAAAATCAAAAGAATTAGGCACAAGTTAAAAAAAAATATTGCTCTCTAACAATACAGAATATTTATGTATAATAAGATCCCCATACAATATGAGTACTCTACAGCAAAGGCAAGGAAATACAACAATGCTAGACATTGTTTCAAGCTGAGCTCAATCTTGTCTGAAGGTTCTCAATCGTATCGAATTTTTGTAAGATCAATAACTATTCTAGATAATTCTGCTGCAAATAATTTAACTTTTCTAAACTTTTCTTTGTTTGCTTTTGTGCATTCAGACCCCGGGACATTAAACAATATTCAGCCAACCAACTAATTTTGAAGAAAACGAAACCATACAGTGTTTATGTTCCATTAACACATTCTAACTGAGAGTTATTTAAAAAGTTAGGAAATTAATTGTTGGACATTTTAGATGAAAAGATACAGCGTTAGCTTTGGGGGGGTTAAATTTCAATAACTTTTTTTGACTATTCATCTAGTATTGTAAAATCATGATTAAGCTTTTGCTGAATGAGGCAGATATTATAAGAACATTGCTATAATGAATTATCAGAATATTATCGTAATAAAAACAGATACAAGTTATCAACTACATCTTTTACATACAACAAAAATAAAAGTGGTCCCAAAACCTGAGGCCTGGGGAACTCCAGCTTTTACATTTCCCACAGACGGAAATGCATTTGTGTTTTGGTACATGTACTTAAATAATTACAGAACCATTATAGAATTGGTCAGCTGATGCATACATTTGAGACTTGTTAATCAGACCATTATTCCAGACCTTGTCAAAGGCTTTAAATTACGAGGGACACTTTTTAAGTTCATAGAGTAGGGCAGTCTTTTTAAAACCGCTTGAAATATCAAAATTTTATTTATTTAAGACCTTCCAAATATGCCCCGTCTGCCTCAACACACATTTTACACCGATCTACCCATTTCCGGAACGCCGCCCGGTACTCCTCTTTAGGTATATGTTGAAGATACTGGTATGCACTGCCTATACGACAACGGGATTCAAAACGGTGTCCTGCCAGCATTTCCTTTAGTCTTGGGAACAACCAAAAGTCACAGGGGGACAGGTCAGGGCTGTATGGGGGATGATCTAAGACATCGAGCCCACATTATTCCAGATATTCCGTTTTCGTTTCATCTCTGCAATAAAAGGATATTTTCTTCCAAGTCTGCGTTGTTTTGTTACCAGCGACTCTGGGAACTTTACTTCGTCTTTCCTGTCAGTCATTTTACAAATCCTGCCAAACACAGAACAGTGAGGACGTTTACATTTTTCTTCATGGCATTTATTACTTGCAGCCTGTTTTATTGTACTCAAAATAACAATTTGTCCCCCTATCCAAATTACAGTCGAGCAAATTCGGGTTAAATTACGTCCGTGTATTTTGTTGTAGTATTTGTAATTGTTTTTGCAGATGTCTAAGGTCATATTGTTCCTTTGTGATCACAAATAATAACTCGGTCAGTCGACCTCATGATCACGTGATTCTCTTTTAAATGCTGTATTCTTCTATTTCATCAAAACAGGACGATTGTTACCATGCTTAGCAACGTTTGTATTGGACCACATTTTCTTGTGGCGACCTCTATCGATGCAAGTTACGATAGGTGACTCCTGTTCCTTACTGAAGCAAATTGAGGCCCGTTCTTTGGACACTGATTTTAACTACGGATTATTCCGTTTACTTAATCAAGATACAGGGTTTACGGCGGGTGTAATCGATCGACAGGGGATGCTTACTCCTCCAGGAGGCCATGTTTGCCCAGCTCTCTAATTTGCATTCCCTGTAGGAGTTATGAGAACAATCACTATTCATTAGCTTCCCCTTTTCACACCTTGAATTAATTAACTTTATAGAATGCAATTGAATGTATGGGTTGAGTGGATGTATAATGTTTAACGTCCCTCTCGCGTTTGGCCTACTCTTAATTTTGTAACCTTTGATAGGAGTTATGAGGTTGATTACTGTTCGTTGTCTTCACATCTTTTTTTTAATTTTTATTTTTTATTTATTTATTTATTCATTTATTTATTTATTTATTTTTGCTTTGATAGATTCAACACCACGAAGCGTTCTTCATCAGCTGCAATGAATCTTTGAGTTCGTTGAAAGCCGTTGATAAATGTCCAAAAGACAGACAGTCTTTTGAGATAGCAGCGGAAGAGAAGAATTGCAGTTCCATGTCCAATTCTTGCACATCGTTCAAGTACCATTGTGTGTTGAACGAAGACTTAACAGGCCTAGTTGAAGTTTGCGCACCATCTCTGTTTATATTTGGTAGTTGTGAATGTTATGCAGATTTCTTGTGTATTGTTTCCTTTATATTTATGTACACAAATGTCACCAAAAGTGTAATAACAAAGCCACCAGTGATTTCAACAACATGGCAGTGTATATTGTAATTGTAGAACAGTTCAACAGTAAAAAAAATGCTTTTTTGATTTAAAATTGGATCAAAAAGTGTTCTTTTCCACACAACATTTGCAATTTTAATCGTATCTTTAGAAATCACAAAGTAACGTTTAATTTACCTGTTAATTGAATATATCGATGGTGCTTGTTAATTGCTCTTTATTATTGCAACTAATATTTCTTCCAGATCATGTTTGTGCTAAGTTCGACATTGAATTAAAAAGTGTCATTCGAATTCATGCTGTAAGCTGTTCCAATTTTTCCTCGCCATGCCCCACCTCATACGATTCCACAGATGCGTACAAATGTGAGTAAGGGATTTAGAGAACTAGAGCAACGACATAACGCATACAATATACATGGACTGTTTTTTAAAGTTCAGGGTTTAGATATGCGCAGTTGATAGAGATTAGCGTTTTACATCTGAATTTTTTTTTAACTCTTCAACGGGTATTACAGAATGATGATTTAAATTATATTTTAAAAGAGACTGGTGGTGTCACTAACTATGATGTAGAACAGTACTAATGATATTGGTTTATTTTGATATTTGGGAATTTTGCAGATCCAGGATGTTTCAAAGTTATTAAGCAAGTTTCATATCCGAATGAGCCAACGACAAGGTAATTATAGGTGTTAATTGTTTCACTGTGTTTTACTCTACAATCTACTTGCATACATTTACTAAAATTTGTAAGGATCACCGCTCAACTGAAATCCATAATCAGACAAAGCTTAGAAACCAGCAACTCATTTAATCCAACAATCAGTTGATCGCATCAATTTATCATTTGACCTTTTTTCTTCCAATAAATATATCATTTAATGTGGAGCAATAATCGGATTGATTTATTGTCAGAATATTTTTGTCAGACTTCACAATACAGGACTTTTAAACGTTTTTAGCCTGTTTCAGCGTAATACTCGTTGAACATCATCAAAGAACTGTGAACGTTTTGTACCGTTTTGATATTGCCAGTGTATAGGATGACAAATAAAACAGGATGGAAATCCTCCTGTCCTTCTTATTCGCAGGGGAGGGTAGGGTAGGGGGGGCGCAATAGGGGATCAAACTTTTACATGCGAATATATGGAATTTTATTAAATTTAGATCAAGGTGATTTAGGTGAGCGATGTGTTCCATGGGTCTCATATTAAACCGATGCAGGCTACTGACAAACAAGCTGATGTTACAAGGGTTTCAACAGTCTCGTTTAAAGTCAGCATTTCGCAAATTCTATTGTCGTTATAACGATCTAGTTTGCTAATGCAACCTCTCAGTGAGTCAAATACTGTCTGACGTCTTTCATGCCAATTGTTAGGCCGTTCTTGGTACATTTGTTCTGACAACGGATTACTCCGTTTACCTGACTGGGATATAGGGCTCACGGCGGGTGTGACCGGTCGACAGGGGATGCTTACTCCTCCTAGGCACCTGGTCCAACCTCTGGTATATCCATGGGTACGTGTTTGTCCAACTCTTTATTTTGTATTCCGTATAGGAGTTATGAGATCATCATTTCCTTTCGGAATCATATATTTTTTTTATACATGAGCTGATAAAATAGACATGGCAATATTTGTCCAAAGATCTATGATTCTGGTTTTTATGTGGATATTTAATGGGTATTTATACATCTTCATTACTGAAATATCACATTTCGCATCCACATAACAAAATCATTATGATAATCTTGCCAAACAAATGCAGTTGATCAGCAATTAATGAATATACATATCGAGCTTCTTTACAGATGCAAGTCGAAAAAACCATGGAACATTATCGGATTTTTAATGTTAAAACCATAGGTACCCATTCGTGTTTGTAAGAACTTCAGTAGAGAATATAATGTTAAGAATATTTTTGAAACTTAAAACACACACACACACACACACACACACACACACACACACACACACACACACACACAACGCACACACACACACAGCCACACAACACACACACACACACAACGCACACACAATCAATCTGCAAATGCAATAAATTAGAATCAGATGGTAGATCTGTTTGCATATTTCCTGCACTAACCTTTTATAGCGAGGGGATAAAATAGATATAATGGAATTGTCAGAACATTAATGTAATTATCATATGCAATGATACACGTGCATGATTATTATAATAAATTATGAGAAATGTATGGAAATCTCTAACCATTCTGTGTTGTCATAATTGTATTGTCGTGCTATATAGATTTTGTCTTCGTATTGACAGTGCTCTCGGAATAGAAAACAAGGAACATGGCGTTTCTCGTCTTGATGATCCAGATAATAGCATGTAAGTGAAAGAGATTTATTTTTTATGACATTCACGAAAAACATGCAAAAACTGGAATGTTTGTGAATCAATATTTTTATACAGAAATCATTCAGTATTTCCATGAACTTAGAGGAAAACAAAACCTTTGAAATAAGTAAATAATTATCTTCTAACTTGTTATTTGCGACTAGGAATGCTGATTTAACTAGCGTAATTGAGTGTTGACACCGGGGACCGTTATCGGAGCAGGAAAAAACGATGTTTGCGACTTTTAGATCAGCAATACTTAACGGTCACAAATAACAAATTTAGATTGATTGATTGGTTTTTTTTTCGCCACACTCAACAATTTTTCATCTATCTGTTGGCGTGTAGTTTTTGTAGGTGGAGGAGAGAACCCAGATACAGTGTACCCGGGAAGATACCACCGACCTTCCGAAAGTAAACTGGCAAACTTTCTCACATATATCGGCACGAGCGAGAATCGAACCCGCGCCGACTAGAAGTGAGAGGCCTTGTGATTTTGAGCGCAATGCTCTAACCACTCGGCCACGGAGGCCACCCTAACAAATTTAGAGATAGGTATTTCCGTTCTAATGCAATTTATGCATGTTACAGAAGTCCTACGTCTTATTTTGTTGACTTTTGACTATTTTTTGAATTATGAATACCTTACCATATGCTTACATTTGCCGTTATGTTTTTGCGTCATTCTATCATGAAATCGCAATAGAAAGCTTGTTAATTCGTGCTTAAGTTGTTTTATGTATATTCCATATGCTATAGATTTTGTTGTGCATAGTACTTCATAACATGTTCTTGTTTTACACACATTTTCTTTATATCATGATTGTGCATCAAAACCATTCACTACCGTAGTCAAAATGAGGCAAAATATATAACGTGAAGTACACTTTGCGACTGAAAGTTTTGTCTGCATTTTAAATTTTGTATTTACAGACAATTGGTAATAGGTGGCATTTTTGGAAGTGTCTTTGTCATCGCCATACTAGTAGCCTGTCTTTTTGTTCTCCACAAAAAGAGAAAGCTTTGTTTCAAAAACGGTAAGTTGAAATTTTTATATCATTGAAGTCATCATCTTCAATATATACTTTCCAAATCACTGTGGCAGAACTGATTATAGAATCTGCTTTAACTTTTTTTTGGTCAATCATCGAAAATAAAAATGGATGGGAAATTCGATTCAATTTGTAATTCTTTCAGATATCTTTAGTGATTGAACAAAATATTTTCCATTGGAATGCAAATTGAAATGAGAAGTTAACGAATATTATCATACAATATAGTAGTATTCATTTCACATTGTTAGCATTCAAATGATTATATGTACTGACATGTGAAGGCTTCAGATGAGATCGATTATCATTCCTTGCTTTTCTTTTGTAATTTTTGGCCATTTCTGAAACTTATTTATTATTTATTGAATATAAAATTATAGACTTTAGTGACCAAAAACAAAAAAAAAAAAAAAACAAAAAAAAAAAACCCAAAGTAAAAAAAAAAAAAAACAAAAAAACAAAAAAAAAAAAAACAAAAACAAAAACAAAAAAAAAACAGCAACAAAAAAAAAAAAAAAAAAAAAAAAATAAATCTTAAAGAAGCTAGAGGACTTGTTTTTATTTTATAGTTTTTGTTTTCATCTTTATTTTTTTTTGACATAGCTGGTGGTGATGGACAGGTTGCTGTCATGTATAGGACAGGTATGTTTTTATGCCTCCATCATAGGACATTCAGCGACAGTCTGTCCGTCTGTCTGTCTTCCTTTCCGCAAAAGACTTTGACCATAACGTTTAGACAGAATGCTAGGACTTTCATTTTTTCATACGTGTGTCGCAGGGTCGCTGTTTTGGTCAGACAACACAAAACTGGGTAGATCTTAGACAATTTTATTTACATATGAATCGAATGGATATATAAACCTAGAAAATAAGAAAACAATCTCACAAACACGTACACAAGAAAACAGACATACGTAAAACAGAAAACAAAGACATTTACAACACACGATTTGCCATTTAGAATACGACCGCCGGTAAATTTACAATACTAGTATTTAACAAATAAATAAATTATCAAATCAATGTAAATCTTACCAGGCATCCAGTATTATCAGTTTAAAATAATAATAAATCGAGTGAATCGATATAAAGTTCTCAATATGAAATAAATTGCCAATGACCGTGAAGGTATTCAGCTAAAAGTGCGGATTTTTGGCGCGTTTCTTATTTTATATGCGTGGGTTAGTAAACATGCATAGTTAAATAGTACTCAGTGAAACCCATTCGTCAGCAATATTCTGAACTCAGGTCCTGGTCAGTCAAACGTAGAACTGGACTAAAAATAGAAATAACAACCTGTACAATGCGTAACGTTCATACTCGCTCACACACCTTGAAAAACTGGTTTGCATTCAATTGGCTATGCGCGCCAATCGAAATACCGTTATATTAATAATTAAAAGCGCATAAATATAATTTAATTAAATCTCAAATAAATTGCAACTGTGACACGTGTATTCACACTGACCAGATCTTTCTTTAGTAAGCAAAGGTTTTAACATCATAACCTATATCTAGGGGTTGACCTACTTTTGAAAAACACTTCAATTGACCATTATCAACTTTGCAGCCATATGGAGTCATCAGTGTTTCAAAAACACATCTTGTTTCCTGAATAAAAGATTATTTATCTGAAAACTGCAAAGTAATAATCAATTCACTTGTAAAATGAAAGAATTATGCTACATAGGTGCGAACTAAATGTTGTCAAACTTTATCCCTGGGTTCTAAGACTGGGTCAAGAAAAGCAGTGGAAAAAAAGGATTTTTATGCTTGTTTATTTATTTGATTTTACATCCCAGCAATTTTTTGTTTATTAATCATTGAAACTTCTTCAGATGTAGGTTGCTTGTTTTTTTTACATCCTGTCACGGATTTTTTTTTTACTCATATTGATATCTCACCAGTTGTAGGTGAAGTACATTCTCACTTCTAAATACTGAGCGTTTGAGGAAGGAACATATGTTTACGTCTTAGGTTTGTCGCGGTCATGGCACGAGCGGAGATCGAACTCACGGCCTCCCGAATAGGAAGCGAACGCCATACCATTGAACTACTGCGACCGGTCTCCAGGTGTAGGTGAAAAACCACAAATTTAGACCTATGATTGGTGCTCAGGCCGTTGCAGTAGGATTCTTTGACGTGCTAACGCCTGTGGTATGTGATCTATTTTTAATGTCGTGTCCCAAAGACCGTTGATTGCCGAGCGGTTGGCGAAGAAGCAATTACCAGTTATGTTTACGTATAATGCTTGACGCGGCCATGGCATGATAAGGGTTCGAACTCACGACCTCCCACATACAAAGCGAACACTCTGCCACTGATGTACGGTGACCGCTATATAAGTGTTTTAAGAAATCATCTTAAACGTAAAACGGGTAGAGACTAGTTTCGTCATCTACAATAAAATGCATGATCTATCCAAGTCACTACCTTTATAGCGGATTGTCAATGAAAATCAACTTTCTGTCATTCTTTGCGTCAGCGTCGTTGTCGCAAGCGCGGATCCAGAATTTTTATCCAGGGAGGGGGAGGGGTCGAATCTTTTCACAAAATCGAACCCGTGATATAATGGTCAACCCTTTACTTTCCAACTCTCAAAGGAAACATTCTGTATAACCACTGCACCACGCAATTTTTATCTTTGCAAGTTCTGGGGGTGGGTGGGTCCGGACCCCCCCCCCCCCCCGACCCCTCCTCTAGATCCGCGCATGATATATATATATATATATATATATATATATATATATATATGTGTGTGTGTGTGTGTGTGTGTGTATGTATACTTTCATTATTTATAGATGGTGGAAATGGGGAATTGACTCCAACAGATCTTCTATTGTCGAATGGTGGACAAGCGGAAGGTAAAATAAAAATTATTTTGCGGCTGACACTCATAGCAATTTAGTATTCAATGTTTTGTGTCTGAAATTAATGATGCCTTGGTGTTATTTTATGTTCTCATTATTGTATTATACATTGGTGCGAGCATATAAATTTTGGAATTACGTCATTAAATTTTGTTTGGGATATGGGAATACTAAATAATATTTTTATGTATCATAAGCTCCTTTGTCTTTGCCACGAGTTTGTCATACTTTAATATGAAAGAGGCAATACATGCCTTGTGTGTATATTTGAAGAAAAATGCAATAGAAAAAAAAAAAGAAACAAGAGACCTACAAACCTTATTGGTAACATGAATATTAGTTAAACGTATCACGAGTCATAAGGCTACGAAATCTTAAAAAATCCTGTTCTGAATATCTGTACCCAGATGACCCAAAGAAATCTTATTATGCATACTTATATATATATATATATATATATATATATATATATATATATATATATATATATATTCTAAAATCATCGCTTACATTACATATACTCCTATATATCTCCTATATTAGTGGTTGTATTAATACTACATTTATCGGTTATATTTGACTCTATATTAGTGGTTGTATTAATACTACATTTATCGGTTATATTTAACTCTATATTAGTGGTTGTATTAATACTACATTTATCGGTTATATTTGACTCTATATTAGTGGTTGTATTAATACTACATTTATCGGTTATATTTGACTCTATATTAGCATATTAGTCATCGTATGTGAGTGATGCAGTCCCATAGGGAAGTACTATTGTCAAACAATAGAACTAAACTGATACAAATATTTATCAGTTCCTACAATGACATAACGACCACCATGTTTCGGGTGACCTTTTGTGGGTAAAGGTTACATTTAGACATATCAGATATTAAATATTAATACTATATGACAAATTCGAGCACGTCCTGAGGTTGCAAAATTCACTATTTTGGGTAGATCCTTTCTGCTTTTCGTAACTATACAATTAGTTTTTATAGTGTATAAAAAATAAATTAATGAAGTTTTTTTTTTTTTTGAATGATAAAGACAATAATCACTATAATAATTCTGGTTTTACCTTGGAACCCTTTTTTCCCACTGGGATCTTGAAAGGTACACTTTGGAAGAGGATTACTAACTCCTCCCAATACCTATTTAGTTTAGGTTTGTATCCATAGCATTAAAGATTCATTTTATTTGACAGATATATTTATAGATTTATTTTATTTGACAGATGATTTTTGAGGTTTCAGATTAAAATCTTCACCATATATAAGTTTATACGATTTGTATGGATAATCGTATAGTCGTACGGAGTAGTATAACGGACATTTCAGTTGTAATTTAATGTACTGAGAAATCATTCTTGAATAGAGAACGGAGTACTTTGTACGTGTATAAATGATTACATGTGGAAAAGTATTTGTCTCCTTAAAATTATATATTTACATGATTTTATTTATTATCCAGAACAAGAGGAAAGCGGAGTCAGAACTGACGGTGGTGGAATAGAAGGTTAGTCAGCTACTAATGAAGTATTCAAAATCGTAAATGGAGTCAGGGGCGGGAATTGTCGTGGAATACGAACATATTTTGCAGTTTTATTGTGATTTGATACTTCTGAACAATCGGGTGGGACGTAAAAGGTCCGTGTCAGAGACCTTAACAGTCGTTGTTGTGTTTGATAAACAAGAAGATTCATTACAAGTCGTCATGACGACCAAACTCTTCAGAACCGAACGATGATTTAATTTCATAGTGGGTCTTTGGCTGGAAAAAAAACGTTACTTTGGCTTAAAACTTCAAAGTAACAATGCACAACAAATGGAGACACGATCCTTCAGAACTCCACAACATGGAAAACATAATTATGAAATCTGTTCCATGCCTTAGTCCCTGTTCGACGCAAATCTTTCCATGAAGTAGAAAGAGCCAAATTCATACTGTCACACTATTATGTTCATAAAAGTTTGAAAGTTTTATTCATATACGAAAAATCCCATTGATAAATTTTGTATCATAATTAAAAAAGATATTAAAAGATTATCGCTTCGTGACAGAGCATTTTGTGTCAATATTATTTATTCAGCTATTAGATTCCTCACCTTTTGTTCATCCTTTCTCTGCTCTTTTGTTTATCTGTCACAATTCAGTTTTGCAGAGTTTTTACACCATTTTTAAGGCGTTCAGCTTGCTCGAGAGCCTTCTAGCGACCATGCAGGATATTGCCGCTACATTGCCTTTCAGCCAATCTCAATAGGCGAAATCAAAATAGTGCCAATTTGCTTTTGAGCGTTTCTTAAGATTCAAGAATTTGAAACATGGAATTTAAATGATATTTAAAAGGCAGAATAACATTTCCGTTGTTGATGTCGTTATTTTTTATCATATCATCGTCCAATTCTGAAATAGCGATTCTTTGGTAAAATATGTTAATTATTCACAGATTAAAAGAAACAGATTTTCCCGCGAAATTTGTGCCACATGATATCATTTACAAAATAACCTGCTCTCATTTGGTTTTCATTTATATCTAGAGTCTCGTAGTTTCATTGAGAATCCTTATTTCAGCAGAAACAGATAATATTATAGTGGTGAAATTGCGCAATTTCACGGTTCGAGTGCTTATTCCAAAAACACAAAGACTATATCCGGTTTTGTTTTCGGTAATCCCGATCCCGATTTTCTATTAAGCAAAACGAAAGTAGTGTGTGCATCTCGAAGAAAACAACAGGTTGTTTCGGGAAGAAACCCAGGAAAAGTAGCATTCATTGGGAATTAAATCTTGTTCAGAATTCCTATAACCTTTCTATATATTACATTGAACTTTTGAATTGTTAGGCATTATTGAGAACGGAGAGTTAATACCGTAGAATTGTTACATCATACATAAACAGAAGCTATAACTTTTATAAACAAATATTCTCAGTCTGAAGCAGTGATATTCTGTCCAGCATTTTTCGTCTGCAATTTGAAGTTAATGATTATAGTCTTTGTAAAGTAACTATTTTTAGGGAGGTATTATCTAGCAAGAGTTAGTGAGGTCTGTACATCGCAAGCTCTCCTCTTTCTTTATTTCCATGTAAATAAACACGTTTTGCTGACATTTTACAAATGATTTTAATGCTTCATTTATGTACCTAAACTGTTTCTCCTTTGAAGGGGATATATCCCTTCATTTGAATAAACTTGAATTTCTATGACCGAAGGATATTTGCACTATGTTCGATGGAAATTGGACTGCTGGTTCTGGAGAAGATTTTTAAAATTTATCAGTGAATTTTCACTATTTCGCTATTATGTCCCGTTGGAAAAAGGCGTTGCCTTTCATTTGAATAATTGTGAATGCCCTTTACCTAAGGATGATTTGTGCCAAGTGTGGTTGAAATTGACCCAGTGGTTCTTGAGGAGTCGAAAATGTGAAATGTTTTCTAACAGACAGACGGACGGACGGATGGACAACGCACGGTCAGAAAAGTTCGCTAGAAATTTCAGCTCAGGTGAGATAAAAAGAAATGGAGGCACAATCCTGTAGAATTTCACCACACAGAACACATTATCATGAAATTTGTGTATTGTCCTCCTCCCAAAAAGTAGAAGAAGCCTGATTCGTCACAGCGTTCACTGGCGCCATATTTTATAACCGAGAAACAATGTTCTTGGAATCATTGTGCTAAAAATAAATAAATAAATAAGTAGATAAAAAAATATATATATAAAAAAACAACAAAAACAAACAAACAAAATAAAACAAAACAAAAAACAAAAAAAAAAAAAAAAAACAACAACCAAAAACAAAATAAAAAAAACCCCAATCAAACAAAAAAAAACCTGTGGTTGACTTGTGCTCTAAATTATCATATTCATAAATTTATCATGATAGTGGATCATAAAGGTCTGAAAGTACTGTTAATTCAAGAATAAACACATGTGTAAAATTACGTATGATGATGATCAAACAAATATTACATGACAGCGCATTTTGTGTCGATTTTCTTTATTCGTCTCCTACCAGCGATGTCAGATTGAACTATTCCTTTCCTCTCCTATTGTCTGTCTTATGTCTTCTTCTATCCATCTGTCACAGCTTTTAGTTTTTTCACCATTTCTTATTCTAGAAAGTTTTTTGTGATGTATGACTTCGGATCATGAAATGAACAAGTTTTATCATGGTTGATTGAGTTTTACGAGATGTATTGGACTCCGTGCCGATTGAAGTTTTCTGTCTTATTTTTAGATACTGGAACATAAGAAACTGAAATTTAATATAAGGTGATATAGTGTATAAATACAGATTAATGTCTCCTTATATTCATATACTTTAATATACATTGCCATACAAATATTTTTAAATCTGGCTCTTTTTCTAATTTCCCGTGACCCTTGTATGTGCGGGTTCCGTCTTTATTCTATAAATAATACAAGTTTCTTTTTTATATGTACATGTAAAACTGTTGACGTACGATTGTTCTCGCATAATATTACACAAATGACCTAATTTGCTATCAGTAGGACATATTTTTCTATGCAACTAAAACCATAATTTTTCGTCTTTCCTGTAACAAAGATTTTTTTTATCAATCAACAGTGTGTGTAGCATCATGTATGAGATTGACTTGACTCATCTGGTACACTTTCCATTTATAACTCAATATGTTTCTTTCAATTTCAGATACACTTTTACCTTCGTCTCATAAATACTTAGCATATGCAAAAAGCGTTACCAGGGAGAAATCTTTCGATTCATCTCCAGAAACAATGAAGAACAGTGCAAAGGAATTTGCTGAAGCGGGGTTCTTTTATGACGGTATGCCATATGTGCTATTACTTACCATTATTTATATTGTATAAGTTAGCAATTCGCAAATCCTGTGGTGCTTATAATCATCTAATCTGCAAATACGATCTAGTTTGCGAGTACAACTTATTTGGTTGAATGCTGTCTGCCGTGTTATATACCGATTTCTTGCCAAATGTCAGTCATACGCAAGGTCCAGAGTGAAATCCAAATCAGCGTTTGTAGTTACATACAAACACCAAGCGGAAGCTTCTTTGGATAGAAAGTTCTCGAAACATCTCGAGTTAGAAAGTCTGAAGGAGCGTTTGTGAATACATAGATTTATAATTTTACATTAGAATATATGCAAGGAAAATTCTGAACAAAGAAAAAAAAAAAAAAAAAAAAAAAAAAAAAAAGATCAAGTGATCAATTGTGAAATTTGTAACATATATTCAAGTATTAAATGTGGATCCAGGCTTATTCAGACATGTATCATAGATTGAAATTAAGATTCATGTCTTTTTTTTCGGAATTCCGGAAATCAATCTAATTTGTGATTGTTTAATGAATTGTTTCTCGTTGTAAAAATTTAATTCATTAATTTACTTGCAGGATATGACAGAATGGTCATTTGTTTTCATTGTGGTTCCAAAAAGGAATGGGACAATTTGGAAGACGACATTATTCAGGAACATACAAAATTACATTCATCTTGCAAATATCTCAAACATATACAACGAAAGCGTGCTTTTGAAGTAGTGTGAACACGTTCATTGTCGGATATCCACGATTGATCTCGTCTCATCATAGGGGTGATGGTTAGAAGACGATGTCAGCCGTGAGTATCAGACGATGGAATGTTAGGATGTATTGAAAATACTGAAAAGGCTGGAATACAGTATGTATGGAAACGAAAGGGTGTTCTTAATCAGTGTGAAAATGATGAAGTTGACTGGTGTGTGCATGAAAACGAGAGTAAGAGATGGTTGATGAAGTTGACTGGTGTGTGCATGAAAACGAGAGTAAGAGATGATTGGCAATTAATGTATATTTGTTGAAAATATGTACTCCTTGCATAATAAAAAACTATTAAAGAATATGAAAAACAATAAATAAAAAAACCATAATGTTTATATCACCCCCGAGTGTGTGATTTGTACTTTCATTCTGGTCCAATTTCTTTTAGAACAGGAGAATGTGAATGATGTTGTTATATGTATGAAAAATGCATAAATGGGCTCTGAATTTGATAACACACAATTCCAATTCGAACTTTAGTTTGTAGTCATTCCTAAATGATTTGTTTGTTTGTTTTACATCCCTTCGAGAATTTTTCACTCATAATGAGATGTCACCAGCTGTAGGTGAAGTATCACAAATTTAGGCCTATGCTTAGCGCTCAGGGCCGTAGCAGTGAGGGTTCTTTAACGTGCCAACGTCTACCGTGACACGGGATCTCCGTTTTAAAGGTCATATCCGAAAGACCCGTGATTCTCACTTCTAAATGCCGAGCGTTTGGCGAAGGAGCAATCACTACCTATTTTTACGTCTTCGGTTTGACGCAGCCATGGCACGAGCGGGGCTGGAACTCACGACCTCCCGGTTACAAAGCGAACCACTGAGCTACCGCAACCGGTCAAATTGTTTATCCGACCACAACGAGATGAAAAACAAATGCAGTAGAAATACATTTTTTTAGTTTGCTCATTCTTGGAGTCTCGTGGGCATCCGGGTGGTTAGAATAAATTCTCAGTACCACTAGCTTGTCGCAAGAGGCGACTAAATGGGGCGGTCCTTCGGATGAGACCGCAAAACTGAGGCCCCGTGTCACAGCAGGTGTGGCACGATAAAGATCCCTCCCTGCTCAAAGGCATAAGCTCCGAGGATAGGCCTAAATTTTGCAGCCCTTGACCGGCAATGATGACGTTTCCAGATGAGTGAAAAATTCGGGACGTTAAACAATATATAATCAATCAATGAATGAATATCATTCTTATAAGATCCCTATAAATATGTCGGATATGAAAAAAAAAAAAACGAGACTTATTTTCAGGGAGAAGCAAATTCATTCTAGTTGGTACAAACAACATGATGAACATTAAACTAAATACCAAACAAAAATGGTGCTGCTTATTTGAGCCAGGATATACGCACCATGGAACGCAACTGAGTAAACGAAAACGGAATTGGCATAGAAGGAGACCTAGAGGGTTTCTGAAAGGTTTTGGAGGATGTAGAAATCTTGTTACTCCTTTGATTTCCCAGGGGAGAATACTGCAACTTGTTTAGCCGCATTCTGGTTGCCTTCTCGTGAAGGGCATCATGGAACCAGCTGACATGAGATAACATCATAAACCAGTTAGAATGTAATAAATTCTTATTTAGACAAGAATTTATGCACAAAACATTTCGATGTATCAATGCCGACTGACATTAAAAGTGAAAGTCATAGATCTATTGGATATGGTCCCCTGTCATGAAAGACAGGCGTTGGCACGGTAAAGAACCCTCACTGCTACCGCTGTGCTGTTTATGCAAATGGGGCGGTCCTTCGGATGAGACCGCAAAAACCGAGGTCCCGTGTCACAGCAGGGGTGGCACGTAAAAGATCCCTTCCTGCTCAAAGGCCATAAACGCCGAGCATAGGCCTAAATTTGCAGCGCTTCGCCGGCAATGGTGACGTCTCCATATGAGTGAAAGATTCTCGAGCAGGACGTTAAACAATATTTAATCAATCAATCTTAACACAAAAGAACACTTAACTGACTCGACTGTAAGCTGTGAGTTATCACCAATGAAAATTACAACTAAACAATGTCACTTAGTTGAAAATAAGCCCATGTCTGACAAGATTTCTAGTATTGATGAATAATTAATAACAAAAATCCGAAGCGTCCATAAAAAATCTGGTGTATTTTTGTTATTTTGTTTTTAAAAACAATATTTATTAAATGAACCAACGTCAGCAATTATGTGTTTCTATAAAGACGTGTTTGCATATTTGATGAGAAGAGAAACATTTCGAAATGCAACAAGGGACTACTGACTAGTTTCAGAGGGCTGTAAAGCAGAAATATAAAACCAGAATCCACTCGGTCTGGTTTGTTCACATCGACTTAATAAACTATATGTTAAGGCCAGTTTCCAACCCGAAGCAACGTGACGTCACATGTTAAACATACAAATATAACAGTAAACTGGTTGTAATTCTGTTGCACTAAAGTCCATCGGATGGGACGTTAAAGTCAAGGATTACAACCCCCTTGGCACGTAAAAAATTGTTTCCTTGATTTTCGAAAAAGAGTAGGCTCACTGAGGGCCATCAGGGAACTTCAGCTTTCATAACCAACCATATTTCAGTTGTTTAATCGGTGTAAAATGGCTGAAATATTGCCAACACGGCATAAAACCCTAATCAATCAATCAATCAATCAATCTGTTGCACTATTTGTATATATTCTACGGGAAAACAAGCGCGATATCTATTAAAATGCATCAAATAAACCTTGGCGTATATTTTCTTGGATATATTGAGGTGGGGCCTTTCAGATCGTACACGCAGTACTATTATTATCATATATCTATATCGCAGCTTGTTCTCTCTTGGGATATGAGAAATACACTTTTGAAAAAATCCTGAATAAAACTACACTTTTAATAGGAAATTAATGTTCTAATTGGGTTTCAAATCCCATAACACTTACAGATACTATAGGGACATTGGATTTTCCACCTGTCGGGCGACTTATCTGCAAGGAATGCAGTTCTGAAGTCTGTTCCATAGATACTTTCAGAGGAAAATTGATTATTATGTTAGCCCTAAGGTGCGATAAGTGACAAAACTTGCATGGATGAAGTGTTTAAGGAAAACTTTAATTCGATGTGCTCACAATATTACGATTGATCTCTGATTTTCAGAAAGCATTGCATTAATTTGCTTGGTCTCGTACAATTTATACCGGGATTGAATAGGTCCTCAGTCCTCTTTGCTTGTTATAAGAGGCGACTAAATGGGGCGATCCTTCGGATAAAACCACAAAAACTGAGGCCCCGTGTACAGAGACGTGACACGATAAAGATTCCTCCCTGTTCAAAGGACCGTACGCACTGAGGAAAGGCCTAAATTTTGCAGCCCTTCACAATGGTAAGGTCTTCACACGAGTAAAGCAGGACGTAAAAGAGTATACAACCAACTACTAGTATCCCATTATATAATGTAGTATAGAATAATTCTATTTCTTGTTATTAGACTCGATCCCCAAACTGAAGTGGACAGGTACAAATTTTTGTTTTTACTCGAAATGTACTGAAAATATATTTTGTCCAGTGAAAGATAAATAAAATAAAAACTGGAAATATGTGTCATGCAAGGTGTATGTAAATCCATTTTTGTTCAATAGCGTCATGTTGGGCTGTGGCTTGGGCATCAACAGAAGTACAGAAACAACCCATTTTAGAATGTGGGATCTGGATGTAATATAGTGCCATATTGGCTATAGAACGCGGATAATTCTATATGCAAAATATAGGTATGTTAGCTAATAGAATGCGGACAATTCTGTTTATAGCAGACTGTCGTGTTAGCTATAGAACGCGGAAAATTTTCTAGGTAACATATTTGATTCCACTGTTTGGTATTTTTGTTTTTTTCAGCTCTTCCTAGTCTGTTCGTATTTCGGATTTCCAACATTTGTTGACTTGAGCATCACTGAGGAGACATTGTTTGTCGAAATATGCATCTGGTGCAACAAAATTGATTGATACCGTTTATGTTTTATATTACAACCACTGGGTTGATGCCTCTGCTGGTGAACTGTTAGTCCCCGAGGGTTTTCACTAGCCCATTTGCTAAGTACTTCGATACTAGCATGAATTACAGGTAAACATTTGCTGAGATAAAATTGAGAAATTCATTTCAAAATTAAGGATTATCTCCCTCATGCATAGCTCTGATCCTTTACCGGATTTGGCTCCACTATTTGATATTTTTGGCTTTACAGCTCTTCCAAGTTTGTTCTTAATTCGGATTTCCAACATTTTCACTTGAGCATCACTGAAGAGACGTTATTTGTCGAAATTCGCATCTGGTGCATCACAATTGGTACGGTTTATATTTGATACATTGCTATGTTAGCTACAGAACGCGGGTGATTCTGTTTATAGTACACTGTCATGTTAGCAGAACGCGGAATATATATATATATATTTTTTATTAATCATGTGTCTTGTTTATTTGAATGATGTCCCCTTAATCCATAACGACCTAACATTTTGGAATTACTTACAATCTTTGCAGAAGCAATGCACAAGCATTCTGGGACGTATAGAATAATTGGCATTGTCTTGGTGAAAGGTCCGTCAAGCACGAAATATTCTCAGGAATCATGTCAATATGAGCTAGCGACACATGCTTCAAGCATTTTTTCTACCTCCTTTGGAAGAGTTCTAATTTGAATTTTAAACCTTTTAATTTAAAAAAATTGATTTTTTTTTTATTTTTTTTTTTTTTTTTATATTTTTTTTTTACATTTTTGGTCAAAATTCGGGCATGTTTGAAAATCCATTTCTTGTAGAGCATTTATTGAATCAATATTTATATTTACCAACATGCCACACAAAGAGTAATGCTTTAATAAATCTGTGAAAAAGAGTTTAAACAATTACAGATTGTTTCTAGACGGGAAAGCCTTAAAAACAAATACCCAGTAGATACTAATATTTTTATCAACTTGACTTAATTCATGTTGCAATATTTTCACATGATTTGCCTATTATTAACATTTTGTACAGAAGCAAATTTGATTTGTTTGTCGCAAGTGTCTCCACGTGAGCATCGGTCTCTCCTTTCACGAAATTATAATTTATCAGTAAAACGTAAATTATGGACACATAGTTATTTGTGACTTTTATTCCAATGAATATACATATTTACAATTAGAAATTTATTTCTTTGACGGTGGATGCTGTCCCTGCCCTGACCATGGTAAGGTGACCCACTGTGTAGAATGAGGGGCGGTGCCCAGTGTGGCCCAGTGAAAGGCGGTGGTTGTGGGCTGTTGCTGGGGTATTGTTATAAATCCAAACGTACTTCCTGTCAACAAATAATGATCGCTTCATAATCTTTATCACTATTTAATATTGGATGAAATTACTGGAAAATATATGGTTGAGCTTTAAAAAATGCAGAAACAAACCACCTATAACAAATGTTGTTACTGAGGTAAGATTCCGAATATTATCATTATTTTCTTCTTAAACACGATCATTACATTGATTATCAGTTGAAAGAAAACCATAGTTTACTTCATTTTTTAAACTATAGAATATAACAATCTAATTAAAACTAGCCTTTGATCAGCTCACGAATATTGTGCAGCGATCTATTTCTAATTAGACTGATTGATTGTAGACTGACAAACTCGCATATATCGGCGCCAGCGAGAATCTAACCGCGCCGATTAGAGGTGAGAGGTCTTGTGATTTTGAGCGCGATGTTCTAACCACTCGGCCATGGAGGCCCCCTAATTAGATTGAGAACATAATTACGAGAGTGTATATATATATATATATATATATATATATATATATATATATATTGATTATTGGGGAAATACGATGAAGAATGATGAAGTAAATCAAAATAATTATACATGATTCTATTCCTTGGTTATTATTTATAAAAGTATGTGATTTTAATTTTCACTGTACTTGGTGTCGTCACTTGCGTTGTTGTAGAACTCGTTTTCAATGTACTTGGTGTCGTCACTTCCTTTGTTGTAGGCCTCGTTTTCAATGTACTTGGTGTCGTCATTTCCGTTGTTGAAGTGGAGGTTGTGGTGAGAGAGCCTAGCGTGTTACAGAAATCTTCTTTACAGCAGTTTTTATAATTGTTGAATTTAGCATCTGCACAAATCTGAAACAAACATTCCGGAATCACAAAAATCAAGGTTACTTAAATTACACTCTTTTGTTTTTTTATTTAATGTCTCGTTTAGGCACCTTGTATGAAGCTTAGTTTCACAATCAAAAGTGATGCAAGCTCTGAATTATTGTATATGAATTTTTAAAATTTGTGTTTTTCCGAGATGATAAGATGGTATTTCGTTTGCAAATAAGAGATTTTAAAAGCCAACTTCGCTTTTATTTGATGCATGATATAATTATTTGATAAACCTGCGAAGATGACTCATGTAAATGTTAATTTTTTTTCAAATAAAACAAATATTATGAAAATATAACGGTTTGTATTAATGTATTATAAATATATAACTAAAATCTTCAAAAACATATGATTTGGAACAAATGCATAATAAAAAGAAATTTAAATTAGAGAATTTTTTTTATGAAAGAAAAATCTCTCCCCAGCTCCCAAATTGAACGTGCTCCATATTAAGTCTCCCCCCCCCCCCCCCCCCCCCCCCCTTAATGCACTGCATGATATTGAGAAGAAAGCACGAACAGGAACATAAAATTATGAAATTCGGTAAGCTATATAACAGGAAAAGTGTTCACAAGTTATTTTACAACCTCCACCCCAGTATAACATTTAGGAAGATAATTGGATCCTTCTGTTCCGAAAACACACATCTACAAATAGCAATAAAGCATTGTACAAAGTTTCAAATCTTTCGCATAAACCATATTTGAGAACTGTTCACAAAATATTTTAACATCCTCCACCTCTCTTAGATCCATTCTAACTTTTAGGAAAATAATTGGAGCCTTCCTCCCCAACAATATGCACAACTAAAATGGCAGTGACGCATTGTACAAAGTTCCAAGTCTATCAGATAAGCCATATAGGAGTAGGAGCGTTTACTATATTTTGTGACAGGAGGACGGATAGACGGACAGAAACTACAAACACAACATGTCTCCCCCTGAAGACATATTGACCCAATTTTCCGAAATATCGCTAACTCATCAAGAAATTACTTTCTTTCATAAATTCATTTGTAAATCATTTTGCATGTGTTTTTATGATTGCAATGGGAAAGTAGTTTTCTGATTACAATGTTCTATATGACGTTTTTTCTATAATGCCAATCAGACGTGGCCCAAACATGAAAAATAGCGAACATTTCTGAATTTTAGTCATTTCAATTTCTTTCTAAATACATGATCATTTGTCCGATATATTTTCTTTTTTATAATTGTGATGTTGTTTGAAGATTTTAGCCGTATATATCACATATATTAACAAAATACCGCCGTAAAATAGCTGAAATATTGCCAAGTCGGCGTAAAACCTCAGTCAATCAATCAATCAATTAACAAAATAAAAATTTCAATTTTCATAAATATTTTTATTTTAAAAAATTAGAACGTCTATTTTGCTATTTTAGGAATGTTTTATTAAATATTCATATACATCAAATCACAGCGAAATGGACTCTAAAATGTCTTATTTACAGAACAAAATAACCTTTTTCATCAATCCTGGAAAAAAAACCCAAATAACTGAGAGCTTGTATCATGTTTTTTCGATGGTAAAATCATACTTCACCCGACGTGTTTTAACGATTGTGACGTAATGCGCCACATTAAGGTCATATTGAATATTTTCTTAATCATAACACTTAAATCTACCAGCTTTCACCGATGTCCTTCGTAAGTTTCAATAATAAAAGTTTCAACATGAAATCTACTTCTGTTTTACGCTGTAAAGTCCGGATTTTTCAAAAACTTAATTTTACTAAGATCCGTACGCGACACGTTTAGACAAGGGGGAACAACTCATCGCGGAAAATTATAATTATAATTATAATTTTCCAAATTCGTGTATTATTACGTATCGTGAATATGAAACCGGATCCACTGTATCAATGTGACTTGCATCACAAAGAGAATTTGTATCAAGTATATTTACAGAGAATATATAGCCTGTATACCTATATCAGGTATCTCCTATATATTGGTGTACTTGCAAGTCCGATTTGACATGAAATCTGTTAGATTTTATGTCGCTTGGATACTCACGGTATCATTGACGCACGTCATCATGGTTATCCCGTTGAATACGTCTATGATACAAGACTGCAAAAATGTCCAATCAAAAGTCGATAATTTTATATTAAGATAATCAAATAGATATATAAACTGCTTTATGGAACATCTTTTTAAATTTCTACTTGTCACCATCTCAGAAACAGAACTTAAACTTCACCTACACAGATAGTAATTTCACTTCTATAACTTCTACTTGTTAAATAGGAACAGAAATCTATCTCTGTGGAATATACACTGATTCATAATAACTTCTATCCAAGTCATTTGTTCTCGAACGGTTTTATGTACTAGTTTGTGTAGTAGTGTGCGTACTATTATGTATACTAGTGTGTGTACTAGTATGTGTACTAATATGTGTACTTGTGTGTACTAGTATGTGTACATTATTTGTACCATTATGTGCACTAGTGTATGCACTAGTGTGTGTACTAGGGTGTGTTCTACGATATGTACTAGTATGTGTATTAGTGTGTATACTAATATCTGTATTAGTGTGCACTACTATGTGCACTAATGTGTGTACTATTATATGTACTATTATGTGTACTAGTGTATGTACTAGCGTGTATACTAGTGTATGTACTAGTCTGTGTATCAATGTGTGTACTAATCTGTGTATCAATGTGTGTACTAGTGTGTGTATCAATATGTGTACTAGTGTGTGTAGTAGTGTATGTACTAGTGTGTGTACTAGTGTATGTACTAGTCTGTGTATCAATATGTGTACTAGTGTGTGTACTAGTGTATGTACTAGTGTGTGTACTAGTGTATGTACTAGTCTGTGTATCAATATGTGTACTAGTGTGTGTACTAGTGTATGTACTAGTGTGTGTACTAGTGTGTGTACTAGTGTATGTACTAGTGTATGTACTAGTTTGTGTATCAATATGTGTACTAGTCTGTGTATCAATGTGTGTACTAGTCTGTGTATCAATGTGTGTACTAGTGTATGTACTAGTGTATGTACTAGTGTGTGTACTAGTGTATGTACTAGTGTATTTACTAGTGTATGTACTAGTCTGTGTATCAATGTGTGTACTAGTCTGTGTATCAATGTGTGTACTAGTGTATATACTAGTGTATGTACTAGTGTGTGTACTAGTGTATGTACTAGTGTGTGTACTATTGTATGTACTAGTGTGTGTACTAGTGTGTGTACTAGTGTATGTACTATTGTGTGTACTAGTGTATGTACTAGTGTGTGTACTAGTGTATGTACTAGTGTGTGTACTATTGTATGTACTAGTGTATGTACTAGTGTGTGTACTAGTGTGTGTACTAGTGTATGTACTATTGTGTGTACTAGTGTATGTACTAGTGTGTGTACTAGTGTATGTACTAGTGTGTGTACTATTGTATGTACTAGTGTATGTACTAGTGTGTGTACTAGTGTGTGTACTAGTGTATGTACTAGTGTATGTACTAGTGTGTGTACCAGTGTGTGTACTAGTGTATGTACTAGTGTGTGTACTAGTGTATGTACTAGTGTGTGTACTAGTGTGTGTACTAGTGTGTGTACTAGTGTATGTACTAGTGTGTGTACTAGTGTGTGTACTAGTGTATGTACTAGTGTATGTACTAGTGTGTGTACCAGTGTGTGTACTAGTGTATGTACTAGTGTGTGTACTATTGTTGACTATTATGTGAACTACTCTGTGTACTAATACGTGAACTACTCTGTGTACTATTATGTGTACTAAAGTGTGTACCAATATGTGGACTAGTTTGTACTATTATATGTACTAGTGTGTGTATTAGTGTGTACTAGTATGTGTACTAGTGTGTGTACTAATACGTGTACTATTATTTATACTATTCTGTGCACTAATGTGTGTATTATTATGTGTACTACAATGTGTACTAGTGTGTGTACTAGTGTGTACTATTATGTGTACTAATGTGTGTAATTGTGTGTGTGTACTCGTATGTATATTAGTGTGTGTATTAGTGTTTTCTAGTATATGTACTAGTATGTGTACAAATGTGTGTACTATTATGTGTACTATTATGTATACTAGTATGTGTACTAGTGTGTGTACTATTATGTGTAGGAATATGTGTGTGTGTGTGTGTGTGTGTGTGTGTGTGTACGTGGGAGAGCTTGTGGGTGAAATGTACAATCTCAGAATTATTCTGGTTAAATCATGCTTGTACATTTAAAATCATCTTTGTATTTACTTGCATATATAGTAAATCACAGTAGATCACAAGCAAGCCTACCTGTGTTTTAGTTTCACAAACGGAGTAGTTGCTCTTGGAACACAGATTAACGTTATGAACGTTCGCAAGAAAGCAATTGTAGCACTTGACTGTAAACATACAATACTTATATCAGAATGACATTACAATGTCTAGGAATATTACATGTTAACCAATCATACAATACTTATATATAGTGATAATAGAATGTCTTGAAAGGTGACATGTTAAGTAAACAATTTTAGAGAAAAGATGAACAGTAGCCGTTTCTTCTTCCTTCACTAATATGAAGTATTCACTATTTGTTTGTTGTACAAGATATTTATTATTCTTATATATCAACATTTCCGATATTATTGCCTTTGATATAATTTATTTTATTTTCTTTCTCTCTCTCTTTGTTTTTCTTCTTTTTTTACAAATTGTAATGACTGCCAGTACCTCAACAATACACGTATGAAACTTGATAAATATGGTGCTTCTACTTTAACGGCTATGAATTTGGACAGAAATGAAAGTAGGACGTTCGCAGTGACAGACCACGCCATAATCCAGTTTCTTAATCCATTGCTACTTATATGTAAGGAATATGAGCCTAAACATTGAAGGAAATCAACCAAACACTGTACTAAATATTGGGATCACATGTTATCATTGTATCTCTATCTGAAAAAGAGAGATCCACCATCTTGTCTTGCTCCTTAAATGTGATGTCAACAACGAAAATCACCAAAGCTGTTTTGAATCAGCAACATGGTTTTAATAAGGGTATGTTTGGATAGTTTATCATGTTGAACAAAGTCGCTGATACGAAAATACACAAACGGTGTACAGTACCCTTTCCGGAAGAAGATGAAGACGATGAAGTCTTTCTGACAGATTGAGTTAGTTAAGGGAACTTTTAATAGACAAAATAGTCTACCCAAAACCGACAGGAAGAGAAAAATAAGTACTAAGCAACATGTAGACACAAAGAGGCATAAATCTGTGAAAAAGTATACAAAAATATAAAATACTGTGAAACATACGTGCACGAATGAAATAAAGTGATTCATCGAATTTAGTCATGGATAGACAATGTAATTTATCAAAGATAGGCAATGACGCATTTAATACTGCATCAAAGATAAGCAAGGACGCACAAAACATTAAAGACGCACAAAAACACTACATCAAAGATCTGTAAGGACGCATAGGACATTATATCAAAGATAAGTTTTGTTTGTTTGTATATTGTTTAACGTCCCTCTCGAGGATCTTTCACTCATATGGAGACGTCACCATTGCCGGTGAAGGGCTGTAAAATTTAGGCCCATGCTCGGCGCTTATGGCCTTTGAGCAGGGCGAGATCTTTTTCTTGCCACACCTGATGTGACACGGGACCTCGGTTTTTACGGTCTCATCCGAATGACCGCCCCATTCTAACCCGAATCCCCACTGGACTCAAAGATACGTAAGGACGCATAAAACACTATAATGCAGGTAGATAAGGTCGAAAAAAACCCTGCACAAAGATAGTTGAGAACGCATAAACACTGTACGGCAAGGCAAAATAATACGCAAAAATACATTCGATATTATATCAAAAATATAAGCACTAATAAACTACGGTAAGTACACTTTTAAATATATGTATTCATTGGCAAAGGACTGCATTACAGCTAGCTACAAATACATAATGTATAGACAGAGTATCAGTTCAAATTTAGGTACTAATGAGAATTGTCTAAGGAGGACACGGATAGACTAAGTATTATGTCAATGCATGTAAGTACATACAAAGTACTCTTATCAAGGTAGGTACAAATGGACCAGATACTCTATCAATTGTATATAAAAATAGACAACGAGCTATATTACAGGTATATACAAATACAGAATACCATGTCGAATGTAACCAAAGGTGAATACATAGAATACTACACGTAATGTGGACAAAATACTACACGTAATGATGCTAAAATACCATATATAGTGTTGACAAAATACTATACGTAATGTTGACAAAATACTATACGTAATGTTGACAAACTACCACACGTAATGTTGACAAAATACTACACGTAATGTTGACAAAATACTCCACATAATGTTGACAAAATACTATACGTAATGTTGACAAACTACCACACGTAATGTTGACAAAATACCACACGTAATGTTGACAAAATACTACACGTAATGTTGACAAATACTACACATAATGTTGGCAAAATACAACACATAATACTGATAAAGTATTGCACGTAATGTTGACAAAATACTACACGTAATGTTGACAAAATACTACACGTAATGTTGACAAACTACCACACGTAATGTTGACAAAATACTACACGTAATGTTGACAAACTACTACACGTGGTGTTGACAAAATACTGCACGTAATGTTGACTACATACTACATGTAATGTTGACAAACTACTACACGTAGTGTAGACAAAATTCAAGACGTAGTGTTGACAAACTTTCGTTTGTCTTAATGCTTCTTTAAAGCCTCCTGGTGTGACATACGAGAGAACCTGAAAGAAATAGTCCGTCAACAAAGCCTTTAAGGGGACAGAAGGACTGAAATCAAATAGCAATCTTACAGCACGTATTGCAAGTTTTTGGACAGAATACGTTGGCAAATTCTTTGTCCTGACAACGATCTACGTGGTTAGAATGTCTCAGACTATGGCATATGTTAGTGTTCACGTCTTCACATTCTTTGGAGTCTGCAAAATGAAACGGAAAATTACCCAAGCTACATCTCAAACTGTATATTGCAACATTCTCTTTCAAACGGTACACTGTAATACGAGGTACATGTATCGTTCACACTATATGGGGAATGACACTTGCTAAATGAATGAATTGAAACCTTATGTCAGAGTAGGAGTTACAAGGAAAGAAACAAGCCCTGTTACTGCCTACGTTGTATCAATTCCAAATGTGGGTTTCAAGCAAACACGCAAAATAGTTTAATTCAGGCAAATCAATATATGATTAACAAAGTCAAATTACATTTCAAAAATCAGTTAAAAACGTAAACGATAGAAACTTTGATTTTTCACAAAAGTTTCTATCTTTGAATCACATTATTTAAAGTCTTTCATCATGTGCAAGTATGCCTGCATTACAAATGCATGAACAAGTGCATGTAAAACGATATTGAGAAAAGAGTAAAGTTGATAGCATCATACATAATGCACACCAGTGGTGATTTTGTATTTATAGTACCTACTAAATGTGTGCGATCCAATTTCCTCTGGTGTGTACGAATTACAACGATCATGATCACAGCAATCGCCTTTCGCAACAATAGAGCGTATGTTTCCAAGGCCGTCATGTCGAAACGCATCACATTGCTGAATCACAAGAGTGAAAAGCACCTTATTGCTCAATCACAAAAGAGAAACGCGTCACATTACTGAATTACTAAAGAGAGACGCATCACACTGCTGATTCACAAAAGAGAGACGCATCACACTGCTGATTCACAAAAGAGAGACGCATCACACTGCTGATTCACAAAAGAGAGACGCATCACACTGTTCATGTACAAAAGCGAAATGCGTCACATTACTGGATCGCAGAAAAGAGGCTCATCACATTGCTAATTACATAACGAACCGCATTTCTGAATCATGAAACAGAGACGCATCACATTGCTCAATTACAAAAGAAAGACGTATCACATCGCTCAGTTACAAACGAGAGACAAATCACATTGTTAAATTACAAAAGAGAGAAGAATCACATTGCTGAATTACAAAAGAAAAACGCACCACGTTGCTGAATTACAAATTTATTAGAGGAGTAATTTGAATTCATTACAGGTGTATTTTAAATTTCTAAGAACTTGAATCCTTCAAATATGCATACGGGATCTGCAAGCGTCTGTTGTTACACATAGCATGATTTCTATTCGTCTAAGATACGTATTGAGTCTGTTAGCATTATAACATACTCTGTAAACTTTCACGCGTTTCCTCTGTAATAACTAGCTTTATAAATAATTCTGAATGTATCTAAGATATGAGGGTTGTTCGATATATAATGTGTATTGTACGATATCTCAAAAGCATTCAACTCAAATAGTGAAGTGAACATTACACCCCTTCCAAGTATTGTCCTCGGTTTGAGATACGCAATTTCAATATCTGAATCCTTTTCTGAAATGCATCACGGTATGCTGATTTAGGTAAACCTCTGAGGCACTGACTGATGGTTGAGTCAAGGGTTTGTCGGGACTTGTAACGACGACCAGATAAGAACCGTTTTGGAAAAAAGGAAAAAAGTCGCATGGGGGTAGATCTGGAGAGTATGGTGGGTATAGCAAGACTGTAACCTTCTCCGACTTCAAAAATTGCTTCATAAGCTCACTATATGTGATAGAGCATCATCATGAATTAGATGAACATGCTTAAATCCTGACACAGGGCGTCGTTTATGATAACATTTCTTGAGGTTTTTTAGTATAACATCTCGGTAATACCGACCTGTACCACATTTGCCCTTCGGCATCAGAATTTGCATGGCTATACCATCACATGAGAAGAATATGCAATAAAGAACATTTTTTGTGCTTATCCTTCTTCTGGCAACTACAAGCCTTCTACCGTTTTTAGTTAGCCAAATTTCGTTTCCAATTTTTCTTACTGCTTCCAAATAGTGAACCCATGTTTCGTCACCAGTAACAATGCTTACAAATTGTCTTTAATTGAATTTGGGAAACATTTTGAGCAATTGCTTAGCGGTTTGTACTCGTACCCGTTTTTGGTGATCTGTCAATATATGCGGTATCCATCTGGCAGAAATCTTTCAGCTTTGTCAATAACACATATCTTTTACCTGCTAACCCTTTCAATTATTTCCCTGACTTTTGAGACATTTGCCTTACCTGTTATAGTCATAGGTCAGCCAGATTGTGCTGAGTCTTTGACGGGATCTGTGCCAGTCAGATGTTTCTTTCTCCACCTACGGACTTTCTCATAAGATACCTTATCATACCCATGAACTTCTCCCACTTGAAGAAAAATCTGCATTATCGAATGATCAAGTTTTGCGCGAAGTTTTATATAAGCTCGAATTTCGTCAATATTCTCAACACATTTCCCAACCATTTTTACAACAATGGTAAACAACTGGCTTGAATGAAACGACTATAAGTTTAAAACTATGTGGAGCTGAAGGCTCATGTTGATACCGTTTAAAAGGTATTGAATAGAAATATTCAAAACTATCATCATTCACGAAATGGTGCAAAGCGTTATCGCGGTCGCTGTGGTACAATACATATCGCATATCGAACAACCCTCGTATATATCGAGTTGTAACTTTCTGTTTGGTACATGAAAGAGTGACAAGATCCATTTATCACACATTAGACATTGTCTCCTTTCATTAAACCGCCAATTTTTAAACATCAATTAATCCCTGTCTAATGTTCTTCATTGCAGTCTTTATTTCAAAATTATACTAACTCATATTTCCACAACTTGATTCACTTTATCTCAACGATGATAGTTTAGTCGGAAGATCTTGTTCTCTTCCCAGTCTAGAGGGCGAGGGTTCGAGCTTCAGCCGGTCTAAAGTTAAGGTTTTGCAGTGATTCTGCAAGGGATGGACGTGGAGAGATATCTTAAAACATTAGCCTGACATACCAAAACATACAGGGCGCGACATCTGTGGCAGCTTGGGGTCTTCTAGCCACACATAATCGTGAGTTTAGGCCCTGCTTCTTTACATGGCCGCGTCAGACCTAAATTTTTAAGATAGTAATTGCTCCTTCGTCAAACGTTCGTCATTTAAAAATGGGAATTGCATGCGTTTCGGATATAACCTTAAAATGGAGGTCCCGTGTCGCGACAGGCATTGGCACGTTAATAAACCCTCACTGCTACGGCTAATCGCTAAGCTAGGTCTAAATGTGTGATACTCCACCTACAATTGATGACTTTTCGATATGAATGACAAAATGTCGATGGGACGTAAAAAAAACCAACTAATATATTAGCTGCATGGTGAGACGACACCAGGTGTGATAAAAAGATCTCGTTAACGCGAGAATTTCCTTAAAATCAATGTTTCTGTGTCATCCGTATCGAAGTTTATATATGTTTATATCCTGTATGTGATATTGTTATTTAATTTGAATTAAAGAGAGTCTCTAACATTGTAACTGTCTAATTTGCCATCTACAGTCAAACCTGAATGTATATGTGTATTCCAATAGCGAACTTCTTCGATGTAATGCACACTTCAATTAAAGAGGTATATTTGCTTTTCATCCACATTCTAAATTATCTTTTTCCATCTTAGATAAAAAAATTCAATTAAAGCATGTTTGAAACACATTTAGAATCAGATCATAAATTATTGAAGGAGAGTATTTCTTCTTTTGTGACCTATATTGATTTGCGAAAGTAAAGCATGTCTTGCTGAGAAATTAGTTTTCTTCTCAAAGCTCAGCTTCCATGAATTTGGCGGATGCAGTACACTTCAAAGAATATTTACGCTAGCAATGATAATTCAAGTTCAGCAATAATCGCTATCACAAATTTTGTTTATTTGTTTCACGTCCTTTCGAGAATGTTTTTCTCTAATCGATACATCATCAGTCGTAGGTGAAGTGCTACAGATTTAGACCTATGCTTAGTGCTCAAGGTCGTGACAGTTAAGGGTTTATGTTATTGTGTGAACAGGATCTCGGTTTTGAAGGTCACATTCGAAGAAAGACCAGTGACTCTCACTTCTAAATACCGAGAGTTGACGAAGGAGCAATCGCTATCTATGATGACGTCTTAGGTTTGGCGCGGCGAATGAACAAGCCGGGGCCCCATTCTCGACAGGTGTCGCAAATGTATCACGGAAGAAAAAGATCTACCAAAGACGAAAATCACGAAATTACACCATCCTAGAGTATTATGAAACACCAATACAGACATTTAATTTGGACGAAATTCGAGACAAAAACCATACACTAAGAAAACCGTTTGGATTATTCATCTCAAAAAGTGTTTGTTTGCGGTTAGAATTGTTTAGAACCAAAGTAATGTTCATTAGGTAGACTTACGTGGCGGTCCATACAACCAAGTCGGTAGACCATCTTGAAATTGTCATTTAGGGCCTGGGTTACGACACATAGCTGAATATTAGAGTGACAATTAGAAATTTAGTGTAAAACACCGAGGAGAGGAAAATTATTTTCCACTGTTATTATTATTATTACGAGGGCGAATCAATTAGTATTCAGCCTACCCCATTTCCAGTTGACCGAGATGGTCACGATTTCCATGCCTTGTTTCAGTACATGTTTTATACCTGGGTACAAAATTGCACGCGTATCGAGTCAATATTTGATAAGATATTCAAAGGCAAACATGGCTAGTGATGCAAAGGCATGCTTTTCATTTAAAGTTGAGTAAGTGCTGTAATTCGGTACTTGTTTTTAAAAGGTATAACAGGCAAGGGAATACACGGCGAGTTAGCTGATGTTTGTGGGTCTTCTGCACCATCGTATTCGCAGGTTAAATTCCGGGTAGGGGAAGTCAAACGCGGTAGAACATCTTTAGAAGATTAAGCCATGTCTGGATAACCATTGGATGCCAACGACGAAGAAGTTTGTAACAAAGTTCAGGATTTGGTATACTCCGATAGGCGAATTCAGGTAGAAGAAATAGCGCAGACATTGGGTATTTCTCGGGGAAGCTTGTCAATAATCTTACATGTTCTTTTAGGTATGCTGAAGTTAAAAACCTATTGAGTTCCCATATCCCTTAGTGATGAACAAAAGCCAAAGCCTTAGTATACAGCGCCTTGTTGATGCGTATTAGTTCAAAAGATGATTTTCTTTTGCGTCTGGTGACTGTATATGATACCTGGTTTCATTAGTATGAGCCAGAGAATAAAACTCAGAGTTGTCAGTGGGTAAGGACGGACTCCCCGACGCCAAAGAAGTTCAAGACGCAACCATCTGCTGGAAAGGTGATGACCACAGTATTTTAGGACGCAAAAGGTGTGTTGGACGTTTTACCCAAGAAAAGTATAATAATATCGAATGCTGAAGTAAACAATGTGTTAATCGTAATCATAGATCCCAAAGACATATACAAGTTCGAGTGTAGGGCAACACGGACCTACGACAAAGCGAAGGTAGGATCAGATGCCATGGAGGAGTAAGCATCCTCTGCTGACCGGTCACATCCGCCGTGATCCCTTAGTTAAAATTAGGTATACGGGATTACCCATAGTTAGAGTTAGTATAAAAATTGATAGTCTAACAAAAGGTATGAAACAAATCATTCAACATATGTCCCAGAGACACTTTGTAATCGCAAACAAAGTCATTATAGCGACCGAAAAATTTGCGAAATTCTTACTTCAAACGAGATTCGTTATAACCATACAACATCAACTTTAGTGTCAGTAGTTGACCGCGTTTAAAAAATTCTCATACGCATGGCATGCTTTCGCGTATCGAATCAACTGGGAGACATACACACCACAAGCAAGCGAAAGTGGTATATTACTACATAGATATGGAAAGTTGATGATTGCAAAGTTGATGTCATCACCCTTGTCATACAATGTAGTTGTCAGTCTATATTAAGTAAAATATCCAAATATGAAGCAGACACGTCAGATTCTGTAGTGTCTTTTATTTCGAGCTCATCGGGGTATATCAAATGGACATAATTATGAATATTACGATTGTTGATTGATAAGACGTCATCGATATATCTATATGTATGGTTGAAGGACACGGCAAGTTTTTTATTTTTTTGTTTTTTGTTTTTTCTTTTTATCCTGTAACATTTTCTGAACAAATTCCGCTTCATATGAGTATAAAAATAAATCTGCCAATAAGGGAGCAAAATTACTGCCCAAGGGAATCCCAAGGGTTTTTGGAAGATTTGGTCTCCAAACACTACGTAAATGTTATCTACAAGAAGCCAAACATACTCTTAATGTCTTCTTCATAATATTTGTGCGGGCTATCGGAGTGGTGTCTAACAAAATATTTAAGTTGTTTTCCAATCACTGGAAATATGTATTTTCGAGTGCTATTTTTGTTCAAAAAGCAATTATCTATTTTCTGAAAAAGTCTAGATTTTAATTTATCGTGAGGAATTGTTGTATAAAGTGTGGGTGGAGAAATGATACGTTTTGATGCTGTCAATTTTAGAAAAATCCTGGGACTTTAGATTTTACAAACGTTCCTTAGAGTGTTTGAGAATCCACATCTGATTGACACCACCTCTGGGATATGTAGTGGCACAGCATCTCTGAAGTACTGTTGTGTACTATGCAAACTTGCTAGACCAGCCGAGAACCACCATCCTTTAAAACGCCAAGGTAAACTCTCTAAAGGTGTTTTGCTGCAACAGGACAACGCGAGAGTTCACACTTGCAAAGTTGTAATGGATGCTGTAAAGTGAAACGGGTAAGAATTTATACCACATCCTGCCTGATGATCTACCTCCTATCGACTTCTTCCTATTCCCAAACTTGAGAAAGGATATCCGTGGACATTATTGCCGGATGACGAAGAAGCCGTGATTGCAGTTTAGGAGTGGGTCAATGTAAATGACCCTGACTTTAGAGGTACTTGTCTGATGACGCTTGAATACCGTTTCTAAATGCATATCACACAAGAGGGCAATTATATTGAAAAAGAAGAGGCGGATCTGTACCGGAAATAAGTTATGCTCGTTACTTATGGACTCACCCTCGTATTATTGTTGCTAGAAATAGTGCCAAACAAATTTTCAGTGTGCGTGTATTTTGATCACGATTTAGTGTTTTCTGTTGGTGTTTCTATGATGAATGTTTAAAATCTTTGGAAGTTTGAAAAGTTTTACCATACCTGATCTGATCGACACTGTGTGGTTGTCACACAGCTCTTGGGATCGTTTGTCTCTGTGCAGGAGTAACACGTCACTGGAATTAAAAATATCAATAAAAATATCATCGGCCAGTATCAAGGACGAGTTACCTCCTTATCAGATTAACAGAGGTTATCTGCCTTGGACGCGATATAAATATACAAACGTAATACGCATCCGAACAGTATTTCCCCCTTTAAACTACAAGACTTAGGGTTTATTTGTTCCATATAAACTAATTTCCGTTTTGAAATGGTTTGATGATTTTTTTCATTTGAGTCAAAATCAGCATGCAAAGAACGGTTTAACAATTGGTATATAAGTTCAAAGGACACGAAACTATTTTTATGACTATGAATGTTTAGATATAATACGGCGACGATATTAAGCTTGGTGCTGCAGTGTGTGACGTTTTATGAGGAGGTTTGATTTGTTCCTTAACAATGTTACAGGGATATTGCGCTATATGATGCAATATTTTAAATTTCTACCACAACGTATACCACTCATCTTACATTTTTGATCCATGGAGTTTGTTTGACGTGTTACATGTTCGTATTTGGTTGGTTGGTCGTACATTTTTTAACGTGTCGCTCAAAACATGTTTACTCATATGAGACATTATCATTGCCGGTGAAGGGATGCGAAACTGTGGACTTCGCTCGGTGCTTACGGCCCTTAAACCGGATCCCCACTGGAGTGTTAAGTGGAGCGAGTAACTCATTCAACTGATGATCTAAAAATAAATATACGGTTGTCTTACGAGCTTTTGTGCTGGTGTCGTTCGGTATATTGTGGTTACAGAGGGATGTGTAACAGCAGTCTCCGGAAAGGACCGCGTTCCGGCGCCTGCTAGATATGTTGTCATGGACAAACAAACTGCAATTCTAAAAGAAAAAAACGTATACGGTTTAAAATGAAAAAAAAAACCAGTTAAATGCTTCGTTTAAAAGAGAATTTGTAATAGCAAAAAAGATGCCATTCGAATTCCATATCATTTTCATAAATGATGGAGAATTCTTGAATCTCTTCGCATCAGAGAAAAGTATCATCCAAATCATATTGAAATTTCCAGCAGGAGATATTGTGTCTAGCCCAGTGATCACGTTATATGTGCACGTGTATAAGAACTAATGATCTATTCTGTAGGAACCCGAATTGTAATAGGTCTTCAGTGCCACTTAACTGTTGAAAGAGGCGACTGAATGAGGCGGTGCTTCGGATTAAATCCCTTGTCACAGCATGCGTGGCAAAAGAATAATCCCCCTTCTTAAAGGCCTTAAGCGCCGAGCATGGGCCTAAATTTTACAGCCCTTCACCATCAATCGTATTGTTATTATTAAATACATCACAATAGAAGACACATCAATTGCAGGAAATCATTCCAGGATCCAATGACTCGCCGAATTTGACATCACAAATGATTATTTGGGTATAGATTATCAACTGGCAGGCCCTAAGGATGAATAATGCGTGCACTAATGAGGTCACCACGATTTCATCGACATATACAACACATAGATGATCCTTTCCAGCTATGCACAGTCAAATAGGTAAACATTTCAAGATTCGTGGGACTACATCTAAACATTATGTCCTGGCATAAATGAATCTAAAAGAGACAGGGGATACTTTCTCTTCCACGACACCTGCTCCCACCTCTTTATAGAAATTATTAGATTGATCACTGTTCGTTATCTTCACATTTTCATTTATCTTAAAGTACGTAAACAAAGTATTCACAACTCACTTTGTCAGTGAGTTTTTACTACAGTAAAATTGACTGTGAGGGAGATCCTTACTTGAACAATTCAAATTTGTCCATTAGTTATGAGAAATTACTCAGAAATAGTTCCTACATGCCAAAACACTTTGTATGATATCGGGATAGACGGGGGATGCTTACTCCTGGTCCCACCGTTCGTTTATCCAGAGGTTCGTTTTTGCACAGTTCTTAATTTTGTATTGCTAATAAGCGTTATGAGACTAATTGACAATTATTACCTTCTTCTTTTTCTTCTTTAATGACTACTAAATTGTTTCTGGTGTGTTAAATTATTGTTGTCTGCATGTTGCATGGCTACGGGTAAAATATCCTAACCTGTTTTACCTGTTATTGGGAATTAATGAAACGTTTACCTGTCTGAGAAAACAACCTTGTTTTCTATGAAAAGGCCAAGATAATTAACAATATTTAATCTCGTAATTCCTACAGAAAATACAAATCAGAGGGATAGGCAAACAGGGACCCCTGGTCATACCAGAGTATGAAAAGTGTACCTGTTTGAGAAAATAGCTTTGTTTTGTTTGTTTTTGAGATATATTGAAATACTTTCTTATTTCAGAAAACAAACTTGTTTCGTCTGTTTTTGACAATTAGAAATACCTACCTGTCTGCGAAAACAAGCTTTGTTTTGTATGCTTTTCAGAATTAGTCAAATACATCATCGTTGGACGAAAACAAACCAGTAACTGAGTTTGTACAATTTATTGCGAATAGCACTGATCTGTTTCCCTGCCTCATCTTGAGAAATCAACATTTAGTTTAAAAAGGCAAAACAAGCATGATAAGGTATGATACTGTAAATGACTAAAAATAAGTTACCTGTTTTGAAAAACAACCCTGTCTATAGGTAATTCTGAAGGAGACATCTAATGCAGCTGTGATGACGCATGCCTAATTAAAACAAGACATCAGTAAGATGAAACTCTTATAAAAGATGTGTCACGTGAGATAACAAAACCTATATAAAAATACCGACCGCGCAATTAAACACGAAAAGGTCACCTCTAAAAAAAAAAAAGCGTGATTGAAATGTATTCTTTTACTATACATCCAACAAAGGAAGGTCAAAGGTCTGCTCAAATATGTGTAATTCTTCTAATGAATATAATTATCTAGCCTATCATCTTACTGTTGATACTGCTTGAGAGGTTTTAGTGTGCAAGATACATATTTATAGAGATTCTAATAGCTTAACAAACCTTAAAACTTAACTACTAGTTAACTAAAAGCTATAACATCAGTCCTGTTATAATAGAATAATGACCGTCTGGATATTATCAGTCCTGTTATAATAGTTTAATGACCCCCTGGATGATATCAGTCTTGTGCTAATACTATATTGACCCTCTGGACAATATCAGTCCTGTTATAATACTATATTGACCCTCTGGATAATATCAGTCCTGTTATAATAGTTTAATGACCCCCTGGGTAATATAAGTCTTGTTATAATACTATATTTACCAGTTGGCGTTGACCTACTACATTTTTATCGAAATTTCCCGTTCATTTGTCTCACTGTACTCCAATTTTCTATTCTTGTACTTTATATGTTAAAATTCGACGTGATTCTCTCATTTCTATTCGTTAAGAAATGTATCGCAATAATGAGCGACTTCTTATCGATGTTTACGCCTCTGATTTTGTCTACAGTTTAGTCCGTTTACGGCGGGTGTGATCGGTCGATAGGGGATGCTTACTCTACCTAATCACCCGATCCCACGTCTGGTATGTCCAGACGTCCGTGTTTGCCCAACTCTTAATTGTGTTTCCTTATAGGAGTTATGAGATTGATCAATGTTCGTTATTTTCACCTTTCCATTGATCATTGTTCGTTATCTTCATGTTCATGATTTCTGTCATCTACTTAGTCTCAATACGGCAATATTTTTCATAAAATTGTAAACAACCCATAAACTTGTATGAAAAGTAATAATTGGGCTAAAATTCACAGTGGTAATCTCTTATGTTTGGTAGGGCAAAGAATTAAAAGTTAGCTATTCATCATCTGACCTTCGACTGAGTTCACTAATGGGGTTAATTCAAATCTAGACAATACGAGTATTTTTACCTATTTTATAAAATATATAGAATTTTTGACGATTTTTTTCTGTACACACACCTGTCTGAGATACTCAATAATTAATTGACTTTCAACAAATAGTCTCTGAATTTTGAATCGCTGTCTATTGGACCGGCAACGTTCCAGAAAAAACACTTTATTCGTTTCGAATTTGTACACTTTTGTGCAAACGACAATAAACATGTGAGTTTTATTAAGATTTCCAAAGCTCCAGGGAGGACTCTGACAATTCAATGATTTCATTCAAACGTTCATTGAATGTGTTGATGGCACACTACGTACGAAAAGTACAAAAATATAGTATTTTCTCTGAATCCCAGATAGGATAGAAAATCCTTTTTCTTATTTTTAAACAAAATATTTGAATGTGCAGTTATAATTGGTAACATATCGAATGGCGAAGTAAACAATGTGTAAATCGTAATCATAAATCCCCAAGACATATACAAGTTCGAGTGTAGGGCAAAACCGACCTCCGACAAAGCGAAGGTAGGATAAGGTGCCATTGAAGAGTAAGCATGCTCTGCTGACCGGTCACACCCGCCGTGAGCCCTAAGTCGAAATTAGGTAAACGGGATATTTGTCTTTAACAAAACGGAAGCACTGCTCATAAGCATGTAAATTAGGGACATATAATAGAAGTTATTTTAATTTATGTCTGATCACTCCGTAGACTAAATCATCTTCCTCTTGGTGCTAGGGACAGTTTGATGTGTTCTATTTCCCCCGGGTAAGAAAACACATTCAGCTTCTCCTGGTACCTCGGGGAAAATAGTCTGGTCTATCAATTGATCAGACATTACACATTTACCGAGTTGTCTGTTTATTTCAAATCACTATTTGCACATTATGCACTGCGAAAGTGAAAGTGTTTTCGATATTTCATGCTGAACTATCGTCCTATAAACAGTCAATAACAACGTTGTAATATCGATATCGTTTCTATATTGCTACAACAATTAGTTAGTGATGCTCTACACCCGGAAATGATATTTCTGCTGATGTTATAAATTCGTTCAATTACTTCAATAATAAGTGTGCCGATTAGAAACTCTTGATGGTAATAGCCAGGAAAGAAGCACGAAAGATCTACTTATCAATTCTAATAATGACATTACATGCTTTGATATTGATACAAGTATGATATCTCACACCCTTGTAGCCGCCCGCGTGGCGCAGTGGTTAGAGCGTCGGGCTCAAAGATCTGATGATCCTTGAGTCGGGGGTTCGAATCCCATTGTGGGACGTGGGTGCCGGTCTTTCGGATGAGACCGTATAAACCGAGGTCCCGTGTCGCAGTAGGTGTGGCACGATAAAGATCCCTCCCTGCTCAAAGGCCCTGAGTGCCGAGCATAGGCCTAAATTTGCAGCCCTGTCACCGGTAATGGTGACAGCCGCCGGATAGCTGAAAAATTGCTCAGGCGGCTATAAACAAACAAACAAACAAACAAATCACACCCTTGTACCTACAAGGAGTATTTGGATGTGACGCTGTCGAACATTCTTATTCAGAGCTATTTGAATTCATATTTATGTAAAATATTAAAAGATTGATTGATTGATTGTTTGTTTGTTTTCCGCCACACTCAACAATTTTTCAGTTATCTGGTGGCGTCCAGTTTTTGTAGGTGGAGGAGAAAACCCAGATACAATGTATCCGGGAAGAGGCCACCGACCTTCCGAAATTAAATTGTCAAACTTTCTCACATATATCGGCGCGAGCGGGATTTGAACCCGCGCCGACTAGAGGTGAGAGGCCTTGTGATTTAGAGCGCAATGCTTTAACCACTCGGCCACGGTGGCCCCAAAATATTAACAGATAATAATCTTATTAATTTCGAACATTCAATATACTGTATATTTTAGAAGGGACAATATTTCTTTACTATATGATAGCTTATTGTTATTTCAATTTACAATAAAGATAAATAACGAACGAAATTGTTTTTATAATGACGAAAAACGATACCCAGACACTGGCAAGAACAATATTTTTTTATACGAGAGAGCGTGATAGTGTAAGGTGTACCTCAGTGGACTGACACTTCGTAGTTTTGGTGCAGGCATCAGGATGATGGGTGCTATGACAGTTATAGCAGGTCACTGAAATGTACATTGACATAAACACTAGTAAGTGAACAATACTATTCTAATGCTTGACGTACGAATGTTATTCGGAACTCATTCAGGCCATGCAATTTTCCTCATTTTGATAATAAAAAGTTGGAAAACAAAGACTCAAACAAGATAAGGTGGTGCTAAAATTTTAACAGAAGTACGAAATTTTATGTATCTAGGATTATTAAATTAAGTGTTTGTTGATGAATGTAGGGTTACCCCGAAAAACCACGGTTTCAATTTGACGACGTCATTTGACGCTACTGAATGTCTAAACTGCATATACATATATCACAATACTACATTGTACACAAAATCCTTTTCAAAGTAAATCTTATCTAAGAGATCAAACCGGACCAAATATGCATCGTACTAAAATTTTCAGTGAATGTGATTTGGTTTGAACGTATTTTATAGTGATACAATTACGAAGGGACCGAATACAAGGATAGACCCCCCCCCCCCCCCCCCACTCTTTCTCCCAAGTTCAGTGCTTAGTGTGCTGTAGCGACACTGATATCAAATGTTACCGTATATTTTTCATAATTTGGTATGCGTCAATCCTATGTTCTGAAATTTCGAACGGGCTTCCAGATCTTTTCTGTTTTTGTTTTTTGTTTTTGGTTTTTTTTTTTTGGGGGGGGGTTGTTAAAATTATCAGACTGGACAGTTTTCTTTTAGTCTTTGTTTACTTCCATAATTTCATTATCTCAACAGGCGTTCCTCCGAGGTCAACACAACAAACATTTTATAGAATGATATCTAATCCGCCGTACCGTTGAAGTGCAGTTTTGCGTTGGCATCAGATTCAGGTATGTTTAATTGATTTACAGAATGACACCTAGCTGATGAAATTCAGAATTATAAATTTAGGATTGTTCAGCCAATTTCATTCACTATCAAATGTATAGTCCATATACAGCAAGCCTTCATTGTTTCATTATTGATTTAATGACTGGTAACGGTACCCCGTTCTCCACCATTTATGTCTTTAATAATGTTTCTGAACACAGGACTGAAAACCCTGTAATCTTTTTATGTATTAAAATTAATCAGATACTGTCAAATAAATATACCAATTTTCATCAAACTTCGTCATATAATAGATGATTTACGGCTAGCGTCTCAATAAATTCCTCAACAACCCTCGTATATATATGTGATTGGATATCTAGTTAACGTCATTATTTATATGTTATATAAAATGAACTTACACTGATGGTTTCTACAGCTCTCTGGGCAATATTTGGAGTAGTGCAAATCTTCACAAATCTCTGGGATCTCACGAACAAGGAATGGACATTCGTTATACTCCACTCCCAGGGATAAACCTGCAACAATTGTGAAATATTGTCTCTTTCACTGTCGAAACACTCATAATGAGACGTCACCTGCTATAGGTTAAATACTACAAATTTTGAGTTTACGGCTTTCAGCAGTGAAGGTTCTTTAACGTGCCAACACCTGACAAGACACGGGACCTCCTAATTCAAGGTTATATCTTAAAGACCCGTGGTTCTCACTTCTAAATGCATCTAGCATTTGGCGAAGGAGCATTCACTATCCATGTTTACATCTTAGGTTTGGCACGAGCGGGATTCGAACTCACGACCTACTGATTACGAATGCTTTACCACTGAGCTACCGTGACTGGTTGTGAGTTATGGGACCCCGCCCTAGGAAGGTCCACAGCCTATATAGCGCCTAACCAGAAGGATCCCGCCCTATTTACCGTCGGAGAGGTGGTTCCTGCCCTACCTATCCATGTGCTGGAGAACTACACGCTATGCACCGTCTATGCAGTAGTGCCCCACCCCTAAGAATCGTGTCCTATCTACTGTAATTAAATTTTGCAGCCCTTCACAGAAAATCTCCTTATAGGTGAAAAATTATCGAGGGGGGGTGTGTGAAATAATATACAATTAACTAACTGTCAGAGGAGAATATAAAATAGAGTTTATATCTTTATAATTTCTGTACCCGTTACCCACTATCAGTCATATTTTTTTTGGGGGGGGGGGGGGACTACATGCTTCCTATGAGAAGCCTGTGTGTCTCTTGTTTAAATTCGAATATATGTTACAATCGTAAATTTGAATCGTTTGGTATTTACAATACTTGTTACGCCGGTAGGGGTTATTAACTACAAAGAGGTGTGGTATCTAATGGTTGTCAGGACTGACAGTTTATGTGTCCTGGATTCAGGATTTAGTCATATACAATATACATATTCCGCGGAGTGGTGTTACTAAGAACTGCACGTAGAATTTCACCTCATAATATCCACCTACAATTTCTGTAAGTTTCTGTAAACGTTAAAATATGATATTTTGGATAAAAAATTAGATATAATTAGGAACACTTCATAAAAAGGTCATCAATTAAACTTAAATTTAAATCTTTAAATTTGCTGGGTTGGAGTGTTTTGCTATATTAGGAAATTTTAAATCTTCATATAATTACATATGAAGATAGATTGGAAACACCTCAATGGTGTATTGTAATGATATACGTGCAAATTGAATTGCAATACAGCTTATTTATCACTAAGGTAATGATATTTAGCACAAGTGGTTGACATTTTCCGGTCAACAACCGGAATACAGAGTTTCTAACGCGCTGTGTACGTCATACTCCACGTGAACTGCTTGGGAAAACAAGCATTCAGCGCGCTATCAATTCGCAAACTATTAGGCATATGATTTTTACGGAGGAGTTTATAATGTTATGTAAGTATTACAAAGGATTGGCATGATGAATCATGGACTAGATCTGAAAACAAAAATAAAGTGTAATTGATTTTTATAAAAATGTGTATCTTCTTCTTCGTATGTATGCTTATTGTAGAACATTTCTGGTTATTGTAATATATATATATATATATATATATATATATATATATATATATATATGCATGTTTGGCTTTACTGTCTTCGAAATTCTGATGTAACATTCCGAAATATATAAAAAACGACTTGGTGAACATAATCCCTGTTCTTGTTAGGTAGATCTCTTTCAAACTGTCGGCGTTTTTGTTCACGTTTCTGAAGTAAATGCAAACAATTTCAATGACGTTTTCGGTGAAAGGAGGTTAATTAACAAAGAAAATACCAATATGAATATAAAGAAAATATCAACAGCAGACGATAATACGTTTCATTTCTGATGTCACGAAATGGTTTGAAACATAGATGGTCTTGCCAAAATAAGTAATTTAAAGAGCCTAAACATGTGGGCCCGAATTGGTCGAAACACCATGTAGGTAACTCTAGACTTTGTTTCCTTTGCAGGATACACATGTGGCCGCACAGAGGCACACTAATGTGAATCCAGTAATTAGTCCGTATAACCCTGATAAAATTTGTATGCAGACAAACTTACCTAGAAATAAGAGAATAAATAACACAACACACACCATATTTATCTCTATAGATTATCTTTGTCTATCGTAAGTGTAGGACATTTAGTTTCTTATCTGATTTTAATAGTACATGTAGAAATAGTGACATTCATATTCATGATCAGTTATCTTTATCGTGATTTTATCTTCATTCTATTGGTGGGATAGAAGTGGAAAAGGGGTGGGAGACCGCTTCCTCCTCCTATCCCTTTATCCCTACTCCATATGCATTTTTCTTTGTCTCCCTATTTTTCATTTCTTACTTCCCCTTTCTCTCTCTCTCTCTCTCCATCCTCTATCGCTTTTTCCTCCCATATCATTCCCTCGTGCTTCCTTTTCCTCTTCCCTCCCTCTCTCCCTCCTCTTCCTTTTTCATTCCTACTTTCTTCCTAGTTTCTACTGTCTTTTTATTTCTCTTCTCTTTCCCTCTTTCTTCCTTTTCATTCTCCTCTTCCTTCTTTGTCTATTTCCCCAGTCTTCTTCTCTTCTCCATTTCCTCTCCCCTCTTCCTCTCTTTTCCTTCTCATCGTCACCCTTTCCCCCTCCCTTCTACTTCTCCTGTTCTTACCCTCTTTCCTTTCCACTTCTCTCTCTTTCTCTCCTTCCTTTCGACTCTAATTCCTTTCCTCCTTTATCTTCTCTCCCTCCTTCCTTCACTTCTCTCTTTCGTTCTTCCCATTCCAAGTCGTTAAATTATACTACCATTCAGATTATCCTTATCTGACAAGTGAACATAACTATCTGATCATTCGACATAACATCTGACAAGTCAATATAATGTCTAACAGGCTGACATAACCTCTGAAAAGTTGATATCTAGATCTGACAAATCAACATCACATCTTACAAGTCGACATCAGTAAATATGGACTTGTCAGAAATGCAAATAATTTCCAACTATCAGGTTGGTATTACTGCTTGTCAGATACTGAATGCAGATAAGTAGGTTAACTTGTCAAATTATGTGTACTTGTTGGATACTTATGTCAAATATCATGATGTCAAGTTGATGGCAGTTAATTTTACTAACACCTTTTAAAATCAAGATTTTATATTCCTAGATTTATACCACTAAGGAATATTCTTATATGGAGGCCCCGTGGGGATACGGGTTAGAATAGATCCTCAGTATCCCTTGCTTGTCGTAAGAGGCGACTAAATGGGTCGGTCCTTCAGATGAGACCACAAAATCTGAGGTCCCGTGTCACATCAGGTGTGGCACGATAAAGATCCCTCCCTGCTCAAAGGCCGTGAACACCGAGTATAGGCCAAAATTTGTAGCCCTTGACCGGCAATGGTGACGTCTCCCTGTGAGTGAAAAGTTCTCGAGCGGGACGTTAAACAACATATAATCAATCAATCAATCTTATATGGAGTATACCAAAACAAAGACTATCTATATATAGCAATCTATCAAGGTCTATAATACGGTTTAATTGATTTTTCTTATCAGTCCACACATTGAACAGGGGTATGCCTTTATGTCAGTCGCACATGAAATATACAAAAACATGGTATTGGTTGTCCAGATGACAGATGATATTTCTTGATAGAACTTTTTTATTTTGAAAAAAAGAAAGAGTACCTTTTACAACAATATTATATTAAACTTAATTATTCATGTAGTTTCAGATATTAAATGTATAAAGTATAATTATTTTCTACATTAAAAATTCTAATCAATGTGTCCAGTACGTAACAAACTACCTGTGTTTTATCAAAGAACAGACTATAGGTTACCTGTAATAATTTTCCTTTGTTCTTCCTTACCTGTACACCATTCCCATCTAGCTAAAACAAGTCACCCGTAGATATTTCAGAATGGGTGTGTTCCCCGAACGTCAACTCTCCAAAAACAACATCTCATTAGAATAGGGGATAAAGGGGTTATCAGGGGGAAACACAGGTAGAGTTTACCTGTATAATATACACAGGTAGAATTCACCTTTGTTATATACGTGGGTAGAGTTAATTAAAAACAAATAACTCTGAATATTTTTGGGCTGTTTAATTTTATTTTCATATATCATGTTATATATCATGTATTATATACTGATTTTTAAATCTTAAAAAAAAAATGATTCTTTCTTTATTTAATTTTTTATTTAAGATATCGTTAATGACTAAATGTTATGAAACACAAAACTATATTGCTTATAAAAAGGTGAAAAGGATAGGTTTGACACCTGCTGGAATCAATTATTATCATTTTTATTTATTTACTCATTTATTTTTGTTGATGACCTGTGTTAAACACACAACCAATATATTGGATTATGATTGTGTGCATCTCTACATCCCTTCTCCGTTAACTCTCTCTTTCATTCTTTCTTTTTTTTCACTCCTCTCTCTCTCCTATGAATTTATCTGTATGGTGTATTTAAAACAAATAAAAAAAATTACAAAATAAGTAAATAGATATGTTGCCATTATCTTTCAAACTTTTAATACCTGCAGTTTTTCTAACACAACTTTTCCAACAGTAAATCTTTCCATGATAAAGTTTTTCAATGTTTTGTATGCTAAACGTTTTTATATTTGAAACTTTATTGGTGTAGATGTATTGTTTAATTATAAGAATTAGATATTTTCTATCTTGTCTACATTTCTACTCACTTTGAAATTTATGATTGATGATCCAAGCTGCTCTCTCCGGTGCATGTTGGACTGATAATTATATCTGGGGAGATCCTGTAACTTTGAAATTTTAAGTATGAATATGAGACACTGTGAACTAAAAGAATCACACGAGCTACAGAACTGTATAAAAATATGGATATGCAAATCCAGGATGTGTCAGTCCTCATCATCTACCAACGTTCAACAATGGCTAATGCACAACACAACGTAAAGTTCATCACAAACAGAAGAGGAGGCCACAATTTAGCGTTTGATGGATACCTCTACAGCAGGGTCTTCTGGAAATGCGTAGTAGCAGGCTGTTCAGCCAACATTTCAACGGAGAACAACATACCTGAAAGAAAGTCCCACATCCACCCTGCAAACCACACGGAAGTTGTTGCAAAGCAGATTATGAACCAACTCAGTAAACGATGTGCAGAAAAGTGAGACCCATTGCTTCCCTCTTTACAGACAAACTCAACAAACGTCGAGAGGGGAGCCCCTTGTGGGTCCGGGGTGATAAGAATTGGCCCACAGTATTCTCTGCTTGATCGTAAAAGGCGACTAAAAGGGGCGTCCTGTTTGCCGTGGGATGTGACCCGTGTCGGTGGAAGAGGGGATCCTGGTGGCTGAGGTTGATGGGTGTTAAGATTACAACGCTCATTGACCAACACTCCACTTTGGCTCAACTTCCTTCTCCTTATCTCATTATGGGAGATTTTAATGGTCATAATCCCTTGTGGGGTGGTGATAAGTTAACTGATAAAGGCAAAAAGCTAGAGGATTTTGCAAATCAAATAATCTTTGTATTTTAAATGATGGTTCCAATACTTATCTTCATCCTGGAAATGGTTCTTATACATCTATTGACATCTCTTTAACAGATCCTACTTTAGCTTGTGGCCTTTTATGGACTGTCCACGACGACTTATGTGGCAGTGACCATTTCCCCATTTTAATTGAAGATGTAATCCCTTCCAATAATAATCAAAACCAAAACTGGAAGCTAAATAAAGCAGATTGGAATCTATTTGACAAACGTTGTATTGAAACAATAAAGGAAGACACATTAATCAATGAAAATGATCCAATTTTAAAATTTACAAATATTTTTTTAGAGAATAGCGAGAAAGCTATTCCAAAAACCTCGAAAAATCCGACGAAAATTAAAAAGCCATGGTTTAATGATACCTGTAATGAGGCGATCAAAAACAGAAAAAAGGCGGAAAAACGTTTTAATGTATCCCCGTCCAACACAAATTTAGATAATTATAGGAAATGTAAAGCAAAAGCTCGTAGAACCTTTAACACAAGCAGGAAAAATTCATGGAAAAACTTTGTTTCTAAATTAAATTCACACACCACTATTAATAAAGTTAGGACTGCAATTAAAAAGATTAAAGGCAAAAATACAAGTAAACAATTCACTCATTTAAAAGTCAATAATGACATAATTACTGATGTTACAGACATATCCAATACCATTGCAAATTCTATATCAACAGAACATACGTCTGCAAAATTTATTGAAGTCTAAAATAGAGAAGAAAAGAAAACTTTAAAATTTTCCTTAGATAATTTAGAAAATTATAACAAACCATTCTCCATAGATGAATTAAAATGTTCTTTGTCAAAATCACATGATACTGCTGTAGGTCCAGACGAAATACACTATCAAATACTTAAACATCTTCCGGAACGTAGTATAAAATGTCTTCTATCAATATCTAATAAAATTTGGGAAACGGGCAATTTTCCAAAATCTTGGAAAGAAGCTATCATTATCCCTATTCCAAAACCGGGGAAAGATCACAGTGATCCATCAAATTATCGCCCAATAGCTCTTACAAGTTGTATATGTAAAACCATGGAAAGAATGATTAATGACAGACTTGTCTGGTTTCTGGAGTCAAAACAACTACTTGCAGATATTCAATGCGGCTTCAGAGGCCAGAGAAGTACATTAGACCATCTTGTTAAACTTGAAACATTTATTCGTGATGCTTTTATCAATAATGAACATGCTGTATCAATATTTTTCGATTTAGAAAAAGCATATGATACAACGTGGAGGTATGGGATTTTAAAAGATCTCCACAATATGGGATTAAGAAGTAATTTACCAATATTTGTCTCAAACGTTTTGAAAGAACGTCAATTTAAGGTTCGCTTAGGATCCACTTACTCTAACTTACGTGATCAAGAAAATGATGTTTCACAAGGAAGTTTTTTATCCGTAGCATTATTCAGTATTAAAATTGATAGTTTAGCACAGTACTTAAAAATGATATCGAAGGTTGTTTGTTTGTAGATGACTTCGGTATTTCATATCGTTCAAAAAATATGGCAAGTATAGAAAGACAACTTCAACTTAAATAAAATTCAAGACTGGGCAGACAATAATGGTTTTAAATTTTCAAAATCAAAAACAACAGGCGTTCATTTTTGTCAAAAACGTAAACACCATAATGATCCAGCACTCAGATTAAACTCCAATCAAAATAGTTAAAGAATTTAAAATTTTAGGAGTAATTTTTGATAGTAAATTATCCTTTATTCCACATATTCAGATGCTTAAAACTAAATGTTCTAAAGTACTTGATATTTTAAAGGTTGTCGGCAATACTCATTGGGGTGCAGACAAAAATGTTTTACTTCAACTTTATAGATCTCTAATCCGATCCAAGTTAGATTATGGATGTATAGTTTATGGATCTACTAGGAAATCGTATCTCCAAGCCTTAGATGCACTTCATAACCGAGGTATACGTATCTGCTTAGGAGCTTTTCCAACCTCTCCCATAGATAACATCTATGTAGAAGCAAACGAACCTTCACAAAAATCGACGTATAAAATTAAGTCTTCAGTATATCATTAAACTTCGTTCTTATCCCAAACACCCGTCATATAACTGTGTATTCCACCCTAAATTTGAAACAAAATATAACGAAAAGACCAAAGTCATTAAACCACTTGGACTGAGACTCCAAAAATATATTAAAGACTCTAAAATAGATTTAAATGTTATTTCTGAATTGCAAATTCCAACTATCCAAATTTGGGAACTTTCAAAACCTACTGTTAATTTAGATCTATCGAAAGACAAAAAATCGGACACAAACTCACTTGAATTTATTCAAAAGTTTAAAGAATTGAAAGAGAGTTTTTCAATCCCAAATGAAATTTATACAGATGGACCAAAAGATAAAAATAAAGTTGCCTCCGCTGCTGTTCATAGAAATGATATCTTTTCCGAGCGTTTGCCGGATAACAGTTCAAGTTTTACAGCTGAAGCAAAAGCTATTCAATTAGCAATTAATTTTATAAAACAGTCAGAACACAAAAAATATGTTATTTATTCCGATTCCCTCTCATGTCTTCAAGCAATTAAAAATTGTCAAATTGACCACCCGTATATTTATAACATTTTGAAAGAATATGTGGTGCTAAAACGTCGAGGGTATAATGTAGTGTTTTGTTGGATATCAAGTCATATTGGGATACGTGGAAACACTAAAGTTGATAGTGCTGCAAAACAAGCATTACAATTACCAATTACTGATTTTAAAATTCCTTACACAGACCTTAAAACTTTAATCACAGAATATGTAAAACATTTGTGTCAATCTGATTGGGATGAAAAGGTAAATAACAAGCTACACAATATTAATCCTGTAGTTAGTAAAACACAACATAGTGTTCATAAACGTCGAGATGAAGTAGTTATTACTAAATGTAGAATAGGACATTCGCGGATGACACATTCGTTTCTTCTACAAAGGGAAGATCCACCAGAGTGTGTCTTCTGCCAATGTCCTCAAACAATCAAACATTTTATTAGAATGTGGAGATACAGCTCTAATAAGAAATAATTATTTTGATACACAGTCTATGAAAGATCTTTTAGTAATGTTGATTTAAATAAAATGTTAGGATTCCTACATGAAACTGGTTTTTATCAAAAGTTGTGAAGACAAAATTGATTGTACAAAATTATAACTAGATGATGGTGGTTTTTATACACAGTGATATCTAGACATTTTTAGTACCATATTTTAACATGTTTTCAAATAGCATTCTTTTTAGATAAATACTGCTTTTATAACATGCCTTTTCATTTATATAGAGTCAGCTGCAGGATAGCTGAAAAATTGCTCAAGCGGCTATAAGCAAGAAACAATCAATTAATCAATCGAGAGGGGGAATGGGATGAAACGAGCAGAGAGTTTATCCAGAAGCTACCAACATTTAACAAAGCCAAGTCAAGTCTGTGCAGAAGATGTCGAAAACAGACGAACCCACTTCCCAAGACAGTTACTGACATCAGAATGGAGGGGAAATGGACAGAGATAGAAGTAGGCGACAGATTTCTTCTAGACGACACCTTCAAAAACAACAGAACAATAGCCCTTTCCACGACAGAAAACCTTCAAGACCTTGCAGCCTCAGATACCTTCTTCTGTGACGGGACATTCTACACCTGCCCCAATCTCTTCTACCAGATATACACCATACACATCCGGGATGATGATATTATGAACCCCGTTGTGTTTGCCCTGTTACCAGGAAAAAGTTCAGCCGTATACACAAGATTCTTCACCCTCCTTCGTGACAGCATCAGTGACCTTGGATTCAGATTTCCCGACCAGTGCCCTAGTGGAATTTGAAACTGCTGTTCACGATAACGTGAAGACATTCGTTAGACGGGCAGCAGTTCGTCCCCTTGTTCCGCTAGACAGAATTGAAGATATTTCATTCACAGCCCTGGAAGACCGAGATGAAACCGACCTTACCGCGACGACAGAGACATTTACAGATTACGTGACTGAACAGTGGGTGGCTGGTGCAGACTGCTATGGAACCACTTTGGCACCGAGGGACCCCGTGCTAACAACAGTCTTGAAGTATTGCACCGGCAGTTGAAAAGAATGGCCCAACACGCACACCCAAACATCTCCACCACTGTCCAGATTTTCAAAGACATATAGAACGCCAAGGAAATTGAGAAGATGCAGATGGAGGCCGACGGACTGTAAGACCACGTACAAAGAAGTATATGACCATCAACAGAAGACTGCAGGAGAGGTTGCAAGACGGAATAATCGACTTGATGACGTATACAGATTCCGCATCCGAACTCCTATACCATCAACAGAAGACAGCAGACACTGAAGGAGAGGTTTCAAGACGGAATAATCGACTTGATGACGTATACAGATTCCGCATCCGAACTCCTACACCATCAACAGAAGACAGCAGACACTGAAGGAGAGGTTTCAAGACGGAATAATCGACTTGATGACGTATACAGATTCCGCATCCGAACTCCTATACCATCAACAGAAGACAGCAGACACTGAAGGAGAGGTTTCAAGACGGAATAATCGACTTGATGACGTATACAGATTCCGCATCCGAACTCTTATACCATCAACAGAAGACAGCAGACACTGAAGGAGAGGTTTCAAGCCGGAATAATCGACTTGACGCATCCGAACTCCCACACCTTGGACAGTGACATTATGTGACTTCATAAATCATGAGAAACAATGACAAAAATTATGGATAGATTATATATATATAACTTGACTTTCAATATTACTTGTTTGTGAATTAGTGACAGTGTTGTATTTAAAGTGTGACTAAAATAACATTTGTTAAACAATGATTTAAATGAAAAATGATTGTTTCATATTCAAAACACTATATGCGGACTGTAAAATGCATGAATATACATTAAATTATTTCAAAATTATTTTAAAAATGATCAGTGCTTCTTTTAAATACTCTTTAATTAATGCATACAGTGCTATATATAACACTTATTGTAGTAAGAAATTTGTGAGAATGTATTTAATTTCCCTTATTGAAATATCGAATAGCGAAGTAAACAATGTGTAAATCGCAATCATAAATCCGCAAGACATATACAAGTTCGAGTGTAGGGCAACACGGACCTCCGACAAAGCGAAGGTAGGATCAGGTGCCATGGAGGAGTAAGCATCCTCGGCTGACCGGTCACACCCGCCGTGAGCGATTAATCGAAAATAGGTATAGGGGATTAACCATAGTCAAAATTAGTATGAAAAATGATAGTCTAACAAAGGATATGAAACAAATCATTCAACATATATCCCAGAGACACTCTGTAATCGCAAACAAGGTCATTATAGTGACCTTAAAATTTGCGAAATGATGACTTCAAACGAGATTCGTTATAACCCTGGAACGTCAACTTTTTTGTCAGTAGATGACCTCGCTTTAAAAATTCTCATACGCATGGCATGCTTTCGCGTATCGAATCAACTGGGAGATATACACACCATAAGCAGGCGAAAGTGGTATATTACTACATAGAAACTTAAGTCATCCAGGTAAATTCCCCTCCTTTCCCCTTAGAGGGGCCCCTTAATCCCCAGTCTTAATGCGTTGTTGTTTCTGGGAAGTTGATGTTCGGGGAATAAACCTTCAGAATGTTACCTACTTGAGAAGATACTCGTGAATAAGCGTGGAGGCCGCCTTTGTTTTGATTGATCAAACACCGATAGTAGGCTCAAACTTTATAGTAATTGAGTGATTTAAAGATCAAAACAATTATGGACTGTTTTGGAGAGAGACATTATAAGTTATCAGGTCTGAGTAGGGTTATCACCCGAGGGCTCGTATGCGCCCGAGGGTGGTAACCCTACTCAGATCTGATAATTTGTGATGTCGCCCTCCAAAACAGTCCATAATAGTTCTATTATCCTGACGAAACAGAGAAATTAAATCCATTAAATTTGATACATTTCCTCACTTTATTCAAAACAAAAAGAACAATAGAATCTTAACGCTTTACGCAAATCAACAGTGCCAATTTACTTACGGTTAATGTCAAAATTTACAACACATCCTGTGATGCAAGGAACAAATCTGAAATTAGCTGAGACACTTTGAAATGACATAAGTTCATTATTATCCTTGGGCAGTGTCGTTGTCAGCGTCACACTTTAAGGGAAGAAAACTTTAACCTGAGCTATAACTTTTTTCAAAGTAAGGTGGATAGGGTTTTGACATTTCACAATAAATGCCTTATGATGAGCTTTTCTTTTGGTACCAAGACTTTTGAACTTGTGACCTTTACTACAGACTTTGATCTACTTTTTAAAACATAAGCCCAGCTATATTTTATGAAACAAGGAGGATATAGGATTTTCCATTTCACATGTAGATGCTTTATGGAAAGGCCTTTCTTTAGGTATCAAGACTTTTGACTTGTGACCTTGACCTTTGCCTTTGAGCTACCTTTCAAAAACTTTAACCTGGGCTATATCTTTTTAACCAAGGGTGATAAGGTTTTGATATTTCACAAAAAGAAGCCCAATGCGAGATCTTTTCTTATAAAACTTTTTGACCTAGGGATCTTTTCTGTGGTCTTGGGCATAGTCTTTAAAATCTCTAAACTTGGTTATATCTATTGAATCGAGGTTGATAATAATTTGATATTTCATATATCTCTCATGAAAAGACCTATATTTTGATACCAGGATTTTGATCTTGTGACCTTGAAATTTGGAGTGTTTCTCAAAACTCTAACCCGGCTTTATCCCATCCTTGTAAGTCCAGGGGTCTGTGTTTGCCCTCTCTCTGATTTGTATTTTCTATAGCAAGTACGAAATTGAATATTGTTAGTTATCTTAGCCTTTTCATCTTCTGAACCCAATGGGTTAAGGCTTCGATATTTCACATATAGATGCATCATGAAAAGACTTTTTTGAAATGAAGGCATTTGACCTAATGAACTTGACCTTAGACTTTGACCTACTTTTCAAAAACTTTGACCTTGGCTACATCTTTTGAACCAAGGAGGATTAGGAATTGATATTTCATATATCAATTTTTCACGACTAGGCCTTATATATTGTATCAAAACTTTTGACTTCGTGACCTTGGACTTTGACCCACTTTTCATAAACTTAACAGTTTGAACTAAAGGAGATAGATTAAGTAGAGTTACACTTCCCGGCGAGCTGTGTTTTCTTTTGACAACTCTTGTTCCCCATACAGTATATGGTTTTAAAACAAACATTTCAAAAATTACAAAATTACAGACTTACAACACCCTCTCTGATGATGACATATAAGGTGTATCCACCTTCAATCAGACAGCTTGATAGAACACGAATGGAATGAAAGGAGTTTCGCTGAAAGAAACACATACAGTGAATCCTGTCTAGTCCGACATGCAAAGGGAGACAATTTGTTTGTCAGAATATACAGTGTGTTAGAAATAACTGTAAAAAGCGATGACATTATGAATTAGAGAATGAAAATAAAGGTTGAAATGTCCAGTGAGGCGGATTGCACAGGTGTCGGATTAAACATTTTTTACTGTACCTTGGTTGATGATAAACTTATGATTTAGATGGTGGGTTTGATTTACGATGAAATATTACTTGCATTAGTTCCCCGCTAAGCAAGATATGACGGATGATAGATAAACCTTCCCGCGCTTTAGGACAATATCGTCTGCGGAATTTAGACGTCGGAGCGGATAAAGGTTAATTAGATTGGGCAGAAGAAACAACTCAACGGATATTGAAGGGAGGCTTTTTATTTGCCTGGAAAGCTGAATTTGATGAAATCTTAATTAATCTATAATGCTATGGTATTAATCATGCACACATCGATCTGTGGTGCGCTGGATATATAATGATAAAGTAACAAAAATTAATATAAAAGAAACATCCGATTAGTTTATCAAAATGGTTTTTAAAAAACAGTGTAAGACAAATCTTATATGGAAAGAGTAAGTATTATAAAACTATACACTGGCATTTTAGGTCAGTACGGTGCTTTATCTATCTGAGAAAAACAATATAGTGTACTTTGAGGATTCAAACATCGAAACCAGTATTAGTCCCTAAACAACGATATCTGGTCAGTCAATTTTATTAACAGCTATAGTGCAAGACGTAGTCAAAAATGAGTTTTCATTCGACTACAGAGAACATAATTAGCCAATTATATCATTTTAGAAATTTCCATATTTGTCGGGTTGTAAAACCGAAGGGAACTACAGCTTTTTTCTCTGTCTGTCGGTTAGTCTGTTCCGTTGGTTTTCCAAACTTTTTCTCTCGCTATGCTTGCAAGGATTTATTTGAAACGTTCAGGTTAGTTTCAGAGTGGCAAATTACACACAAGGTTTTAATTTCGATATCAACATTCCACATTTGATAGTAATTAATATTTCTAACAGGGTCCAGAAGACCTTTATAAGTAATTGCAGATACGAATATTATATTGTTGCGTTGTTTAATGTACAATAGATATTTTACGAACAGATGGTTACCCAGATTTTATGCCATTTGAACTACATCGAAATTAGGCAAGCGGTACCTCACATGATGACGGAGTAGCGATCCGAATCGTAAGCAATAAGGACATGTATACTAAATGGTTATACATTGCATTTTAAAATTATAGACTTCTGAATAAGACTATTTTTTTCCTGATGAAAACTACTTGTGTCAACTGTATGGGCAATGGAACATCAATCAAATTCGATAATGGTATACATGGCGACTTGGCACCAATGATATAGGTCACAGTTCAAGGTCAAACAACATTAAATATACATTCTCTGGAATATTTTATTTGTAATTATGGGGTAAAGGATATGTATGGCTTATGCAATACTCTCAGAATATCTTCATATAAATGAATAATGCCATGTTTTCCGATTGCTTGAAATCAAACAACCTAGGTCACATTGAATCTTATATTTACCTGCACGTAAACTTGGAGGTAATTAATCTAACATAGTGCCAAAAATAAATTGTAAATTTCCAAATTGATGCGGGTTGATTATCAAATTTTGGTCACTCATTGAAAACTCGCGCCTTTACTCATTTTACTATCTTGCACTAAATTGTAATTAAAGGGTGAGCTCACTAAAAACTGATATTTTCTGGGTCAATACAACGTTATAGTTTCCTTAAAAATACAATATTTACTTTTTTAGTTCTTCGGACTTGGTGGATATGTTCCTTCTGAGGGAGTTAGAACATCGAATTAATCACAAAAATGTCAATGGCTATATATGTATAATGAAAACTCAGTTCACAGCTTTATCAGGTTAACATAGTAGTCAACAGTCAAAATCCAAAATCACTATGTTAAAGAACAGTTTTACTTTTTTTGAGAAAACTAATTGATATACGTTTGATTTTCGTGTAATTGTGGTCATCGTTTGGTAATGGGAAAGGTGAGGATAATCAATCTCATAACTTCCACAAGGGGGGATTCCAAGATATACAGGAATATAAAGGTATTTGCGTTTATTCTATACGGTTTACAGTGTCCATCCTTGTCAGGGTATCTAGTGTATTTATACATTTTTGTCAGGATATCTAGTCCATATATACATCCTTGTCGGGATATCGTATTTTGTGTATTTATGCATTTTTATCAGGATATCTTATTATGCGATTTTTACATCCTGGTTGGGATATTTTATTGTTTGATTTTTACATCCTTCTCGGGATATATTATTATGCGATTTTTACATCCTTGTCGGGATATCATATTGTTTGATTTTTACATCTTTATCAGGATACCTTATTGTGTGATTTTTACATCCTTGTCGGAATATCTAATTGTGTGTATTTATACATTTTTATAAGATTATCTTATGGTGTGTTTTTACATCCTTGTATCTTATTGTGTGTATTTATAAATCCTTGTCAGGATGCTTTATATTCAGCTAACAGCAGTTAAACTGTGTATCCCCTGATCAAATCAGTACCACATAGTATAAAAGTCTGAGCGGACAATTTCATTCACATATTTTCTTTGCTTGTACTTTTTCAGTCCCATTGATTTTCACAAAGACAGAGGATGCGCAGAAGCAGTAGGTGGAAATCACAAATGTTTATGGCCATTTGTATAAAATGTATTTGTGTGTAGGCGGTCATTCGTCCTCAGTTTACATGTATTGACATCGTTATTCGTTAGCAAATACCACAGACATTCACTGTTCAAATTATTACTTGTAAATTGCGAAATGGTCTACAGATGTTTGAGTGCACCCCAGGTGTATCCTACAGATATAAATTGAGTTCCGTTATCGTGCTACCGCTTATCTCATGCCCAGGACTTTCACTTCTAGTGAGGGGGCCTCCGTGACCGAGTGGTTAGAGCATTGCTCTCAAAATCACAAGGCCTCTCACCTCTAGTCGGCGCCGGTTCGATTCTCGCTCGCGCCGATATGTGTGAGAAAGTTTGCCAGTTTACTTTCGGAAGTTCGGTGATCTCTTCCAGGGTGCATTGTATCTGGGTTCTTTCCTCCACCAATAAAAACTGGACGCCACCAGATAACTGAAAAATTGTTGAGTATGGCGAAAAACACCAAACAATCAATCAATCACTTCTAGTGCCATGTATTTGGCAAATGAGCAGTCTCTACTAGTCAGCTGTGGTTCTGAAAAGAAGGCCACTAACATGGATCAATCTTATAATTCCTATAAAGAATTTATAATTAAGAGCTGAGCAAATACAGACCACTGGATATATCAGAGATGGATTCACATGCCTAAGAAGAGTAAGCATCCCATGTTGACCGCTGCCAAACAATTGGTAGGACACACGTCAAGCAGAATTTTACCCAACGCCAAGTTGTATATGTAAATTATATCGTTATAACGACCTTAAAATTTTCGAAATGTTGAGTTTAAACGAGACTGTTTAACCAAAATCTCTAGATTGTTTTGATTCAAACTCTTGTTTTTCTCAATAAAAAATACGTCTTTCCGTTTGTCTACACAGTTTGATATTACGAAAAACAAATTTATGAAAGAAACGTAATAAACAATAAATTTATGAAAATACAGAGCACAAATAAATATAAAACATAATCTCCAAACACATATACAAATTAATCTCTTGCTCTAAGTATGTTTCAAGAAACGAAAACCAAGTCAGACACTTCTCCAAACATTCATTCACTTCCACTCCAAGTCTAATAAATTCTTTGCAATTGACCTTTTTTCTCATTTATAATGAAACTAATGAATTGAGTCGCATCACGAGTACTACGCTGCTCACTTCATAAGGTTCAACACGACGATGTGTTCCTCATTAACAAATGGAAATAGCATGTTCTCCCAAACATTGTCTCTGAGAATGAAAATCCTGTTTCTTGGAAATCTCCAGAATATCCACTTACAGATGACATACTTCGTGCAAACGAAGACAATTTACAATATTTCTTTGTGAATCAACAGTGACACAACAGAAAGAAAATGAATTCTACATGAAGGAACATTCTCGGATGATTCAACGTTGAATGTTCCATGCAAACCTTCCGTAACTTCAGCTTACCGTAAAATAATGTCCATTGGATTAACCAGTCTAATCAATCTGTCTTGATCCAAAATGAGTTCGAAATTCTTTTCAAAGTCTTCAATAGTTTAAGTTCAATCACTGGGATGAAAAATTTCACTTTTATTCTGCGTTAGTTACTGTTAGTCTCCGATGGTATTCACCAGCCCAGTTGCTAAGTACTTAGGCACTAGCATGAATTACGGATAAAAAATTGCTGCGATAAAATTAAGAAATTCATTTCTAAATTAAGAATTAACCCCCTCATGCATAGCTCTGATCCTTTGCCGGACTAGGCTCTACTTTTTGATATTTTTGGTTATTTCAGCTCTTCCAAGTTTGTTCTTATTTCGGATTCCCAACATCTTTGACTTGAGTATCACTGAAGAGACATTATTTATCAAAATTGGTGTCGTTTATGTTTTATATTACTAGGTTTCCGAATGATCTTCATTCATCCTGTTTATAATAAGAAAAGACTAAAATGAACTCTTGCTCCAAAAATTTGCAAGCTTCTTAAATATCGTTATACTTTAAATCATACTGACAGTCTTCATGAGACCGCAAACAACGAGACCCCGTGTCACAGCAGGTGTGACACGATAAAGATCCCTCCCTGCTCAAAGGTCGTAAGCGCTGAGTACAGGTATAAATTCTCCAGCCCTTCATCGGCAATGGTGACGTCTCCATATGTGCGGAAAATTCTCAAGCGGGACGTAAAACAATACACAATCATAGAATACTAAGCCTGACGTATGAGAAATCCTTAAAAATTCTCAAGCGGACGTAAAACAATACACAATACACAATCATAGAATACTAATAAAAGTCACATGTCGGAGCAGTCTACCCACGCGCATTTAATAGCCTGGGGGTCAGCGATGTTAAGGTAGTCATTACTGAACGGAAGAGAGGGCTTAGCTTCCGGGAAAAGTCTGCGTTCCAATGCTTCCAGGGTATTTTGAAATCCTTGATTAATTTCCACTGATGGTCGCTGATTTTTTACTAAATTATAAGCCTGACGTATGAGAAATCCTTCTTGGCTCATCAGATACTGAATAGCAGCTGCAGGTGCGCGGGAGTTTCCATGGTAACTGAAAATTAAAACGTTTTTTCCACACTTTCTAGCACCATCAATAAATTTGTTAATTTCAGAGAAATATTGTTCGATATCTTCCTTGTCGTCATCATCCACGCGGATAATGAGTCGTGACCGGAAGTGACGACTATCGTGTCCGCAGAGACATGGACAGTGTAGCTTTTTGGATGAAGGCACTTGAGCAGATGATAGATTGCTGATGTCGACCAATGAATCTATCTTTAGACGGCATAATTTTGGCTCATTGTATGCCACCTCAATACTTCCTATAAAAAGATAATCTAAAATTTGAGACACGCAATCGTCCCGATACATCTTGGACTGAAGACAGGAGGGGATTTTTAATGAGGCAGAACTCCCTTGTGATTTAACCGATAAACGTGGTGGTGTGTCCGAATAACTTCGGATCAATCTTTGTTTAATGACAAGTGGACTTTTTGGCAATTCTTGGGCACTTTTGCACTGTAGTTTAGACAGAGAATTTGTCTTTAGCGAAGCAGAGTGAGTGAACGATGTTGTAAATATGTCAGTCACCTGAGAGTCTACTTTACTTGTATTTTCGTCACTGTTTTGGTTTGGAATGGCAAGATGTTGCACACGTAAAGGATTTCTTTCTGTCAATGAGTTGTAGAATGATCTGTCGTAATTGCTCTTGGGAAACGATTGTGAAGATGGAAATGGTGCGATTTTAGCCTCTTCAGGACTCTCCTGATCAGGGGTGCTTTTAAAAGGTGCTACGACTGTTTCCTCGGATTTTGTGGACGGATTTTCTACAAAGTTTCTCTGGACAAGATTTGGACAGGAAGTGGTATCGGTGCGTTCAGGCTTCGTCAGCTCAGTTCGGAGAGTTCGGACGAATCTAAACGGTAGGATGTGCTTTGAAACAATGTTAGAAAACTTATTTTTAGTTTCGCCGGATCCTTTATCAGAGGGACCTTTGATGGGATTTTTGGATCTGAAGAAGAGGTCCTTCAAAGATCTAGGTCGACGAGAGACAAACTGTTCTCGCTTCTGATCAGTAGATATTTTAGTGTGGCGTGAGGATTCAAGGGTTGTGATGAATATATCAGAGGATGTTTTGACGGATATGGACGATGATTGGGAACAGACGGAGAATGGTGAAACTTCGGATAACTCATTCAGCCGCTTATGCCCATCTGTCGACATGATAAAAACATCTGAAAAAGAAATATACATTTTTTAACCACTTTCCGTTACACGATGGCTGTGCTTATCTAATCATAGCTACTTCAGATATACTACCCAGAACCCAGGTTTACTTTTTATGAAATCACTTCTTCATCAATAATAAGATTAACTCGGTCTCACATTATGTTGTTGATTGATTGATTGTTGTTTTCGCCATATTCAACAATTTTTCAGTTATCTGGTGGCGTCCAGTTTTTATTGGTGGAAGAGAGAACCCAGATATAGTATACCCGGGAAGAGACCACTGACCTCGCGAAAGTAAACTGGCAATTTTTCTCACATATATCGGCGCGAGCGAGAATCAAACCCTCGCCGATTAAAGGTGAGAGGCCTTGTGAATTTCAGCGTGATGCTCTAACCACTTGGCCACGGACGCTGCGAGCCTCATCCCGTCTAGAATTTTGTCGTGCAAATTCTTTGTTGTTTTCAAACCACATAACACATTTAATATTCTACAATCTCATTAATACGAATAAATGTATATTGCATACAGTGGATTAACAAACTGCAGGCTGTTAGAATTCATCACCCCCGAAGGAAAACCCTGTCATTCACCCATGGAATATGCAGCTACAGATGGCAATATCCCAGCACTACAGATGAACTATCCAGTGTACTTCTCCAACAACAGAGATAAATTATCCAGCGTGCTGCTCTAACACAAGGTCAGGCCACATACTGTGATTTATTTCTCAGAAATCCAATGGAAAACTTAAGGAACCTGTTGTTATGACATTGCATATCCCCTGTTTGTAAAGTAGTGTTGTCAAGATATTTTCTTTCTGGAAATTCTTATCTATACACTTATGATACTCTTCGGGGGAGTCGGTCATGGCACGATGAAACGGAAATAAAGACAGAAAACTAGACAATTGAATTATAGCGTCTTTGAAAAAAAATACCACGATATATTTGTACTTAAAAAGCACATGCATATAGAGAAATTGATCATTCAACCAAAGAAATATATTGTGTCTTTATAAAACCAAAGAAATATATTGTGGTTTTTTATGGAACAAAAGAAATTTGCTGTGTCTTCATAAATCCATCCTGTCATTAGACATGCATGTAGCGGCATTGAGCAGTTATCGATATATGTGTCTTCTATACATTTAGGTAGATATATTGACGAGCAATGTGAGGTAGACAAAGTTCGAGCTGAAGGATACATATAAATTATCAGTCACCCGACATTACAGAACCGAATACAAAATATAAAGATGAAGATAACTAACAGTATTCAATCTCGTAATTTTTATAACAAATACAAATCAGAGATATAGGCAAACACGGACCCCTGGACATACCAGAAGTGGGATCATGTGTCTAAGAGGAGTAAGCATTCCCTGTCGACCGGTCACACCTGCAGTGAGTCCTACATCGGAGTAATTTGTATTCAGAATCAGTGTGCTAAGAACGGCCTAGCAATTGATATGAAACACGTTAAACAGCATTTGGCTTAATGGAAAGTTGTACTGATAACTAGATCATTATAATGATAATAAAATTTGCGAAATGCTGACTTTAGACAAGATTGTCCAAACCCCTGTAACATCCACTTGTTTGTCAGTAGTCTTATTCGATTTAAAAACTGATCATATGCAGAACAAGCTCTCGCGTATTGAATCAGTTGGGATATAAAGACCATATGCAGTTGATGATGGAGAAATTGAAATCAACCCTTTTCTTATAAAGTTGAGTTGTTATTTTGCCGTCAGCATTTATTTTCAGTAAAATATCTAAGTAAGGAGCACGTGCTGAAAACTCTGTGGTGTCTTTTATATCAGGTTCACTGGAATATATGAATGAAAATGACCATTGTTGATAAATAAAACGTCGTCGATATATCTAAATGGCCACTTGAAGGTCATAGCAAAAGATTTTTTCTTCTCATGTAGAAGCTTGTGAATGAATTCTGCTTCATAAGAATACAATAATAGGTCCGCTAACAATGGAATACAATTCATGGCCATGGGAATTACAACAGACTGTTGGAAAACCCGATCATCAACGACTATGAAGATATTGTCAATGGGGAATTCTAGCATCTTTTTAATATCAACTTTAGAGTACTTGTGCGTGGAGTAAGAGTGGTGTAATTTTTGGAATGACCGATCACTAGATATGAATATTTCCTTTACCATTTTGTTTGACGAAGCAACTGTCTATGATGTCAAAAAGTCTAGTCTTTAATTTATTGTGAGGTATAGTCGTGTTAAGTGTTGTAAAATCATACGTTTTAATGTTGTTAATTTGAGACAAGTTGTACGATTTCAAATTCATTAAAAGTTCTTTAGAAGTTTTAAGAATCTACATTTGATTTACACCATTTCTGTCTTATGTAGTGGAACAGTACATTCGAAGTTTCTCCATCACAGCAGTTAATATTTTCGCGAGAAGCAGAGATAAGTCTTTGGTAGGACATTTACTGGATACGGTAACTCAAATTCATCACTCCATTGACTGGGATATATGAAGAATGTCGTCTTTTGAAATGGCAGTTGGAGTATAGTGCAATTACTAAATGTGGAATTAATGCCAAGTTCGCTTAGAATGCAGTTGTAATAATGAGCCTTACAAACAAATACAATGTTGTTGCAAGCATTGTCAGCTGGAACCAAAACATATTCCTCATGTAACCTATTTAACTCTTTTATCACTTCTGATTTACTAAACACAGAAGGATAGATGGTACCCATTTTTGTTTTGACATGTCTAATAGGGGATTTTTATATTCCTATTATACAGAATGAAATATAGAATAATGCCTGCTTCAGAAGTGAATATCTACGCTTCCTAGATCAACTTGGTTCGGTGCAACTTTTAGCCAGATTCTTTGACGGATACCAACTGCTTATTTTGTCTCTCTTGTGACGTTATAAGGACAATCTCGCTGAAAAGCCATTGGCATAAAAATGTGCAAAATAACTAATGAAAGACTTAGAGAGTTTGATAACATTCAGAAGTTTTCAATATCTATGAATTAACGTTCATTGGTTTGTTACTCATTCCTAGGAAAATCTGAAGAGATCATGGGAGGCATAATTATATTGTAGATCATTGACATCAAAATATAAGGAATGACTGTAAATTCGCATGTATTTGTCAAATAACCCCATACGAACATGAAATGCGATTCCTGATTGGTTGAAACCCTGAAGGTTTTGCAGTGAAGCTAAGCAAATGCTCCAAACATAGTATCATCTTGAGGTTTTACAAATTTGACATGGAATGGTTAACACAAAATAAAATCAACAATGTGTATCCAACATCAAAACTTTACAAAACAGACTTCATATATCTAGTGAATGGAAAATTCAAGTTCATTTTTATATGACTGCTAGGGTCAAGGTCTTTCATAGGTCAAGACTATTCTTCTATGGAACGTTAGGAGTACCTGAACCGAACATTGTTCAATGGTATTGGTTTTATGATATGCTTTGAAATTATGGACACATTATTGTTTGTATGCTAGTATCAATGATAACCAGAGGCATCCGTGGCCGAGTGGTTAGAGCATCGAGCTCAAAATCACAAAGCCTCTCACCTTTGTCGGCGCGTGTTTGAATCTCGACCGCGGCGTTATGTGAGCAAGTTTGCCAGTTTACTTGCGGAAGGTCGGTGGTCTCTTCCCAGGTACATTGTATCTGGGTTCTCTCCTCCACCAACAAAAACTGGACGCCACCAGATAACTGAAAAATTGTTGAATGTGGCGGAAAGCAATGAATAATCAATCAATCAATGATAACCAAAGTAGAATGTTCAACGACATCTCGTATAAAGAATGACCCTAGAGCACCAGGCTGATCAATCCATCGATTCCTTTCTCAGTTCCTGATAATTCAATTGTTACAAAGAACGAAGGTTACCATTAGTAAATTATTTGTAGTTAATGTATTTTTCTGCTAACACCCATTCACACACAACAACCAACTAGACCAAATGCAAACACAAAAAATCAGAGTTACACAATTTTTCTGGTACATTGCGGGCATCGGGAATCGCCCTGCCTCTCAACGGATCAAACATCCTCCATAAGCAATTCCGGAAACCAAACACGTCGTGCTGACTTCGCTGCAATCGCTGGCACTTAGACAAATTGATTTTGGCCATGCCATCTGTCGCTGTCCATTAAGGTTACACAGTATCCAAATGCACGCAAAAATTAATCAAAGTCAGGATTTTTAGGTAAAGCGTGAAAATAATTGGGAAAAAACAGCAAGAGGAGTGCTGGAAGTGTTCTATTATGTTTACTGGTTTTATTACGTTTATAAAATTTGCTATCTAATTAACACTACCGCTGATTTATAGCAATAACCAATTTTCCAATATTACGTCATTAGTTACTTTCCTAAGCTGATTCTCAAGACAATAAGGAACATATGCTTAGATAAGAGGGATGCAAATTTTTCATTTCATCTTACTGCATATCAAAATTCTGTGTGGCCATATATTGTCTTCAGGAAATGTGTGTATATTTATCGACTGACCTCCGAGTGCCAGACACATTTTTGACATTACACCTCCACATATCCCCTCCATCACTGTTTACACTAGTTTTAGCTAACCTGAGCTGAAAGCTCAAGCGAGCTGTCCTGATCACTCGTTGTTCATCGTCCGACTGTCCGTCTGCAAATTTTTCATATTTTCGATTTTTCTCCACAACCACTTGACCAAATTCATCTAAACTTAGTACAAATAATATTTGGATAAAGATATTTAAGATAGTTCAAATCAAGGGCAGCGCCCTTCTCCCAGGGCAAATAACAGTGAAAATGCAAAACGACAGTAACAATTCAAATAAAAAAACTTCTCCAGACCCCGCAGGTCAATTTTAATCAAGCTTGGTACAAATCATTTATGGGAACGAGAAATCAAATTTGTTCAAATAAAGGACCATGCCTCCTTCAAGAGGAGATCACCAAAAAAAACCAAAACAGGGATGGGTAATTGAAAAATCCTGAAAAAAGACTGGTTCGGAAAAGGTCAAATATATATGACAGCTTTCTGACATAGTTGCTAAAATCATAGCATCCGGGAATATGGTAGAACCACAAAAGGGAATTAAAGTTTCACATGCGAGTATACCGGGGAAATCTTTAAAAATATTCAAGAACTACTCAACTAGAAAAGGAAAACCTCATAAACTACTGGACCAGAAAAGTTAAAATCTACATAGTAGCTTCCTGATATAGTGTGGATTACAGTTTGAAAAATTCATGGCCCCTGGTAGTAGAGAAGGGCCACAATAGGGGATAAAAAGTTTTAATGCAAATATATGGGACAATCTTTAAATATTGATGACTCAAGGGAACGATGTGGCCCATGGGCCTCTTGATAGTAGTTGATAAGACTACACTGCTGCATGTCACGTGCTCCGAATAGTGAAAACCCACCCTAGCTCTGTGTGAAAACCCACCATAGCTCTGTGTGAAAACCCACCATAGCTCAGAGTGGAAAAACCACCATAGCTCAGAATGGAAAACCACTATAGCCCAGTGTGCAAACACATCATAGCTCAGTGTGGAAACCCAACATGGTTCATTGTGGAGACCCAACATCACTCAGAGTGGAAAATCACCATAAACTTTTACAGTCCTTCAAAGGGACCTCCATGGCCGAGTGGTTCGATTCTCGCTCGCGCCGATATATGCGAGAACGTTTGCCAGTTTACTTTCGCGAGGTCGGTGGTCTCGTCCCTGGTACATTGTATCTGGGTTCTCTCCTCCACCTACAAAAACTGTACGCCACCAGATAACTGAAAAATTGTTGAGTGTGGCGGAAAACAACAAACAATCAATCAAACAATTTAAAATATTTCAATACAATTGATATCAAAAATGAAAAAGATAAGGAACAATGAGTAAGTCTTAAAAAATTTCAAAATTGGCTCTATGGAAAATTCTGACACATTGAGAACCCCATAAGCAGATTAGGTGCCTAGGAGGAGTACGCATCCCCTGTTGACCGGTCACACTCGCCGTGAACCTTTTACCTTTATTTCGCTTTATTCCGAAATAACGTATGCATTTTAATTAAATGACGATATAACCCCCCCCCCCTCCATAAAGCTCAAAATTACAAAGATTTAAAGAAATTAAGACTGTATGATACTAATATTAATTCATATCAAAGAACAATGCCCATTATATTGTTCATACAACAAAGAACATGTCTGTTATGGTGTTCACATAAAACGAACATGTCCATTATATGTTCACATAATTTGTCATTGATAGTTACAATCATTTGGAGTGTATACATATTTATGAGGGCTAATTGATGTCTTATAAGCCTTGTATTGAAGGAGGTTAGCATTGCTGTCCTCTTTCAATCCTACTATTACCTGACTATTTAAGACCGTGTACTCGAAGACTGTTGTCATTTGGTCAATTTATATCGACTCTAAAGTAAACAAGGCAAGTGACTTTTGCTATATGGAAAAGATTGATAACAGAGCAGTAATCCAATATTTGCATACGAAAGGTTTAGCACCTAAGGATATCCAAACTGGTATGGTAGCAACACTAGGGAATGATGTTTCTTCATATGCTAGAGTAAAAAAAGTGGGTGGCGGAATTTAAACGCGGCAGCCAGTGCTTTGAGGATGCAAGGTCTGTCACTGTTGCAACCCCAGAAATTGTCAATAAAGTCCATAATATTATTATGACTAACAGGTGAGTTACAGAAGAACATATAGCTAGTAATCTTGGAATTTTTATAGGCAAGAGCATTCTATTCTGACAGAGGATCTTGCATTGAGAAAGCGTTCAGCCCGTTGGGTACCAAGACTTCTGAAAGTTGATCAGAAGCACACCAGGCGCACTTTGTCGCGTACTAATCTTAATCTTTTAGAAGGAGATCCTGTGTATTCATGCATCGGAGGATGATATATTCTCTATAACAAATAACAGTTTGCCCTAAAATAATTATCACCACACACACACACACACACACACACACACACACACACACACACACACATACATACATACATACATATATATTACATACTAGGGTGTTGAAGGAAGATAGTATGTATCTGAGATTGAGAAAATCCTTATTTTATATTTCATATACAGACAAAAATTAAAAACTTTCTGGACTATTCTACATGCTGAAAAGTGTTAGTGTGCCTACGAGAGAGTAATGAGGCTTTGAATCAGGGTTTGAAAGAGAGTACTTAAAAAAAACTCTAAAATTAAAATGAAAATAAAAATTGTGTATATCTATACATTAAAGCTATATATTACATATATAAGTTTGTGTATATTTATATATAATATATAAAATTTTAAGTATATTTATATACTACATATAGAAATCCAAGTCTGTGTTTACCGCGTTTTAGATCGCGTCAAAGATTTGGCTAGAATCAAATGGAAGCAAACATCTACGATATCAGGCCGCAGATGATAGAAATCGCTTTTCTGTGATCTTATTCACCTTTCTTTGACAGAGATCGGACCACTAACGATATGCATTTTGTACATCCTTTAAGGACGAAGAGTTAATTGTCAAGTCACACTTTTATTAAGAAAGCGTAATTACTGTAGGGAGCAAAATCAGATAAAAAAATATCACGCAGAAGGGAAAGGACTTTGAATTGCATATATATATATATATATATATATATATATATATATATATATATATTCACCGGGGTATCCATTGTTCAATAAAGTGTTCACTTGTCTGGACTCAACTCCCCTTGTCATTTCAAGATCACTTGAAAATGTCATTAGTTACGTGAATCCTTGATTAAAAAAAAAAAAGTTTTAATTTTTCTTTAAAAGTCCACTGCGTCCATTAAACACTGCCCATCCTTTTTCTATTTTATGAATGAATGAATAAGTTGCCAGTATAATGAATAACCTGAACCCGACGAAATAAAGACAACACAAAAATAAATAATGTGTATTGCATTTTTTATCTTAATTTACTTCAAGAGATTGTATAACTCGAAGGCTCAACCCCCAGTTAAGGACGCATTTCATGAATTTTGGAGATACTTTTTAAAAAAAAACCCAAAAAACATTCACATCAATCCCGCAGAAACGGAAGCACATTTTGAAAACCCATATCAGAGCAGACCGTGCTTTTGTGCGGCCTATAACATCAAATAATCTCTCTCTCTCTCTCTCTCTCTCTCTCTCTCTCTCTCTCTCTCTCTCTCTCTATATATATATATATATATATATATATATATAATTATCATTTGTTAAAATTCTTTATCTTGAAACTGGACCATTGTGTTATAATTGTCACTCGATTTCTCATATCGGAATGTATGACGTAAAGCTTTTATTAAGGTACCTAGACATCTACATGTATAAAACGCACAGTCAACTGAAATTAAGTATCAAGAAAGTTCTTTTGATTTTAGTATTATCTGAAGAAAATCACAATTTTTAAACATCACTGGAATTCTTATTGCAGCTAATAACCGTGTATGTTCAGATGTACATGTGTCATAAAAGCTAAGTAAAATATGAGAGAGAGAGAGAGAGAGAGAGAGAGAGAGAGAGAGAGAGAGAGAGAGAGAGTCAGTCTAACCGAAGAACAAAACTCTCACATACTTTTCATACAAATGAATATTGTTTCAAATTAAAAAAAAAAAAGGAAAAGAATGCGCAATATAACACGTGGGCAATAGAATAATTAATTAGCTATCTAGATAGTAAATTTATATAAACAGCGAACAAGAAAATACACATAATACAAAAAAGCAATCAAATTACATTTTTCGTTACTAAGGTTTTAAGAAGATCCTATGTGCGTCTTTCTTACCTCGTAAGGTTTGGGTACTCGGTTTCCCTCTCTTGTAACTTACACACACAGATACTAAACAATGGAGACCGCGCCCGGTACTGGTTGTGACCAGGTGACAGCGAGGAAAATCGATTGCTCTCCAATTCCCGTTCAACACTCAACGAATAGAGATAATTTTGCCTTGATGCTTTCTCTGCACTCGCTTTACCTGGATTTTTCACACAGTTATATATATATATTTTTTTTTTACGCCGTATACCTTTTTCTGGAAATTAAAACAAACCGATTTTTCATCAAAAGTAGCAGCCGCAAAAGCAAAGACTGATAATTTTATACTCTGCCATGTCTTCAGAGAAACCTAATGTAGATTGATTCACGTTTGTCGTTGTGACAACAGTTTTCAGATCAGCAATTGTAATATTCGATTTTCCTCCGAAAATAAACATACCTGTGGTAATTCAGAAGTTACTTGATGCATCGTTTTCAATTTTGTAAATGAGTTACACGGACGAAAATAAACCGATATTTTCTGTTAATGATCTTCAAACCAATGAGGGGAATGTCATAATAAGACGCACGCGCATTTTGAAGAGATTTTAAATTAGTAACATCATGTAGACTTAAGAAAATAGGTTTATACTGTAAGAGACGGACTGGCTTTGGATCATTCGATGTGATTTCGACATCATCATCTCCATACTTACATGCACCCATTCATCAAAATAATTTGATTTACTTGTAATCTATGTAAATATGTAATCAGCATACTTTTCTATTTCCTCCAAAATTAATACCTTATTTTCAATTGTAACACAAACTTTCATTGGTCGATCGACATTCAAAGTACTGCATGTCAAACAAAATGGTTGTCTGCCTATGACGGTCACGGGCGACGTCACAAATGTTCAACGTGTCGCTGTATGACGATATCGCTCTGTGTTGCATTAATAATTTCACCCTCATGTGACGTCATAAGATGTTGCAAAATCAATAATGTATTTAGAATTATGTATGGTATTACCAAAATTTTGTTGGAATCTTTTCCAGTGGTTGATGTAAAAAATCTTGTTAAACATCAAATATTTCAAAAGTCTAAGATATATATATAAATAATCAATAATATGTATTAAAATATTGAATCCAAGGGCAATAACTGTTTTCATTTAATCCTTTATCAAGTTCATTATTCGATAGATTTTCTCTAGTTTTTACAGAAATTTGGAATAGTTTTGAAAAGAAACAGTATCATGAAATTATTATGAATACTATAATGTAGTTTCAACCAGTCTTTGTGAAATTTTGATAATGATTTTAAACGAAAATGGCAATCCTCTGACTTTGATATATGATTTTGTATATGTATGTCTTGCATCGTAAAAAGTGTGGTGATCTATATATTTTATTTAATAATCTATTAGTTTGAATTCTAATAAATTGAAATCAATACACATTTAACTTTTTATGAGATGATAATGCGAGTATGGATTGACCTTAAGGTGGCTTAGTCCAGCAAAATTTTATTTAATTGCTCGTACTTTGTATGAAGTATGATTTCTACATCGAAATAGTGATACAAGCTCGAAATTATTTGATATTATTTTGTTTTTCATTTTATTTATCTATTTGTTTTATTTTATTTACTTATTTTTTTTTTTTTTTTTTTTTTTCTTTCTTTTTATTTTTTTTTTTATTTTTTTGGTGACTTTTTCCCTAAATAATAAAAAATGTGTGTTGTTTGCAAATAAGAGGTTTTAGAGTCCAAATTTCGTTGTAAATTGCTGCACGATATGAACAACTAATAAAATATGTATAAAAGACTCTTATACTAGTTCTAATTGTTAAAATAATAAAAAAAAATATTTAGAAAAAAAATTGGAAACGCAATATTTCTGAATTTTAATAATTAAATAAAATTTTAATGTCATGGGCCACCTTAAATTCAGATTATCATTATGGTGCAAATGATACAAATTTTAGAAAGGATTAGATTTTAAGAAATTTAGATAATAAGTTCGCAGATGACGCTATTTTACAATCCGCTTCGTGAATTACAAAACTTATTCTGCCGCATACCAGCCATTGTGTATCGTCTATATGTTTACTCAACTCCTTCCAGTTGAATTTTTTACGCCCATTCAAATTTAGAAAGGGTTTGAGAAGGACTAAATTTAGTAACGGAATGATTTTTTTTTAATGAATAATCCAAAAATCGGCATGAATAATTGACAATACTACAAAAGCCATGTACGAATTTCTTTGATCAAAACACAATATTTTGTTTTACCCTGGCTGTAGATTTGTAGCTCTCTGGAAAATATTAGGACATACTCGAGACCTTCAGATCTACCCCTTATAATAACCTTCGATTCACGGCGCAGCAAAAAAGAAAACAAAATGCGTTCGCTTGGTCCCCGTCCACCACTCTGATTTTACATATCGCTAATAGTGGTAGGTTCGGGGACCAAACTAGGCTTTCATACCAGGATTATTTTTTAATACTTATTAGCTTCTTTTACATCTAGATGAATTATACATTTTTCATTTTATATCAATTATTTGTGTTTATGATCAATGAAAACCAAATAGGTTACTTGGATCGGATATTATTAATAGAAGCAAAATCAATGGGTAACATGATGTCAACAAAGAAAATCATTTGTAGCTGTCGGTTTTCGGGTCGCATGGGTCTTTAATGTATGTTTGAAGATATGTTTCGACACTAGTATAGTGAGGAAATGGGTTTCCGTATCGCTCTAACTACTACCGTTACACGGGACCTCCGCTGTTAGGATGACTTTCAGTTCTAGTAATGGGCGCTTGGCAAAGGAAAAGTATCCATCGTTATGTAAAACATCTTGGTTTTAAGCACACTGGAGTCTTCTATCAAACTCAAACCTTCTCAGTTGTGAAGAGAGCGCCCGGAAATAAACGGCACTCTGGGAGACGCTCTAACTATCCGTGTTGTAACTCTGCGTGTCTGTCTATAACTCTCCGTGCCTCCTCTGTAGCTCCCCGTGTCTGTGTGCCTCTGTATCTCTTCGTGTCTGTTTGTAACACTCTGTGTCTGTCTGTAACTCTCCGTATCTGTCTGTAACTCTCCGTATCTGTCTGTAACCCTCCTTCTCAGTAACTCTCCGTGTCTGCCTGTAACTCTCCGTGTCTGTCTGTAACTCTCCGTGTCTGTCTATAACTCTATGTATGTCTGTAACTCTCCGTGTCTCGTGTGTGTGTTTACTACATCGAGATCAAGAACCATAAGAAAATTATTTTGTATGTCTGTCTGTTGTTCGGTAACTTAAAACTTAGTCATAACTTTTGAGATCTATTAACATCTACTTAATGATCAATATCAAGATCATATGTCAAGATGATGAGTCCAATTTGTCGAAATGGGACGTACCATGATTGAAAACAAAAACATTTTGTCTGAAATATTTCTTGGTACCGTGATCGACTAAGGAAGTTACACACTGTTTTGGGGTTATATTTGACGTTTCTGAATCATAATATAGTGTGTAATTGTTCACGACATTTCAGATACAAGTCACTCGCATCGAATCTTGTTTCTACAAATAAATAAATAATTATAAAATAAAAATCTTTCGACACATTACCAAGTCTGTTCTAAAGTTAGCATATGTGTATGTTGGTAGTTACTGGTTGTCACAATTAAAGATGTAAAGTCAGCTCTTATGTATTACAAAACGATGTAGAAGTTCTTGTACAAGGAAGGAAAATCTTTGGATCAATCGGAGATAAAATCCGGGCCCCTTACATTAGTTCTAAACACTGAGCTAACCAGGCCGATTTATGAAATATAGTAATATTACTTCGATATAAAATTTAAACCTCTTTCAGAAATCTTACAAGAACTCTTCATATCGAGGAGATAAAAATAGTTTTAGAATCAAACGTCAGAAACGTCGCTTATAACCTTAAAGAAAAATCATGTGCTGTTCTATCATTTACATTAATCGATATTTTGTTTGTAATAAACTTAGACTGTTTCATTTATTCCATTTTGCGATAAAGAACAAAAACAAAAAACAACACCCCCCCCAAAAAAAAAAACCAAAAAAAAACAAACCAATGTTCTCTTAGTTAGGCATCAAATTCCTTATTTTGTCAAATACAGACATAATTTATAAATCCCTTGTTTGTCGCATATGTCTCTGGGATATAGAGACGACGAAAGATCGAGGAAATATCTACATAGTATGTTTCGCCGATTATGCAGATTACTCCCTGGACTTCCCAATTGCTTTTATACTTCCATAATACTAACAATCTCATTACCTGCCTTCTCTTATCAACGGTGATTCACATAAATCTATGTAGATGCACATAAATCTGTGTAGATGCACATAAATCTGTATATGCATTTTAGTGTATGTGATGAAAAGTCCAGAGTTACCAAAACATTGAGAATATTCATTAATGTACGTCGAAGATATCAGATGCCTATGCATGTATTAATGCATAATTAATTAATTAATTAATACACAATATACGATCCTTTAATAAGATAAATATTGAAGGACATTTACTATATATGTACCTAAGAAGGCCAAGATAAACCAACTTCTTTGCGTCAATGTTGTCGTTGTATATTTTTCACTGGTACAAACTGAAGCCTAATGCAGCGAGTTGTTTCTTCTAATAAACATCATATACATTGATCGGATATCTTTAGCGTTATCTGCGCCATTAATATAAAGGCTTTTTAACCCCATTGTACTCTAGAATTGCGATGACGATGGGGATCGCCTGGTTATCCATAGCGTATTGCGTCGTTGTCTTCTGCCTTACCTGCATTACCTGTAAATCTTTATTTATCTCAGCGATGCGGTCGAGGATGTTTTCCCCAAGTCTTAATCAAGGCATTCATCTTAGAACGATTCAGAATAATCCAATCTCCAATATGACCTCAGCTGGCAGTGAAGCTATCAAATTTATAGAGGTGTTAATTGTACACGGTCATGTGATCAAATCCTATCGCGTCAGAGGTGACAATATGGCGTTTGCGAATTTCAAAAGAGTTTGGGAAAATAGGTCTTTTCGATAAAGAGTAACCGGCTTGTTCAATGTAAATTCAGATTATACCGACAACATTATAGCATTGGGTGAATGGTCAAAGGTCACAGTGGAGACCACAAGACACAATAGTACTAATGGAAAACTAAGTTTATCAACAGTAAAATTTCATTTACAAAATTGCAGTTGGAATCATTAGTCTACCAAGTATGTTTGATATCTTGAAGCATTATATGTGTTCGACTTCATCAATAAATCTATACCCTCTAAACAGTGATAAAAGTTAATCATAGTTTATCTAAATTAAGTTCTATTTTGTTTGTTTGTTTATAAATGTATTTTGTTTTATACCTCTTTCGAGAATTTTTCACTCAAGTAAAACTTTATGTGAAGTGCCACAAATTCTGACCCAGGCATGGCGCTTACGGCCGTAGCAGCGAGGGTTCTTTATCATGAGAACGCCTAGTGGAAAACAGGATCTCCTATTTTTACGGTCATATATGTATCACTCACGTGATTCTCTCTTCTAATGTCGAGCATTTGATGAAGGAAGTCCGTAACTCTGTACTTTGAGAATTATGTCGTTTAGCATCCATGTAGTTTATTTTCTTACATGGAATTTCATAAATGAAAAGTACAATTATTGATATGTAAAAATCATTATAGATTGTTTACACTTTGTAAACTTCATCTCCAATAAATGTACAGAATAAGCATAGTTTATTAAGAAACATTGCTTTGATTTAGTGATATAACCGTGCGGTAAATGTTTATGAAGGTAAATTATAAAGAATAAAACCCGAGTAGTAATGGTAATTTATCTCTGGTTGAATTATCAAAGTTTATTCCTTAATGTAATTCAAGGAATCTAATTCAACAGAAATCAATCCAAGGTCATCCACTGTCTCCTGGGGTTCATATTATTGATCTACTTCCAGAAATCCATTCTGATAAACAGAAAACTAGATGATTATATATGTCTAGGAAAACATGCTTATTCTTGCTTCAGCCTAATTAAATACAGACTCTCTTTTTCATACTTTGTGGCCAAGATTTGTAATCATAATCAATAGAGAGAGGAGATTGAATCTAATCCATGTTCAAACTAATGAGCAAATATACTTTCAATTAGAAAAAAACCACGACAAAATGTGAACGACAATTACGTCTTTTGATGAACAAGTGGCTATTCCACTATCCTTCCTCGACAATGAAATGTTTAGAAAACATTGTTTTCATCATCTAAATAATTCATTGTTTTCAGTAGACATTAAGATAAAATATACATGTAAAGCTTTGTCAAGTTCATCAATTATAACTTACGAACTGTAGACTTGGATATGAATAAAAACAATCCCTTATCTATGTAGGAATATTCCATTATAACCCGTATAAGGTGTTTATATCTCTCAACCGATTCGATACGCAAGAGCTTGTTCTGCATATGATAAGTTTTTAAATCGAGGCTGACTACTGACAAACAAGTTGATGTTACAGGGCTTTCTACAGTCTCATCTGAAGTCAGCATTTCGCAAATTCTATTGTCGTTATAACGATATAGTTTGCCAGAACAACCTTCCAATACGTGAGATGCTGTCTGACGTGCTTCATAGAATTGTTAGGTCCTTTTTTACACATTGATTCTGATTGCGGATTACTCCGTTTACGTGATCATAATACAGGGTTCATGGCAGGTATGACCGGTCGACAGGGGATATTTACTTCTCATGGGCACCTGAGCCCACCTCTGTATGTCCAGGGTTCCGTGTTTATCCATCTCTCCGATTTGCATTTTCTATGGGAATTACGAGATTGAGTACTATTCGTTATCTTCGATTTATCATTGATCTTTCAGTAAGATTTGATTTATTGTATAGTCTGGAAATATTTACTATTTTTATGTTTAATCCATTGGTATACAGTCGTTGTTTTGTATAACACTCTCACCAGGGAACACTTACCATATAGAAGATCTTTCCCCTGGGGAAAAGCTTCTAAATATTAAATTCACCCATAATGGGGTGGGGTTTTTTTTCTATTGCGGTTGTTTTCTTTTTTATTGGGTTTTTGGTTTTGTTTTGTTTTTGTTTTTGTTTTTCTTTTTTACTGTGAGAAAATCATTGTGTACAACGTCTGCCTTATGTTATATATACCTGCATACATCAGCCGATGCATAAAAGGCATAGGCACTCAACGTTTTAAATACTTATAATAAAAATTTGTCTTCCTATAAACAACCTAGTAAATATTCAAAACATCGAACGCCTGTGATAAAGTATGTGTTGTCGTTTATATAAATATATGCAGTGTAATTGGTTGCATATTGTTTAACGTGAGAATCCCTCAGTCACATAGAGATGTCAACCTTGCTGGTGAAGGCCTACACAATTTTGATCTATGTTCGGCGCTTTTAAAAGGCCTTTGAGCAGGGATGGATCTTTATCATGCCACACCTGCTGTAACACGGGCGTCGGTTTTTGCGGTCTCATAGATATCCGAAGGACCGCCTCTTACGACAAACAGGGGATATTGAACATCTATTTTAACCCGGATCTCCCAAATGAATCTAGCGTGTAAGTATTAAAATAGCACGTGTAGCTCGAAGCTGCAAAGCGACATCTATATCTCACTGGAAATTCACGTGCAGTGTGAAACAGTGCACATATTGCAAATACCAGAAAGAAGTGTTTCCACAGCTCAATGGTCAAAGGTCAAAATTTGAAATTCTCCCACCGGCACCGGTGACGTCTCCATATGATTGAAATTTTCTCTCGAGAGACATTAAACAAAGTTTTGTTAAAACGCGGAACGCAAAATATTGTATGCAATAACATTACGAGGAAGTCAACATTTTGTAAAATCAAAAAACCTTACCATGAACAAGGAGAGCAGAAATTACAGAGAGAACAGGAAATCATGCTCAGATTCCACTGTTCCTATACTTCATACAAAATGATAGATATACATTTTAAAATCCATTTTATATCTAATTATAAAACATTAAGCAAACTTTGTGTGTATCCCCCCAAAAAAGACATTAAGTAAGAATTGTGGGTTCCTTTCCACCTCCATCCCATCTTCCAGCTTTTTTCATTTTCTGACCCCCTCCTCTCCCATCCATTGTGATGTTGTAAAAATAAACAAAACATACACATTGAAAAATATATGGGGGGGGGGGGGGGGGGGGGGGGGGGGGGGGCTCCGTGGCCGAGTGGTTAGAGCATCGGGCTCAAAGTCACAAAGCCTGTCACCTCTGTCGGCGCGTGTTCAAATCTCGGCCGCGGCGTTATGTGAGCAAATTTGTCAGTTTACTTGCGGAGGGTCGGTGGTCTCTTCCCAGGTACATTGTATCTGGGTTCTCTCCTCCACCAACAAAAACTGGACGCCACCGGATAACTGAAAAATTGTTGAGTGTGGCGGAAAGCAATAGATAATCAATCAATCAATCACATTGAAAAATACTTGAAGTAATAATTTAAACTTTCAAATTTTAATACATTTTTTTTTCTGGCTGCCACCGTAGAAAACGATTTTATAAACCTAACCAATGAATAAGAGGTTTTCACCCCCTCCCCATTGAAAAATACAAATCAAAATTTTCAAGCAAATGTCACCAAACATTGCCTTTTTAAATCGAAATTGCTGTTAATAAAACTTCATAATTTTAAGATAACTTATTTCGAATTTGATTTTTGCTTTACCCCAGGTATATCACTCACTCTCTCTCTCTCTCTCTCTCTCTCTCTCTCTCTCTCTCTCTCTCTCTATATATATATATATATATATATATATATATATATATATATATATAATATTATATTATATTTAAGAAATAAGGTACATTTTTTGAGTGATATTGGGATATGACATGAAGCTGGTCGTGTGATCAAATCCTATAACGCCCGAAGGGCGTTATAGTAAATTTGATCATGTGATTGACTTCATGTTATGGAAAATTGAATGTGAATCCTATTTCTTATATATATATATATATATATATATATATATATATATATATATATATATATATTTCTGTTTCGATTTGTGTTGTTATCATCAAGCTTCCATACTTGTGTAGGCAGACTATTGTACAACACAAGATATAGTTCGTTAAAGTTTGATCGAATAAATAATTGGGAACAATATCTAGGAGAATATGAAATATAAATATTTATGTTAAAAGGATTAAAAAAGACGAAACAATTGTAAAATAAAGATAATTAAGAGCGTCAAGTTAACTCAATTGAAAACAAGAAGCGCGGAGTAAATTACGTCCGGTTAATCGGTGATAGAGAAACGGTGGCGGTCTTAGGACTATCTTATTTAAATTTGTAAACGCAATTGCTGAAAATAGATTTCGACAGAAATTCTGAGGATCTAAGAGAGATAACGAAGGATAATTGGATCAAGTTGATGTTAAGTTCTACGTCAGGTTTTTGGAAGGGAGGAACGGTATGGTCATCGTTAGGATTCATGATTGTAGCCATTTGCTGACAAATTTAGACGAAGTGCAGCTGCAGGTACGTCGTGATTTTTACTTCCTGGTGTGAGAGAAGATAAGTACGAACTGAAAGAGACATTTTGTTCAATCGAGGACTTTATGTTGTAGGATTTCCATGAAGACTCGCAGCGGCGCCTTGACTTGGAACATAATTTATTGAGCTCGAAATACAACAAATATAAACCAGCCTCGCTCGTGGCGGTGGTAGCTGTTGGTGGTGGTAGCATTATACGTGGCGGTGGTAGCTGTTGGTGGTGGTAGCATTATACGTGGCGGTGGTAGCTGTTGGTGGTGGTAGCATTATACGTGGCGGTGGTAGCTGTTGGTGGTGGTAGCATTATACGTGGCGGTGGTAGCTGTTGGTGGTGGTAGCATTATACGTGGCGGTGGTAGCTGTTGGTGGTGGCAGCATTATACGTGGCGGTGGTAGCTGTTGGTGGTGGCAGCATTATACGTGGCGGTGGTAGCTGTTGGTGGTGGCAGCATTATACGTGGCGGTGGTAGCTGTTGGTGGTGGCAGCATTATACGTGGCGGTGGTAGCTGTTGGTGGTGGCAGCATTATACGTGGCGGTGGTAGCTGTTGGTGGTGGCAGCATTATACGTGGCGGTGGTAGCTATTGGTGGTTGTAGCATTATACAGACAAATTTAAACGAAGTGCAGGTACGTTGTATTTTATTCTATTTTGTTTTATTTCCAGGGTGTGCAAGAGAAGATAAACAAACACTGAAAGAGACTTTTCGTTCAATGTAGAAATTTCTGTTGTAGAATTTAAATAAAGACTCGCAGCGGTGCCCTGACTTGACCAATATGTTTCGAGCTCGAAACCAGACTCGTTCATGGCGGTGATGGCTATTGCCCGGAAACAACAGGTTACCATCATCATAATGTGAATCAAATATTAAATTGTCATAATGTAAACATCAAAGACATCGTATGAATTCGCCATTTGTCAGAAGTGGCAGTTAAAGTTGCAGACGGTACTTTTAAAATATAAAACAACTGAACGGTATGGTGAATGCTTCTGTTTTATTCATTAATGAAATTCTTGTCTGTTTACAAATTAAATTCTCTGTAAATATTCTGAAGAGTTTTATTTACTTTGTTTCCGTTATGATGTCAAGACAGGTGAAGGTACATAATACAATTCACTCAATTACCCTTGAAGCGGTGATTGTATTCATACGTAAGAAAACAGTCTGATCACGTGACTGACTTCATGTTAGTTTAAACAGTATTTATTCAATAAATTCAAAACAATACATTCACAATAATATCAGAAGAGATTGAAAAGCAAGCCATTCAATGACATATGTAAATCCGCTCTCAAATTGCGTTACACGTGAGAGAATCAAATAAATAAAATATGATTACAAACAACTATATGTACATGTAGTTACAGACCATTCGTTTAAGCGTGAGATATTATAAATATATTATCGAATCGATAGAAAATATACACATATTCAGTAAATTGTATTATAAAAACCAATGACAAGCAAACAACCATAACTGAACAATAGATACACAGAAGCTTGCAGCTAATAACTCATGTAGATTCGTAAATCTTCTACTCTCTATGACGAACATTTGTACCAATAAAAAATACGTTTATTGTCAGAATCTGACAATTCACTTGATCCATACAAAAGTAGACCAATAGTAATAGAATAGTTTATTTACTTATTGTATTAGAACGTGTCCTAACATGTTGTAAACAATATATAAGATAATGCTCTGGGCTCTCGGTGGCTCCACATGCACATAAAGGAGAGTTGTACAAATTTCTACGATATAGGTGTTGATTTAATGAGCTACAATCGAGTCTTAGCTTTGCGTGTAGTATTTGACCAATTCTGCTACTTTCATAAAAGTAGTTTGATAATTTATGGACCCTAGATCTTAAAAATGATTTAAAGCTCAACAAGGATGGATTATCGTGTACATTCCGCGGTAATTTGTTCCCGAATCGTATTGTATTAGGGAAGAAAGAATTGTAGAAATGCATAGTTCGCGCTTTGATTTCTTGGATCGAATTTGATTGTCTCGTGTCATATCTTTGTTAGATAGATGAATGTGGGATTGTGTAGATATTCAGGCGTTACATGGTGGAACATCTTAAAGAGTTGAATAAGCCTGTGGTTGTCTCTCCTAACAGAAAGAAGCTCCCAACCCGTTTCTTTATATAATAAGAGTGTAGCTGCCATTCTATTCCCTCCAGTGACTATTCTTGCGGCTTCAAGTTGTATGCTTTCGATTTTTTTAATCAAGTAGTCAGGCAAATTGTCCCAAATGCTATCGTCATATTCTAAAACTGGTCTTACGAAAGGGAAGTAGATTTTCGGTAATGTACATCTGTCAATGATGAATTTTAGTTTGCGTAATATACTTAGACGGCTATAGGCTTTTGATATCATTTCTTCCACGTGTAAATTCCACGATAGGTCGTTAGCAATAATTACTCCGAGGTGTTTATGGGAATCTATTTCATTCAGATACTCATTATCAAAATATAGTGCAGGGTGGAAAGTTTCCTGGTTTTACGAGACATTGGCAGGCATTCAGTTTTCGAAGGATTGAATTTTACTAACCATTGTTTTGACCACACATTAAGTTTAGCAAGGTCGCTATTGATAATGTCAGCTGCATCAGTTGCATTTTGAACAACAATATACAGAGATTTGTCGTCAGCAAATAGTTTCATGGCACAATTGATATCTAACACTAGATCATTAATATAGATGAGAAACAGCAGAGGCCCAAGTGCGCTTCCCTGAGGAACACCCGCTCTTATATATATATGCCTCATCAGATTTGGCTCCATTGATTACAACACTTTACTTCCTCCTAGATAAATAACTTCTGAACCATTTTTGTAAACAACCAGTTATGCCTATTTATTCTAGCTTATGTAAGAGACCATTATGCCAGACCTTATCAAAAGCTTTACTTATGTCGAAAATACTGCCCGAACTCCCTTTCTCTCATCTATAGCTTTGTAAAAATCGCTTGTTATACTTAGTAACTGATTAACTGTAGAATCATTTGGTCGAAATCCAGACTGTTGCGGTGTTATTATATTGTATATTATTTTCATGAATGAAATCATAAACACACATCTTTTCATAGTTTACCCAAGTACACTTAACAGGGATATCGGTCTATCGGTCTATTTTATAAAATATGCCTATAAGACCTTTGGAGCTGTGGAGTTCACATTCTATCCATATACCTTCAATTTTATCGAGTTCAACGTCAGGTCGTCTTCTAGAAGGAATATGATTTTTCAGATATATCATTACACCCCCATATCTATTTGTTTTTCGGTCCTTCTTGGTATCCCTGTAACAGTAGAGACTACTGTGAGTCTATTTTCTCCTCTAAGTTTCGTTCAACGTAATTATATCGAAATCGCTAAGCTCAGACTGAATGATATCTATTTTGTTTATTACACTCTGAATATTTCGGTGCACTATGGTTATTGAATTTTTCAAGAGTAGCTTTAGGGAGTTAATGGAGGTGTTCATAGATATATCGGATATAACTATAGATAAATTGGAGGGCCTAGGATTTAATTCTATGTCCCCGCTCAGTAGTATTACGGCTATAGCTCAATGTATGGTAGTAGATAAGAGAAGAATAATGAAGTGTAAGGTTGCCAGCACAAGATTATTATTTATCGTGTGTTGCTTTTTAAGCGAGTATTGAGAGAAGGGGTCGTTTTCTTGTTCATCCGATGTTGGCAAAAAATTTATATTGTTATTTTCTAATAGTAATGCTAACAAATTGAGTACTAAACGTGGTACTGATTTGCTACCGTATATATAGATGAGATGCAGTCATGACATCAATACAGTGTCTAGGTTTTACTGCTTTGCCGTAATGTAGTCCTATCCTGATCCTATATCGTACATTACTAACTGACATTAAGTTATTGGTATGTAGTAAATGAATTGGAATAAACTTAAACGAGGATCACGAAAATACAGGAAGTGACACATAATGTTATATTTTGGTACCACAAATATTTGGTGTATATAACAAAATAGTTCTCGTAACTCTCACATGAGGATTCTGTGCAAAGATACAACATGAAAAATAAACATGATAAAGGAAACAATCTATATACAGATATAACGAACATTGTAATGATATTAGGCAGTCAAGGAAACCACGACCATGATGGTGTAAATAAGTCGAGATCGGAAAGCAATTAATGTGTCAAGCGCACGCTTGACTATGATTTATTTACACATGTGTTTATATACAATGGATGTTCTCCAAATAAACTATTCTTCTGGTTCACAGAAACCTGGGTAAGATACTAGGTGAGTTATTTACTAATTACCTTGGTGATATTCCAAGAGTGTTCAGCACGGTGTCTATGTCAGTGGGACTGAGAACTTTGTGTTTGGTGTCACTGTGACAATTAAGAAAATTTTGCCATCCCAGACAAATGTGAATTTGATTTTACCTTGTTTTACAAGCTGGCGTGCGTCATAGGCGATTTTATTTCTTGTCTTTGTCCAATCCTGGTTGACTGAAACCCTTTCCATACCGGGAATCGTTTTAAGTCTTTTGACTTCAACAGGCGATGACGGAGGTCGTAGTATGTGATTCTCGCGGTGATTTGTCGGGGTTTGCCTTGGACCTTTGGCCCTACGCGGTGGGACACAGTGATAGGAATGTCCAATTTCTCTGCGATTTTCATCCCAACGACGTCGGTGTTTTGATGTCCCTCTGTCTCTGGTACACCTGCTACACGTACACAGCTCCTTCGACTATACATCTCCCGATCGTCGATCTCTTTCCTCAACAATACGTTCTCGTTTTTAAGGGTTTTAATTTCCTCTCTTAAGGTAGTTAACAGTGTTTGTACATCATTCAGGATGACCCCACGCATGGTGTGAACGATACGCTAAATGTCCATATCGCTGATAAAGGTTTGCTGTGGCTGTGGTGACATGAAGTTCTATCCATTCTGTGGCATCATATAATGTCATCTGGAACTGTGGTCCTGTTGAGGGCGAGTGCATATTTGGGTTTGGAGAGTAGAGTCAATGCCTTCCATATCAGTTGATGTTGAGTCTTTTAGGGTTTTTTACCGACTGTGTAGGTGAATCTGTAGGTTCTGAATCAGTTGAAAGTTGCGATCGTAAGAGTTTTAGTATCAACTGAAGACATATGATAAGACACCGGTATGGATAAGTCAGGAATTCATAATGCCTATGGTCACTATTCACTGAACATGTCACTCAATCGAACAAAACAAAACAATGTTAATATTGGACTTTTTAACAATCTACTCACAATATTGCCTTCTGCATCCTTCTAAATGGTCGCAATTTCCCTCACATCGGAAATTTCCTCACATTTTCACGTATTTTTCACGATAATTTTCAGAGCAAAAAACAACCACCCTCACCGTTAGCGCATGCCTAAGAGTTTTTGATTTCATGTTATGGAAAATTGAATGTGAATTTTGTTAGTAGCGTCATATAAGGCAAAACACACACACACACACACACACACACACACACACACACACACACACACACATATTTATATATATATACATATATATATATATATATATATATATATATATATATATATATATATGTGTGTGTGTGTGTGGTGTGTGTGTGTGTGTGTATGTGTGTGTGACAACATAAATTTCAAAGCGAACAAGTCCGGTCTCTATACAAGGTTTGCTTCATTTTGAATCAATTTACGTCGAGTGAAAGTTTGTACATGTACCGGAATCCTGCGAATGTGTGTCAAACCTGAAGAGATACAGCTAGGGGATAACGATTGAAAAAAGAATCAATGTATACCAAGGTGAAATTTATTACCCTAGAAACAGCAATTTACAGATTTATTTTATGATGCATGAAATAACTCAAAGTGTAACAGGGAATTTATGTTTGAATTGAATTAAAATGTCTTGTCATTCTTGATCTAAATAATAAGATACCAGTAGTTGTTTTTGTTTTTTTTTGTTGTTTTTTTTTTGGTATTAGAAATAAACTGTTAGAAGTGATCACTTATTTAGTATTAGAGTGTTGCGGTCAATCAGTATCTGTTAATTAAAAAATAACAAATCAAGCACGAGATGTGTAACTTTGTTGACTGGATAAAATCATGAATTATCGTTGTTTGTTTTTTATTTAGGTACAACAGTCCCTGTTGTAAATACACACGTAAACTGTATTATGTGTAAATATAAAACATGTGCATTAAAGTCGTATTGCTACAATGGGGCGAGGGCATATAAACCTCGCTGCTCGCTAACACCAATGTCAATACCGAAATCACAATATTGTAAAACGTGTTGTAAACTTATACAAACATTTGATAATGGTGCAGAATATTCAGATAAATTTGTTTTACCACTTGTAAATGAATTCCTAAAAGTCTTATTTGAATTTAAACAAAGCGTATTTGTCCGAATATAGGTATTATTTAAGCTGCATTAATCATTCTCAGTCTTAAATTCCGTTCCGTTTTCCATTCTGTCTTCTATTCCGCGTTTTAGCAACACCCCATTTAACAACACACACTCATGAATTACAATGACAGCCTCTGATTCTCAAGCAAATACCACACTCCAGTGTAAGATATTCCCTCAAAACATAATAACCTTGAATCTGGTTAAATGACCTTGACAAATTATTGCATACTATATGTCACGAAGAACGCCTACCTATAGTATGGACTTCCCATAGCAAGGCAGCGAATATAGATGTCATACGGGGCATACCTGTATTTGGTTAATTTGGAGTTTAAAGCTGACATGTATTAATGAATACATATACGTCTCACTCAAGAATTTTTTCATTCGTATGGAGACCGCACAATGCCGATGTAGGGCTTCAAATTTAAACCTTTACTCGCAACTCAAGGTCATTGCGCAATGAGGGATTTTAAGGTGCCGAGTCTACCCCGGTTATACGGTCTCGCCACGTACACTGGCTGAGTCACGTTTTGTTAGACAGTAAGTATGATTAGCAAAAGGGTCGCTTGAAACTCCTATTTAAAGTATCAATTTATTATCAAATATTGTATCATAGTCAGCCTATAACATTAAATTGTGTTACTTTTCCTTATTCAGTAATTCTAAAATAAGAATGAATATGCTAATATTTAGTAACTTCAATGTCACTATAAGTAATGTTAACACTTGATCAGCTCTAACTAAAATACATTATAAAATATCAAGGGGTAGTCCATAATACTCTTATGTAAAAAATTTTAAGAAGTTGACGAGCGAATGCCAGCCGAAGGAAAAGAAACAAACCTGACGCCGGGTCCGGACCCCCTCCCCCTTCCTTCCCCTCACAACTGAGATTTGCCACAGATAAGGATCGAAGACCTCACCTCTTGACAAAATCTCCGGGAAGAGACCCTGAACCTCCCATTCTCTACCCATAATTCCGTGCGCTACTCTCACTACACATCCGTCAACGGCTTTTTACAGAAATATTGTAAAACTCTTTTTAAAATATGCATAATTCATGTTTTGGACTAAGAATATAGTCATATCATGAAGTACTATTATTAATTTGATGTTTACTGCAGATTGTTTAAATTCGCTGGGTTTTTTTTAACTTGATTTTGGAACTATTTTGAAATATGTGTATGATTTGTTTGTTTGTTTTTGCTTTTTCCGCCACACTCAACAATTTTTCAGTTATCTGGTGGCGTCCAGTTTTTATTGGTGGAGAAGAGAACCCAGATACAATGTACCCGGGAAGAGACCACCGACCGTCCGAAAGTAAACTGGCAAACTTTCTCACATATATCGGCGCGAGCGAGAATGTGTGTATGAAAATATGACATCCACGTGGTGGACACTTGATGTAAACATTGAATCGAATATAAACTTGGAAAATGAGAGACAAGCAGCTAAATGATGACGATGTACTTACTGAAGTGCCACTGAGCTATGAAAACAGCCTGAGGTATCTTCTGTTGCCAGAACTTATTGACTGTTGATGTCATGACGTCACATGATTCCAAACGTTGAAAGAGGTGTAAGTGAAGCTTGCGTATAGAGCCCTCTGGTGAGAGAATGCGGCTTCTCCTCTGTATCCGCGCATGCAAAAGCTTAATGTAATGGACAGAAAAGCGAAACATCTGCTCCATGTGTAAAGCAGATGTTCCTAGGGGTTAGTCTTCCTATGAAAGGTGGAAAATCCCACCATACATAACCAGCTATGGAGGGGTTCTATCTATCTATCTATCTATCATTGAAAGTTACTACATACCCAGTTTTCTGTCGGAATTTCTTCTACATTGCCAGTTTCCCGAAACCGGTCGCGGTGGCACAGTGATAAGAGCATTCGCTTCGTACCCGAGAGGTCTTGAGTTCGAGCTTCGCTCGTGCCCTGGCAGCGTCAAACCTAAGACGTAAAAATAGGTAGTGAGAAATAGAATCACGGGTCTTTCGGATATGACCTTAAAAACGGAGATCCTCTGTCGCGACAGGCGTTGGCAAGTTAAAGAACTCTCATTGCTACGGCCTTGAGCATAGGTCTAAATTTATGGTACTTCACCTACAGCTGTTGACGTCTCAGTTTGAGTGAAAAATTTTGGACAGGATATAAAACAAACAAAACTTAGTTTCCCGAAAAAAGAACTATTATATAGCCATTTGTTATGGTAAATCTACTACATAGCCCCGCCCCCCCCCCCCCCCCCCATCCCAACCTTCAAAAATAAAAAAAAAAGACAGTTTTCTGGTGATAAAACTATTACATTGCAAGTTTCCCGGCGGGAAATTTACTATGTAGCCAGTTTCCCGAAAAATAAATAAATGAAAAAAAAACAACAAACAAAACAAAAAAAGTAAAAACAAAATAAAAAAAAAAAAAGAAAAAGAAAAAATGAAGAAAAAAAAAAAGAAAAAAAACCCCAAAACAAACAAACAAACAACAACAAAAAAACAAAGCAAAAAAAACTAATGTATAACCTATTCTCTAATGGGGAAATCTATTGTATAGTAAGTTTTTCGGTGTGAAATCTACTATATACGCCATTTTTCCGGAGGGTGACTACGAAGATCCAATGAAATTGCGTTTCACACGTGATATTAAATTATGATGTCATAAGAGAAAAATTGCGATCCTTCACCTCAAACCAAAAATACAGATATAATAAATGGTGATTAAGAATCAAGCTACGTCTTCTTTTTGTTCTTAATCCTAATAACAAGTTGACAATATCACACATGTATAATATGCGGGTTATTTTTTTTTATTTTATTGTATTTATTTATTCATTATTATTATTATCATTATTATCATTATTATTATTATTATATCAACCTGCGTTTTTTTTTCTTTTGTTTATTTTACTTTCTTATATATATATTATATATATACTGACTCTGTTTCACAATGGTGGTAAATTTGCTGTGTGACCCTGTGTTGGTGTTGACCCTTATTCTGGAGAATCTGTCCTTATCTGACTGTACACAGGGTTTCGAATAAATTGACAAATGTTTCCTTAATGTTTTTCTGTCATTTGTTTCCTTCCTGACCTCATGATCTGCATTTCGTTGTCCATTGAATAGTATAGTAAAATATTGTGTTTTATTGAACCAGCGTATGCATTGAATTTGTGACACGGGTATGCTGTTTAAATATTGCATTCTGATAATTTCAGGAAAAAAAACTAAATTAATGTGAATTTTTATTTATTTATTTTTTTACTTTCTATTTGATTTATTCCGTTGGTTCACTACATGCACACACAAAATGTACTTTCTCTGCAGTGCATAAAGTGCTAAGTTTGATACAAATTATATCTAAAAATAAAATACAATTCAGTATTACTTTAAATATGTGTTAAAGTGTTTCGTTTAGTTGTTCCAAACCGCGATAGGTATGTTACACGTCTTCTATAATTACATATGCAAATAATACTTTTAATCACCCCCAGTTTTCTCAATGCACACGATGTAAGCTCGATTTTCACCAAATTTTCTTTGAGTTACCCTTCTTATAAATCGTGTTCCGATGAACCACATCATTGTCAAAGAAAGCTACTTTTCGATTTTCTCAACCAGGGTTATCTAAAGTCATTAATTTTTAATAGTTCATACATAAACGCGATACTTATTCCTATACTTTAATAAGGAAAATTAACTGGAAAATTGTAACTAGTGGGACAAACCAGTATGCCATGCATGCCTGTGTATATATTTACTTTCAATAATACCAATCATTTCGTCATGAATGTAAACGACATGAGTGTGGATCTTGATAAATGTTTACGTCTAATTTAACGGCTGGAAGTATTCGGAAAATAAGTTATAAAAAAATAGGTCAAATGTAACTACAGAAAATAAATTTCATGAATTTATTTTTCAAGTAACTTCACCTCCACCCACCCCACCCCCTCATTGCAATGTTTAATACACTGTCACCTAAGAATAGCACATGTACAGATAGTCTGAGTATACACATATGTAAAATTGTATACAACTTATCACAAAACCATAGTATGAAAACGGTAAGAGGAATTGTCAAACAAAATAGATATCGATATCGTGCACTCAAAACTTCACTAACAAGAGGCTCGCGGGCCTTATCGGTAACCTGAGTAGTAGTTAAAAGTATCACTAGTTCCAAGAGCTAAGAAATGCAGAAAAATCCTGTTCTGTATATTTAAGCTAAATTCTAATATTCAGTGACAGGTGTTTTTAAAACATAAATGCTCCCGAAATTGCATAAACTAATTAAAGACTTTATTTACATAATATAAAATGTGTAACATTAACACGATATCACTAAACTGGACACGTCCTAGAGTCACAACCCTTGGGGGTTGCGAAATTCACAATTTTAGTATATTCTTTTCTGCTTTTCTAAATATGGATTTAGTTTCTATACCATATCAGCAAACTTAAGGACGTCTTTCATATGATAAAGACAATAACTATTATTAGTGTGTCTCCCTTCGACCCAAAGATGTTTCATACCACATTTCAAAAAAATTGGAATGTCCGTTATCAAGGAGAAGTTAAAAATGATCAATTGTTAACACATTTAATAACTGACCAATTTGGCACTACCCTGATACAAAAACCCATACCCCTGGGATTCCGAAATTTCGGTAAAGGGCTACCTGCTCATTTTAAATCTCATTTAGTTTCAATTTAGTATCAAAAGCACTGAAGAAGACATTTTTAAATATTTTACACATAAATACTGTGTACCAAGTGGGATCCCGTCCTGGAGACAGAACCTCTGACCCGGGGATCACGTGACCCGGGGATCATGAAATTTACAGGCTTTCCTGCTCTACATCAACATGTATTTAGTTTTGCTAACGTGCCGTTGTAGAGGAGATTTTTGAAAATTGGTCAATTTTTTGGAAAGTATTTGTCCCGTCTCTTAGGGCCTAGGGGTGCATGAGTCCTAAAATTTACGTTCTTTATCCTAAAGATGTTTCATACCAAATTAAAAAGAAAATGGATTGGTAGTTATCAATATGAAGTTAAAAATGTTCAATTGTTAACGCACTACGCAGACCATTTGCAATGGGTCACATAAGTTTACTTCAATGACAATGTTCAACAGGTTGTTGAAAATTTCATTAAAATCACGATCAAACTTAATAAATATGTGCACAGCTTTAATGTATATGTGATAGAATTTTTCATAATATAAAAATTCTTTCTTGAAAGATGTAGGGGGAGAGTATTTTTCTCAGCAAAATGACAGAGCACAACAGATGGTAATTTGTTAAAAATTTAAAGAAAAAAGAAACAACCTGAAAAGATATATGACATCTGTACAGTTTATGAACTAACACCCAGCATAATGTAAATTTTGCTTGAAAAGTGTAGGGGAAATATTAATGTAATTAAGATATTATGATTTTTATATTTACACGTGTACATATTTCTGATAACACATATATGTAAACGTAGAATTCATTTCTATTTATCTCTCATTAATGACAGTTAGACTCTGGGAGGTTGCGAAGCACCCGCTATTTGAAAATATCGGGATACGTCAATGGTCCACCTGTAGATAACCAGTGATATTGTCTCTTTCATTATGTATTAAATTCCATCGATCCAGACATTTAGCGACTTGAAAAATGGACTTACGATAGAGGCTCAACTGTCTATAATTTCATACATATGTCATAGTCCAATTAACTAAATGCCTCCGTCGCTGATTCAAAAGAAAAAGAGTGTATTCTCGTGTCTTTGTTTATCGATTTCTCTTCCCGTGCATTAATTAAGATGTCTTCACCTTTGTTCCATGCATTGTCTGCGGGTCTGAAGAACTTCAGTTCTAGATTCTATTTAAAACGTGTTTCACGATTTATAACAATTAAGATATTGATTTCATTTCACGTAGAAGCGTTTCACCTGAGCTGGGAGATTAATGGCTGGAAGCTACTCAATGGAGGGATTCTGAAATTCCATTTCTTCCTTTCAACAAGATTACGTACGGATTATCTAATAAATGGAGGGACTCCTTTGGTGGGGAGGAACGAAGAGCCCGGGGTCTGTTGTATAGTATAGAGACAGAGGTTAATATAAGAAAATACCATTAATCTCACTACACAAACACGAAACACTGTACAGAACGTACTCTAAGTACATTGTATTTATTTGTACGAAAGTTTAAAAATTATATCACAAAAACCCATAAAACTCAAATTTTAATAATTTCACAGTAAAACATGATTTAATGATATGGTCTGCAACCATTGTGTTAGATGTCTTTTAAAAGATAAAATGATATTTATCAAAACGTTAAAAACGTTCTTTCTCTCTCTCTCTCTCTCTCTTAATTTTTGTATCTTACGAACGGTAGTACATTACACCTGATAAATTGATTCGTGTTTATGACTAGCGACTTCATTAAGATCTCAAATAAACTTCTGCGTGATCGCTGTCAATTCAACACGCTACCATAAAATTACAGCAAAGCAACAGACAGTTCTTATTACTTAAATAATGTAATTACCTAGCTGCGTCTTCAACTGCTAGATAGCGAAATGTCAGAAACTCAGCACAAGGTAGTCGAAACAGCGAGATAATCAAATACGAGAAAACTTTCGAAATCTTACAACCTTCTTTAATCAGTCACCGCGCTCATGTGTCGAATGATTTAACATATTTTATCGTATAAATATACATTACACAATATGTTCAAACACAGGTTCTTACAATTTACGGGATTCTCACCTAAAATACAACTGTCAACAACTATGATTACTATGATAATTAGACAAAATTATTTCTTAGTTACATTGAATAAATAAATAAACAAAAATAAATAAACATGCATTAAAAGGCAGTTGTTGTGTTAGGTAGTATAACAGTAGATCTGCCAGATTCTCTGTTGAACGTTTGAGCAGAGGGAAAAAGAAATATATTGGTTTATATCTAAGTGTTAAGTTACGTCTCCCCAAAGAAGTGAGTGACTACTGAGCGAAATGTAAGAGACTTCTTAATAAGTCACTTCTGACATGATTATATTTGCTACATACAAAGAAAAAAAAAATGAAGTCACGTGTCGAAATGTTAGTAGTAGCATGTTCTGATGATCAAAGTTATGAATGGACCATTCTAATGTAAAATAATTTTTAAAGTTGATGGAGAATTTGTGAATTAAAAGTGATTTATTATGGATATAGTTGTATGATGCCAGACTTAGAATAACTTTCCTAAACAGCGTTTTGTGTTATATAATAGCATTTTTTCCTACAACACTAAACTTACGACGTGTCATTGTATATACTGGAAAAAAAATGATCGCAACGGTGTTCAATTAATATATCCAAAAGGTAGACAATGCGCCTTTTTTCGCTTTATCAATCCTAGGTGTTTATATCTGCACCACATAGCTATTAATGAATATGTCATGGACTGCATGAACAACAAACTGTTCCTTTCATGTATAATATGTGATTTGTTGGTTATATACCGTTCTATCCCCCTATTTTGAAATTAATGTCGTCACTGTTTATCACAGAAGTCTTCAATAGATTTCATGAAATGCTCGATTTTAGAGTTCAGAGTTTGTTCATAACTGTTGGAGGAAGTGCTCTGCCTTTTGCTGGAGTTTTCCTCCACAAGTTGCTTTAAAAGTCGTGCTCGCGTTGCTTTCGAAAAAGTCAGCTCCACATTCAGAATTTGTTCTCGCTGATCCTCGGCAAATACCGGAGTCTCCGTGGCCAATTTCTTCATGAGTTTCTCTCGTTTCTTCATTTTGAACGGGTCATGTTTGTAACGGTCCTGGGGCTTTACATAATTGTGCAGTTTCTTCCCTCTAAACCAAAGATAATCACGATGATCTACATCAGTTAAACTCTTTAAATCCAGGTCCTCTGAAAAAGAAATGAGTTCGCCGCCTGCAACCGTATGAGGGCGCTGTTTTTCAACATGGGATAAAGTGATGGCGGCTGTTCCATCATTCTCAAGGGCGACATCTACGATCTGAATTTGTCTGTCGTCCAAGCTTGTTTGAGAGCGGACAATTTTACCTGACCCTTCTTGCTCGCCATTTTCCTCTGTGTTAAGTATTTTGTTTTCAGATTGAATGGTGTACACCATCATGTATTCTTGTTGCCGTGTTTCCTCCGAGTCTTCATGCGGTGATTCCTCAACTATATGTAAGCGCATGCGTTCATCGTTTTGCTGGGCGTCATTCCTATTATTTCCTGCGAGATTTGTACTTATCACTGTCTCTCCTTCTGTGAAATGTTTGTGTGATTCATTACCGATGTTATCTTGCATACATGCGAGCTTCTCGTCAGATATTTCATTTGTACAAACATTCTCATTCACGATACTCCTTTGCATCTGAATTCCAAGATTCGTGTCTGTATCCTCACCTCCTTGACATTTTTCTAGTTTGTTTTCTGAATTTGTAGCGGCAATTTTTAGTGACTTTTCTGAATTTGTAGCGGCAATTTTTAGTGTCTTTTCTGATTTTGTGCTGACAATTTTGCTCCTTTTTGAACCGTTCCCTGACACTTTAGCTGGTAACCTTTGCTGACCTTCTCCTTCTTTTGATGACGTATAAATTGAGACCTTCCTTTCTAAAGTGTCTGAATTCTTTGATATTAGGCTTGGGCTCCTTTGGCGATTCGCCTCATGTTTCAACGTGCTTGCAAATTTATCATAGTCCAGAAACTGATTTCCTTTTGTTTTTACACATTGGGAGTCGTTGTTGGAGATGGGAAGTTGATCCTGAATTTCGGCAACATACGGGACCTTCCCGTTCAGACTTTCCTTTTTTACTGCATGGTTGTTGAGAAGTTTGTCATCACTTTGGCCGTCGTTGCTTGGTGTGTTCTGGTTTGTGTTTTCATTCCTTGTATCACTCGACTTTCGTATGGAATTCACCCGCCTGCGGAGTTTCTGTGACTCTGAAGATGCAAAATTGTTTTTTTGAAATAAGACATTGAATGTTGATTCCGATGGTGTCACCGACCACGGTTTGTTGTGACGTTGCATCTGACGTAGCGTCACATGATCGCTCTTTTCGCACAACAATTGACAATCAGGGCACGGACTGTTCCCGGAAGTTCGTCGACTCTCGATGCAGAGTTGGGATATTTTTTTTCTTTCTTTTTTTAAGTTGTCATGGTACATTCCTCTTTCCTCGGAAAGTTTGAAAAGCTTTTCCCTCAGGGCTTTGTCCTCGCGCCGATTTCTTGTTACAGCTAAAACCTCACTTTCCGTAAATCTCCTACCCATTTTGAAGTCAAGTGTTGAAAAATAACTCTGTAATGTTGATAAGACTTTTCCTCTCAGGTTCCCGTCACAGGATTGAAGTCACTCTCTACATTCGTGACAATTTAAGAAAAACTTAGTCTGTAGTACATTTTTGGCTTTTTAATAAATCGGCGCACGTGCTGTGTTGTACATATCTTGAAAGTATTTGACAAGGTTTGTCAAAAGCTTAGTGGATAAAAACTGATCCCCCGTCTGTTAAGACAAGATTTGGGAATGTCACTTCGCACAGATAAAGGCACCTTTTACATGGCTATTTGTTCATCAAACATCAATAAAATTTAGATCCCATTACATGTTAAGTTCCAAGCTTTGGTTGACTCCTGGTTTAGAGTTCGCTTGTTTTAGAACATTGGTCCCTTTCTTATTGATTTCAGCTTCCATCAATCACAGAGACCCGAATCCAACTGAGTTGGATTTGCCATGGAAGCTTAAAAACTTTTAAACAAAGGATACAAAAAAAGCGACCCCGTCCATTCCAAGGTAAAGGTGATCAGATTGTGATGGAGACAATAAAACACAAAACTACATGTACATAGTATTTTCTTACCAAACATTTAGTTTAAGACGCTTTGTTAAGATTTATCTACAGCGGTTTTTTTTTTTAAGGCCGTGTGCGTAATATTCCCTTAATAATAAGTCTGATAACACAACACACCACTGAGAATTTTTAAACTTCAAATACACAAAATCAAATATTTTATTTGAAGGTCTTTGATGTTCATGTTTGTTTTGTCAAATTCATTTAGATTGTACACTTAGCAGACTTAGCTTTCAGCCCGTTTTAATTGTTCACATATCATTGTCATTCTTTTTCTTATACGTTTTTCGTCCGGAAATGAAAATTTGATACGGACAGCTTACAAATTCGTAGGTTAATAAAACGAAAATCAATAAATGTTTTGCTATGCTAATAAACAATATTCAAAAGTTTGAATGTACAAGTTTAACAAGAAACGCAAGAGTATTACAGAATTACAGAAAGGGGGACAAGAGCATTAATCCATTTCAGGCTTTATATATTAAACATACCCTCTCTCTCTCTCTATCTCTCTCTCTCTCTCTCTCTCTCTCTCTCTCTCTCTCTCTCTCTCTGACACACACACACACACACACACACACAAATACACACACACACACACACACACACACACACACACACACACACACACACACACACACACACATATATGTATATATATATATATATATGGGGTATAGGACTGTACATGTGTAAGACTAATATTCGTGTATGACATTCTTTATGTTGCACAATTGGATACAAGTTCCTGTAGATATTTTGACACATAGTTTAAACATAGTCTGTTTCCTTTGGACACACACCAATTGTAGTAATTTTCTTAATATAGACATTTAAATCTTTACTGATATAAAATATCAAAACAAAAATTCTTTATGAATTTGAAAGGGCAAAATCTGAAAAGTTTCACTTTTATCCTTTAAAATGATAAATGGGGTGCCTTTTATCAGTTAATCAGTTTAATAAATGACGGGTCTAGCCAGATAAGGACGACTTCGTGAGGAAAGTAAACACGTGAAGGCAATTCACAAAATATAATGACTTATCTTTTACCGGTGTAATTCACGACCAGAAGATTATAAACCGGACAAAACGGAAACGAAAGATGAGCTAGGCCCACAACCAGAAAAAAAAATCAATACAGGAAAGATATCAATTTTCTTCGTTTTTCTATTTCATCAAGCCCCTCTCGTGAATATCCAAGGAGACGATAGCCACGAACACAAATGATGGAACTTGTCTGTTAATCGTCGTGAAATTAATGAAATTTATAAAAATTAAAATGACTATAGTAGAAAATAAAATAATACCCCAATAATTTCACTCCACATAACTGAATCCCTAACCGGGTTTTTTCCCCGCCAAATCTCTCTCTCTCTCTCTCTCTTTTAGAAGAAAGATAACCCCGACATCTTAATGAATTGTATTTCATTTAATCTAAAAGAATATATATTTCGGCAATTAAAAAAAAAAAACCCCAATATATAAGCGTTTGGAATATCATGCACTATTTATTGAAAGTAGACGAGAAAGTATACATTTCGAAGTTTGGAGGAAATCAGACTTTGAGTCATTCAGCGTTACAGGTACTTTGAAGTGGAATTGTATTAGCTAACCCCCCCCCCCCCCCCCCCCCCCACCCAGATTCTTCTGTTGAAGATTCCTTTAATCATATGTTGACTTATAAATGACAGTAGATAAAAGTTGACAACAGAAACGAGCTTCCGTGAGCAGAGAGCTGAGTAATAGACATAAATCGTGACTGTATAGATTTATAGTCAGAGGATTTGTCACATAGCGCACGGTCCGAATTATTGCTGGACATGACCTCTTCTCTGATAGGATCCGCCCACTCCATTCACTTATATCAAACCTTTGTAAATAATGTCTTCTTCTCTGATAGGATCCGCCCACTTCATTCACTTATATCAAACCTTTATAAATAATGTCTTCTTCTCTGATAGGATCCGCCCACTTCATTCACTTATATCAAACCTATGTAAATAATGTCTTCTTCTCTGATAGGATCCGCACGTGGGACTTACTGGGCCTTTATTTTCATTCACGTATATCAAACTTACGTACATACTGTCTTCTTTTGAAAAAATAAAATCCAATACGAAATCAGAGTACTAAATGAACTAACATGGGTCATTAAATTTCCTTGTCGCAAAAATTACGGCGAGTTACATCATACAAATCCGTTGCCATGAAACCTTTTCATATTTGACATTTTTTTTTTGTTTTGATTAAATACATCTAAATTGAAAATAAGCTGTCTTTTCAGAAAAATACATAATTACTGTCGTCTATATATGCATGCAATAAAAAAAATCCAATATTACTTTAAAAATGTCATTTTTTATTATCTACATCATATTAAATCGAGACAGGCTACTGACAACCAAGCTCATGTTACAGGGGATTCAACAGTCTCATTTAAAGTCAGCATTTCGCAAATTTTATGGTCGTTATAACGATCACGTTTGCCAGTACAACCTATCATTGGGTCAAATGCAGTCTGACGTGTTTCATATCAATTGTTAGGCCGTTCTTTACACAATGAATTTGACTAAGGATAGCTACGCTTACGATCAAGATATAGGGTTCATGGTGGGTGTGACCGGTCGACAGGGGATGATTACTCCTCCTAGGCACCTGATACTACATCTGGTATGTCCAGGGTCCGTGTTTACGCAACTCCTTAAGAGTTATAAGATTGATCACTGTTCTTTATCTTAACCTTTTCATACCTTAAATTAATTAATTTTATGGAATGTAATTACCTGAATGGGTTAGTTTGTTGTTTGTATTTGTTTAACGTCTCGCTCGACAATCTCTCACTCATGTGAAGACGCCACCATTACCGGTGAAGGGCTGCAAAATTTAGGCCTATGCTCGACTCTTTTAAATGGCATTTTAGCAGGTAGGGACCTTTATCGTGCCACACCTGTTGTGACACGGTACCTCGGTTTTTGCTGTCATTTTGATAATTTATGTGTGATCATATTAGAATATAGAGTACAATTTTAATATACTATTTGGTTTACTGATCGTTCATCGGCAAACTTGGGTACACTATATTTAGAGTTATATACATTTACTCTTTTAATAGTAAATTCGAACCCAAGCGATATAATTGCCTATGGTCTCATCCGAAGGACCGCCCCATTTAGTCGCCTTTTACGACAAGCTAGGGTTACTGAAAACTTCTTGTAACCCGGATCCACACGGGTCAGCTGAATGGAAGGATACCTGCAATGCTTATTATAATCATCTCATGATATAGGAATGCTATGATTCTTTTGGAATGGCGGAATAATCATAAGTGTTGTGAAATACATTACACTAATCTACGTTACGTTTGAATCAGCGATTAAGACATATAACGGAAGTGGATAAGTATCGTTATTAACATATTGTAATCAATGTTTTTGGCCTTGAATAATTGATCAATTGGTTATAAGTTGTTATTTTTCAATACTTGGGTTTCAGATTGCAAAACATATTAGTGGGAAAAAAAAACTTCAGTTTTAGCATTATTTTTTCTATAAGGCAGATAATGACAAACACTACAAAAGCAGGGAAACAAAGTGGATTTCGATTTTTACACTCGATTTTCATATATTTTTGTGTGAACGTCCAGTGACTCGACAATCGAGTTTTCTTCTTAATATCATGTAGGAAATAAAGCGGCAGACGTTTTTATTATTTCTTATTTTTATAATTCATTTATTTTTTATTTTTTTTTACTTATTTATTTATTTTTATTTTATTTTATTTTATTTGGGGGGGGGGGGGGGGGGGGGGGTGGGGGGGGGGACGTCTTAACTGAATTTGGATGATATACATGGTGTTTGGTAATCCTGTCTCATGAGCACGATTTGCATAACAAGAGTATTTCTGTTTAAAAATTTAGTGACCGTTTTTATGTTTAGTATTTTCTTGCACCTAGACGGTGAGCAATGTAGCGTAGAAAGTTAGTCTTACGGTAAGATTATTTATTTGAAATGAACGGGCATGTCACCTAAATGATCATTAATTGACAGAACCGAATGTAAATGTGAACTTATGAAGGACTGCTCAGAGATTCGGTGAAGGCGTCCGTCACAATATCCTGCCGAGATTAAGATAAAAATAGTGAAGAAAAACTTGCTGTATCACTATACTGATAGGAAAATTGTAAAGTCGCACAAATCATAGCTAACTGACGTTTGCGCCCAGACACCCACCGCCATCCCGAATTGTTAATGCGCAAAACGAAACAATAATCAGGGATATTTCATGTACCCCATACCATTATGCGGTTTTTTCCCTTTAAACTCTTCTAGGATATATTTCTTATTAGTTTTGATTTGCCCAAACGACCGGTGCTTGTGATGTAAATTCTTCTCGTCAGCTGAACAAGGAATGTAACTCAGAGCGGCGGATTACCGTCCAACAGTGGGGGAGAGTTATCTTTCTTTGAGGAATAAAAGGCAGGGGATACTCTCCATTTGACGACTGGGATTTTAATCTAATTATAGGACAGCAATATATAAGGTAGGCTTACAGTTTGAAAACAGCATCCACTGCTCGCCTTATTTAAACACAACAATGCTCTATAACGTTATCCACAGTGGAAATACTAAAGGACAGAGACAAATAAAAATCTATTTATCATGAATTATATTTAAAGCATTGACCAAACCTTTTCATTATTTTTTTTTTTATTGAAAATAAGCAAATTCTTCACTTCCACCAAATCGCAACTTAACGGGTATTCATTTTCTGCAATATTGGGTACCTTTTCTGAGACCACATCATTTTACCCATCTTTGTGCTAAATAATCACGTATTCACCTGTTTAATGATTGACTAGGTACTTTAATTAGATTTATACTTGATGTACGATGCTGGAACAATTTCTCACCGCAGCAATAACGAGCTATGAATACGTTACTTCACTGTTACTTAAAATGGAACCTAAATGTAGATTTAGAATATGTTGTACAAGAAATGGCTATAACTGGCTACAGTACTGATCGTTCGAAGTGGTTTGTTTTTAAGCTTTTTGTTTTGTTTTATTATGATTTATTCTCTCTCTTATTTTTTTGGGGGGGGGGGGTTAGTTCTTTTTTTTTATTCCTTTCTTTCTTTTTGTGTTTGTTTTGTTTTGGGGTTTTTTTTTGGTTTTTTTTGTTTGGTTTTTTTTATTTGATGTCCACAAAATGCCTGTTCCCTGAATAGAATAGTCGTGAAATTGAAAATTGTGATCTTAGTAATGTTAGATACAGTAAATCTAAGACTACAGAACTCTTCGTGTGTCAAGTATAGGGAATTTTCCAGGCAGGTACATGTTCGGTGGAGTTTCGTAATAGCTTTAGGGAACGGTGAGAAAATTCTGAAGAATGACTGTACTTTGTACATATGAATTTTTTTTGTATAAAACTAGATCTTACGTATAAAATGCCATGTGCCTTTGTTGACAGTATGCCCATTCAATGCTATAAACTATCCAATGCGTTGTAGCAATTTTAAAACTGTAAACTCTCTCTCTCTCTCTCTCTCTCTCTCTCTCTCTCTCTCTCTCTCTCTCTCTCTCAAATTATGAAAACATTGACAAGATCTAGTCGACATATGTCAATAAAGAGCATGCATGCCTTTCCGATAATGATAATATTTCTTTTAAAGAAGATATAACTGTGTAAATTAAATTAGTACTCGCGTTTAGCATCACACTCCGCTTTCTAGAATTAGATTAAATTATCTTTAATTTTTGAAGAGGTCATCTACATATCTCCGTAAGTACTTGTATTCTGTCTGTCCCCAGAGGTACCAAAGTAACTTCGAGGTAAAATCAATTCGAAATACTACAGTTTATGAGAATGATATTATCTCTGCTTAATATTATTTCTTTTCTTCGGCTTCGGAGAAGCGGGGTATGCTTTGGAAACAGTTGGAAAAAGGAAGCACCTAAAGCAAGCCAAAAACGTAAAATTGTTTACGCCTGAATCCTGTAGGAAGCATCCTTTGTATTCTGTAATAGCCGTAATTCTACTATTCTGAGTTCGAGGTTCCTGCTATGACAGACCTGAGTCTTAAGTACTATTCCTTCGGAAATCCCTCGGCATTTAAATTCAGTGTCGGAGGTCTCTCGAATGAAGCCTTAGAAACCGAATTTCACAGTAGGCATGAAAACGAGAAGGTATTCTCGCAGCTCTTAACCTATCGCATAAATCTGTGGCATGTCACCTGAAAGCTAGTGGATGAAATAAAAGAAGTTGGATTTAAACAAAATATACCAGTCATACATCATATTGTACATTACAGGAGACGGGTTTGATTTACTGGCCGTGATTCAACAGCTGCTCAAATGACAAAACATTTAATCTATATTTTCATGTATATTATGAAGCATATCGAGAAAGTATCTAAGCATTTGAAATGTGTGTTGATATAAAAAAAAATACTCTCTCTCTCTCTCTCTCTCTCTCTCTCTCTCTCTCTCTCTCTCTCTCTCTTTGATAATCACCACCATCATCAAATAATATGCGTTTAAGATCCACACACATCATGACAAATTCTTGGGTGCATCTCATTTTCTAAAATGCTGTGAACAAACGTTTTGAAGGCCAATGTTGTAAGAAGTTGAATGCCTTACAGAAATATTTGATAATATTTTGAAATACCCATTATAACAAATACACGTTGCACACAAGAGACATATGGCCAAATACGACTCCGATAATTCTATCGTAGACCGTCAACCATTTTATTTTGAGCGCCCATCGTGACACTGGTTGTAAATCTCACTTTCCCCACTTTTCCTCAATTCAATGGTGTGTGTGTGTGTCTGTGTGTGTGTGTGTGTGTGTGTGTGTGTGTGTGTGATATTGTTTGGTATTCTCATAGAGACGCCTCATGGCAAACAGAACGCCGAAACCTCTTCACATAGTTTCTAGACTCAGCAGTCGTCATCTACATATATTTCTAACAGACATTACATTCTCTAGTGGTCCTAAACTCAGATTAATGATCGAAATCAAGTGTACACTGTCCACACTTCATATTAGTGATCCTAAACTCCGTGTACACACCGGACCTCCGTCTAGTGATCTTAATCTACGTGTCCACTGTATACAGACTTCACACTCGTGATTCTAAACCACGTGTATGCTGTTAAAACGTCATTCTGCGGGGATCTGGGTTAGATTGACCGATATATTGATTGATTGATTAAATATTGTTTAACGTCCCGCTCGAAAATCTTTCACTCATATAGAGACGTCACCATTGCCGGTGAAAGACTGCAGATTTAGGCCTATGCTCGACGCTTATGGCCTTTAAGCAGGGAGGGATCTTTTGCGTGCCACACCTGCTGTGACACGGGGCCTCGGTTTTTGCGATCTCATCCGAAGGACCGTCCCATTTAGTCGCCTCTTACGACAAGCAAGGGGTACTGGGAATCTATTCTAACAAACCGGATGCCCACGGGGAGATCTGGGTTAGAATAAGTCCTCAGTACCCCTTGCTTGCAGTAAACCACAACTACTCAAAGGTCATAAGCGTCGAGCTTAGGCTTAAATTTTGCAGCCCTTCACAGGTAATGGTGACGTCTCCATATGAGTGAAAAATTCTCGAGCGGAACTTTTAAACAATATACAATCAATCAGTCACCAGCAAGACTTAAGACTAGTGATCCTAAGTGACGTGTGCATTGTAAACATGTTTCACGTAGTGATCCTAAACCAAGTGTGCAGTGTAAACAGGCTTTCAGACTAGTGTTTGTAAACAACGTGCGCACTGTCTAGACTTCCGACTAGTGGTCCGAAGCCAAATATGCATTGTCAGGGCATTATTTAAACAGATAGTAAAACTCACTTTGGTGGATTTTTTTCTTACCTCAATTCACTTTATTACGTTTTAATATTAAAAATAAAAATAAGAAAAATGATCTGTATCAACTTTGAAATCAGTTGATAGTATGTTTATAAAAAGTTACACTAGGAACCAACTTATATCGTAAATTGAAGGTTTGTCCAGGAGAGATCCAGGGGACATAATTTGAAGATGGTAATTATTTTACAATTGGAAATAAATCTAGATAAATGTATAAAATTGGTATTATAAAAATAAAATGACTCATTTTGACTCTTTTTACTTCTAAAACAATTAAAAAAATTTAAATACTTGTAAAAAAAAAAAAAAAAAAAAAAAAAAAAGAAAAAGAAAATAAATTGTAATAAAAAAATAATGATAATAATAAAGTTTACTATTTCTTTAACAGTATTTCCCTTTTATTTGATGAAAACATTAGCCATTAGTCGTTTACTAATTTTAAGTAGTAAATACCAACATTGATGGGGAGGCTCCAGAAACGATGCGTTTTTCGGTCCGTCTCTGCCCTGTAATTCCGTGTTACGTTTAGTATTTACAGAACGGCATTTTGAGTCATTCTCTAAGCCGGTCGTCGATTTCAGCATGAAGGGTGGTGATTCACAGTGCTTGGAGGAAGTAAATCATCCTTCATTTTTCATTTCATTTAGTATTAGAATTATGATATTTGATAAAGACATCATTTTATCCCGATATTTAAGAAATAAATTTCATTCTTTTTATATACATGGGGGTATGAACTGCGGTGCTTCACGACGGCTTGAGTGCATTATCGTGAAGCGTCCCGGTCATATATGTTCAAAACTGAAATTTATTTCTTATATTTACACTTGACGTTCATTTCTTTCGGAAATTCCAGCCGTTGAAATAAATTCATACGCACATTGCACTGCAGTGTGTTCATGAGGAAATGGCTATCATTACAATTCTGTAAAGATGTCAAAGGCAAATCCATTGGAAACGGGAATATATAACAAAATGAATAATCTCCTTATTGTTTCTAGATTCGTGCCGTTAGTACGAGCTTTTCAAGGACTTGGTATCTGGAGAGTAGGAATTAAAAAAAAAGCATATATTTTTATGACCCACTGTTTATACAGTGTTTATTGTTTCTTTCTCACGTCATAAATGTCTATTCAGAATAAGTCATTATTTATAAAACTCCCTGCAGACTACGACTGTTAATTAAATGCAGAGAAAAATGATAAGAAAACCACAACACACTGACGCACTCTCGACATTTAGTAATTGTAAACCCTTATAAGGGCGCACACAGTAGCAACTATCTAGATCTCTTATCTTGTAGACTTCCATCATACCTAGATTATCAGTCTCTGTTTTAATTTTTATTTAAACCGACTCTTCCTCCACACCACAAAACAGTTCCAAAGTTTGTTCCCAAATCCCTCCCCCCCCCCCCCCCCCCCCCCCCCCCCAAATATCTCTCTAATATAAATCGATTAAATTAACTTTTCTTATCCATTAAAGATAGACAGTAGTTGAAAAAAAAAATAAACAGCAACTAAGATATCAGACGTGTGATTTGTAGATATTGATGTGATCAGGTTCACTAGCCATGCGTGCAGTACATCAAGGTTAAAAAGGGTATTTCTTTGATATCCCGACCGCGGTTTAATCACTTTGTGAATCAATTTCTCAAATACAAGAAATTAAAAGCCGACGGCCTTCAAAGTCAATAGCGATTTCCCAATGCCATGTTTATTTGATTAATACATTATAGAAATACTTACATTAAGTTCTGAGTGTGGATATGGACTTTTTTTGTAGGAGAACAACAGGGTTGTTTGATGAACAAGATTGTTGGATGATATTTTAGGACATAACAGGATTGTTGGATAATATTGTAGAAGTGTAATAGTATTATTTCATGATATAGTTCAGAAGTGGGTAACATTGTTAAAAATGATATTTTAAGATTGTAACAGGATTGTTTGATGACAGTTTAGGACATAACAGGATTGTTGGATGATAATTTAAGATTGTAAGAGGATTGTTTGATGATAGTATAGGTTTGTAACAGGATTGTTTGATGATAAGTTAGGATTGTAAGAGGATTGTTTGATGATAGTTTAGGACATAACAGGATTGTTGGATAATAATTTAAGATTGTAAGAGGATTGTTTGATGATAGTTTAGATTTGTAACAGGATTGTTTGATGATAAGTTAGGATTGTAAGAGGATTGTTTGATGATAATTTAGGATTGTAACAGGATTGTTTGATGATCTCTTAGGACATAGCAGGATTGTTTGATGATTGGTTAGGATTGTAAGAAAAGTGTTTGATGATAATTTAATATTGTAAGAGGATTGTTTGATGATAGTTTTCAAAAGTGCACAACACGAGTAAAAAGAAATCCACATCTGTGCAAAATAAGTCTGGTTCGTACATTTTCCACAGTCAAGAAAGTAGCTTCACTTATTATATGACTGAATGATTCTGACCTTTCCAAATGACCGAGATCCGATAATCAAGGAAAGAACGAAACGTTCTGTTAATATAAACATCGAAACCAGCCGCTAAAGCTTATACCACAACGTGAATATAACATTTGATTTTTTTCCAACATCAGACCAAAATTGAAATCGAGAATTTCCACATTGACACGATTGACTGATATTTCATAGTCGTCTAATGAAAACTCCCTTCTTAAATCACTTTCCACTAGGTTTTGCACTTTAGCTGCAAACAAAAGGGATGGACCAGTATATTTTGATATATGCTTTACCAGGCGGTTTCTATGTTTTGAATTATTCAATCATACGATATGACAAAGAAATAAAAAAAAAACTAGCGTCTATTAATCACTTTCGACTAGATTTTGCACGCTAACTCTAAACACAGATGGTTGACACGATATCGTTTCTTGGTCTTTGGTAACCGGTCTCTGTGTTATAAATCAGTCAAGCAAATGATGGAATAATAATTGACATATTTTGGTTATTATGATGACCTCCATGTGGATCTCGTCAGAAGTGTCAGTGTTTGTGTATTGTAGATGGTATTTGAAAAATAGGTTTTGTTATGCTTTCACTGTAAAAATACTGCTATTCCAATACGATGAAAATAAATGATTAAAATGTATATTTCATGGATAAATTACAAAATTCCACTAATAAAGATGAAATGGTTAGAGCAGTATCAGTTATTTTTATATGCATTGTACGAATGTAGATATGATAAAGTTTTATAATTTCAGATTGTCTTTTTTATTAAAGCAGTATGATATTAAATAGCAATCAAGTAGCAGATATGCAACCGCTGGAAAGCAAGAAATTGATAAACGTCAACCAAGTGCAACAACTGAATGGATTTCCATTACTTTCCTTTTATTCTTATTCTACGTAATGCCGTCGACGTAAATGCCCATTACAATTCTAAAATATGCCCTACATCTCAACAGCGTAACCGCCCAGAAGTGTGAGCAAACGAACAATTATTAAACAAGAAGTGTGAACAGTTATTGAACAAGAAAAGAAAGCAGACGAACAATTATTAAACAACAAGTGTGAGCAAACGATTGGTTATTAACAACAAGTGTGAGCAGACGTTTGGTTATTAAACAAGTTTTCCGAGCACTCAGTATTGTCACGTGATCATATTTAATCACTCCGGGACTTACTTTACAATGTTGCCTCACAATCATATTTAGAATTCATGACCGTATCACTTTATCTCCCTTATCCAAGTGTTACATCACTTCCGATTTTTGATACTGAAATATTGAGTTCACCAAATTATATTTAAATCGTAGTTTTCAAATTCGTTTACGCTATCCCATGATCCTGTTGTTTCCACTGGTTTGTGACGTCATTATTTCTTGCCTCGGCCTCCAGCCTCTGTAGGTACTGACTTACTCGTGCCTGGCTGGCTTCGTACCTTTCTCGTTCGTCTCGGAGCGCGTCCATCACGGTATAACTTGTAGACACAGATCCCTGTTTTCGTAACCTGGCCAATTTCTGCAATTCCTTTCGCAGTTCGTATGCCGCTACAGACTTATCAAAGAATAGTTTATTAGGTTTGTGGAATTTCTTTTGATTCGAACACTTGATGCTTTTAGAACTAGCAGGAGACGATTTGGGGCGTTCTTGATCGTTCAACACTGCGTGAACGGCAGGGATTGTACTATGTGCTCTTTTATCAATGGAACCCGGTAGATCTGGAGCTTTTCGAAATGTCACAGACGCCGATAAACTTCGTTTGGTCGAAGACAACGCACAGTCTGTATCTCCTACCACCGGTGAACACTTGTCATCGTTCGGTATGTATTCTTTGTATACAGAAAACTTGACGGATGGTCTCTTATGTTTCGTTATAATCCCAGATTTCTCGCGTCTATCGTCCGAGTCTGAATCACTTTGATTTTCCCAGTCGCTGTCTTCGCCGGATCCTTTATTCACGTCCGGTTCGGGAATACTTTTAGTTTCTTCCGAATCTTCTGGAACCTCGTTTTGAATTCGCTGACACTCCTGACGGATCCTTCCGCTGCGTACTTGATATTTATGCGCCTCATGGCGATGTGTCTTCTGTGTCGTTTTTTTCTGATTTTCGATGTCATCCATCAACATGTTATATCTCGTCTGCACGATCTTGTTTCTCCTAAACGCGTCCCTCTCGTTATCGCTCCAGAACACCACCGGCCGGGGGAGTCGTCTCTCTCCCTCACCCATTCTATATTTTGAGGATTTTGCATCCTTTCTGGGGGATTTCTTTTTGACATCTATCAGTTCAATTTGTGGTGAGTTGTCCATGTTCAAATACGTCCCTCTACCATTAATTCCCCCTGTTGTGACTCTTATAAATGTCCGATATCAAATCCAGCGTTTTTATAGTTAATTAAAACCAGGATATCTTCAGAAAGAGACGAAATATTAATAGTTACCTGATCTATTAAGTTTTACGAATTAGTCCATGATCTGAACACGAGTTCTCCAAAACTGGAAACATACTACTGCTTATACGGTGAACGAAGTGTTTACCTTACACCCAGAAAGGGATTATTTTGCTATCATATGGAAATTAAAACACACAAATCACGAACACCAATATATCTTCTTTACATCGATTAGGCGAATTAAAATCACAATCCAACGTGTATCATTTAAGCGCTTCACCAAAACTTGTCGCAGACGAGTGTTTGCACAAGAGATAAAATGCGTTGTCACATATGATCACTGAACAAAAATATTAGACCCCGGAACTTTATACCATAATATCATTTCCCCGCTTTATCAGCCCGACACCTTTCCCTGGATAACGAATCACTCAATTGTGTATACATTTCTCATTGAGGAATGATTGTGAGTTTTTCAATTTTGTTCACTAGTCGTACTTTCACAGTTAACATTAACAGAGAACAATTATTTTTACGATTATGATGTTAAGCAAGTCTGTAATACCAAAAGCCTAATCAATACTACGGTGAAAGAACTCAACATCATATCGATAGAGTAAATACTATGGGACAACTTACAGATATACACCGCGCATTCATAATTCAAAAGACAGTGTTTAATTTACGATCGACACAGGAGCTCGGCCATTCAAAACTCATTTTAAATATTTGAACGTCATTTCTTTGCGCGCAGTGCATTGATAGTTTTAATAATAACGGATAATGAACGGGTAATGTAAACGTTCAATTCCTTCTTTTGTCATTGCGCGAAAGATATAATTCATCTGACTTTGGAAGCAGGTTTTAAATGAACATTTTCAATAATGTTATTTAAGTTCCAATAAAATGAAAGCTCTCCTCGGGGTCCGTTGTCCCTCGTGTCGTAACTCCTAATGCTGATCTTTGTGGTATTTTATAAAAATCTTTAAACAAATATGATTAGATTTTAAATCTGGCAACCACATGCAAAGATTAAACAATATTCCGTCGGTACACAACTTGAAATCATAGATGACATAAAACTATCACACAGGTTATCTTGGGTCATGTGACCACCTAAGTGCGTCTTCATTTCTGTCATTTATCGAAGAGATTTTCTAAAACTTTTTCATTTTGAAATGATTTTGTGTTTGATTTTAACTTTTTCGATTTCATGTCACACACAAAAGATTCGTACATTACACAACACCCTCATTCGATAATAAATTCAATCCGTCTAAAACCAGATCGTAGCTGCGTACAGGTATAGAAAGGATTCGTTCTTTTGCCGCAAGTTTAATATAGATTTTAATCTCCAAATAATGACTTCACATATTCATCTTATGCATGTCAAATATCTGCCTATCCCCCTTCCCTCTTGAAATTTTAAAGTGAGATATTGTGTTAGATTAAGACCGCCGAACATTAAGTGGCAAGAAGTGAAACATACAGCATTCGTGTTAGAAAACAAATGCTTTGACTGTAACGGAGGAAAATCACGAGTGCTTTACATGTGTATTTCATTTCTTGCCACTTAATGTTCGGCGGTCTTATATGCGTCTGTAATGAAAATAGATTCCATTTTCAGTCAGTTTAGTGATCTTGTTCAGTCTAATTTAAAATTAGATCCTTTGATCCGCTCACCTATGATCGCTACACAAAAGGTGCAGCAATCGTAGGTGAGCGGATCAAAGGATTTCATTTTAATTAGATTGTGATCTTGTTTGTAAAAAAAATTGTTCAGGTGAGTGATGCGGTCCCATACTTTTAAGGATGTAATCTACAGCGTCATAATAACTGACTTCCTTTTCAACCATTAATGAAAATATGAATACCAGCAAAATTTATCTATTCATTTCCAATATAATTGTCTAGCTGATTAGCTCCGTAGGTTAGTACTTCGAATGCTAAACTACAGATCGCGGGTTCGAGTCCAACAGAGGTTTTAATTTAATTTTTTTTCAAATTGATACTGCATTTGTGGATTAAATAAAGTAAATATGAAAATTTTCAATTTCAAAATATTATTATTCACACCCTCCACGTTTCATCCGCATCAAATTTCTCTGGTGTAGCATTCCACCTTAACCTGCTTGGTCAATCCTAGTCGTGGTAGTTTGTCAAACGTGCAACCACGCGTTTATGTTACCCAGCAGACGGTCTTCATGGCGAATAAAGTTACTCTGGTACACAGGTAGACGGGAGCCGAGTATTTGTGTTTTCTGCAGAGAAGTTTTAGACAAAACCCTGGGCCAACTTGAGCAGTGCCTATCCCACTAGGGAGGGGTTCAGCGTGGGTGATGATCCAACCTCACTTTAATTGAAACCATACGGCAAATCAAAATGATAGTATTATGGGGTCCATTGTTCGTTCGTGTGTTGAAGTCAACGTTATATAAAGCTACAGGTTTAGATAATTTATTGAATGAATATCTTATGAAATTCGAAGACATTTTAAAGCCACTTGTTGTAAAATTGTTTAACTCAATTTTGGATTCGGGGGTATTACCTAAAACTTGGTCTTTTGGAATTATTATACCAATTTACAAAAAGAGGAATGTGAACGACACGAATAACTAAAAGGGAATAACTTTGATAAGCAATTTGACTAAGATTTTTACTACAGTCTTAAATAATAGATTGATGGAATTGTCTTTAGAAAATGATATTTGTACCGGACGCACAGTTTGGTTTTAAACCAGGTTTTGGATCAACTAATGGTGTTTTATTGTTATTATTATTCTTATTATTTCTTTGCATGGACATATTTCTCATTACCTTAACAAGGGACAGAAATTATATTGTTGATTTGTTGAGTACAAATCTATTAGGCATTTGATGGAGTTAATAGAAACAAGTTGTTCTACAATTTGGTCAAATGTCACAAGAAAGCTTCTGAATATTATTATTCAACAAATTTACAGTGAAGTCAAATCATGACTGTGTTAGATTCAAATCCGATTTCTCTGATTTCGTCTCTACAAATGGGGTAATGCAAGGGGAAGGTTTGTCACCTTTCCTTTTTTTCTCTCTACATTAATGATTTTGAAGGTGAACGTCTTTTAAGCACGTGTGAATTAAACCGCCTAAGAGATCTAGCATTATTTCCTTTGATGTATGCCGTCGACACGGTTTTAATGGCAGAGTCAAGGAAGAGTATATTAGATAAATTACATGCTTACTTACGGTTTTAATGGCAGAGTCAAGGAAGATCTTCTGAGTATATTAGATAAATTACATGCTGACTTTGTCAAATGGGGTATTGAGGTCAATGTTGCGAAAACGAAAATTGTTGTATTTAGAAAAGGTATAAACTTGCCTCGCAGTGATGTCTGGTTTTACAATGGGGAAACAATTGATATCGTAAATAGTTATAATTATCTGGGTGTGACTCTAAATTTCAATAGTAATTTTGTTGTAACCAACTACAAAAAATTACCTCAACAGGGTAGCAAGTGCATGTATGGTATTCTAAAAACATGTAAAGTTAACTCCTTGAAAGTACAAACAAAGTTAAAAGTCTTTGATACTTATCTCTATTATGGAACAGAAATATGGAGTTTCAATATAGGAAAGGATATTGAAGAGGTTCACACTCGTGTTTGTAAAATGACATTGAAAGTTAAGAACTCGACTTCAAATTCTATGACTTATACAGAATTGGGTTGTGTGCCTCAAATAACAAACAGAAAATTACGTATACTGAAGTATCTGGTCAAACTTTTAAGTACTGATAATTGTATATTGAAAAATTTATATGAGGACACATATGCCTATTCATATCATAATTCATGGTTATCGGAGGTGAAGGATATGTTATGCTCACTTGGTTTAAACAATGTCTGGTATTCGCAAAGTGTTAACAACGTTAACCCCGCAAAACATATTGCTATGGTGAAATAAAGCTGACATATATATTTATCCAAGATAGAAACGTTTTCATTGAAAACTCGAGCTCTTCTAAATGTTTTATTTACAAATGCCCGGCAGATACATTCGATATACAATATTACCTTCAAAAACGTTTTAATCCATGAAAACCCTTTTCACTATCTCTCGAAATTTAGGTGATCTTCACATACATTGACTATAGAGCAAGGACGGTACAACCACAACCACACAGGCCGTGCTCAACGTATTTGCAAATTTTGTGATCTTCACAAAATCGAAGACGAATGTCACTTTATTTTGGAATGCCCACATTGCATTCATCAGCGTAGTTTATACATTAAAAATATTACTGGGGAAGATCACCTACCTTTAAGCTGGTTCAGTTACGTAGTCTCCGAAATAGAAAACAACGTCACAATCTCTGTATGCTACTGACTATAGACACAATGTATGCCCATTGCGAGGTTAATCAATTGCAGTGCATGATATAATTATCATGTAAAAAAAAATTCTCAAAAGTTCCAATACATATACACATACGTTTATGTTAGTATATTTATGGTATTGTGTGTATTGTTTGCACCACTATAAACGCAGTATTATTTTATATGTATATTGATGTCTTTGTAATTTAGGAATGTTTTTACATATATGATGTGTTTACATATGTGTGTGACGTATTTAATATTTGCCTGTAAACCATTTGGTTTTGTCCTAATAAACTGATACCTGATACAGCATCACTGTCCAGTGGGAAGCCTGTGAATTGGAGGAACTGTCAGCACTGTGTGTATGGAAGCCCACTAGTGTCAAGTCTGATGTGGCATTCGTGTACCATATCGGATAATCAAACATTCAATTCGAGTTTGCGAAATGAAATTCAACATTTAATCAAAAAGGATTTTGAGATAATTTTGTAATTAAAGAAAGGTAATTACTACAGTTTGTTTTTTGTTTTTTTCTACAGGTAACCAAAAATTATTTATTATAGGATATACTGGGGTTTGTTGTATTTAATTAGCTATTAAGTTAAAGTGTGTGGTCATTTTGCCAACAGAAATATGACGTAGAGACCCTCTCTCTCTCTCTCTCTCTCTCTCTCTCTCATTCAAACTTTGGTCACATGGGTAATGCCATAGCTTCATGACGTCCTACAACGACAGTTTTGGTGAATCTAGAACGGTCCCTTTAGGAATTCATTGTCAATAAGTAAGCAATTTCCCCCATGATCAGTTGCCTGCAAGAATCCTGCTAACTTGGCAGACACAGTTCCTCCTTGAGAAGTAGTCCAGTCAAATTAGCCCAAAAAAGGGTCAAACTTGCAACTAATTGCAAAAGAATTGTTTTCAATGATTTTGACCTCGCTAATATGTGTACTAAAACATATAAAAAAATCTAATGATTCAGTTGAAGTGGAAATACCATTTTGGGGGGGTCAAAAACAGAGAAAAAGAGAAAAAACGACAAAAACCGGAAATTAGCTTTCCATCATTACCTATCAAATAAGAATGCAGTTTCTTGATTGGCATTTATAAATTTTTGTAAGAAATAGAAATTGTAAAATTTCCATGTAATAATTTCACCTTTAAGAGGCTTTTTTGGAAAAGGGGGGGGGGGTAATTTCAGTGAACAGACCATGGAAATCAGTTTGTTTCTTCTTCTTCCTCCGTGTTCTTTGTTGAATTGGAACAACTTGTTCCTCTACGATGGCCACATCCAATAGTACATTCTAGGCCATGTTTTCGGCACGTACACCTCTTTGTGTCACAATTTATCTTGCAATTACAGTGGATAATATTCAGAAGACGATTGGGAGCAGGCGGCAAAGTGTTTTTAAGCGGCATGCATTTGCTATCATCAGTGACTGTCCATCCCCAATCAAGTGGGTTCAGATCAGTGCCACCTAGCTTTATCCACTGCTGACACTGATAGTATGACCTTCTAGAATGCAGAGCCGCAGAATCAGATGTTGGCGGGAGACTCTGTACCTGAACGCACTTATTGTTAGTGATAGCTACTGGAGCTACTGCTTTTCCACTAAGAATATGGCCAACTGCATTTGACGCATATACAGTCTCTAAAACTTCCTGCAATCCCGATTCTCTCATAATGCGCCCGATACATCCTAAAAAGCTCATTTGTGTGTGAAACCCACCAAACCTGAGTATAATTATTATTATTGTTATTATTATTATAACATTTATAAAGCGCTAAATATAATTAAATTACTCTAAAGCGCTTTACATAATTATTTGAAACTGCACAATGAATATACACAACTAATATTAATTGAAAATAACATGGGCATACAAAATATAAAAGGGGGTTTAGATATAGAAATGGGTTAAACAGTGATTAGAATATTCGTAAAACATGTTCAGCACAGATTAAGATCTACATATTAAATTGATGAAAGGGTCAGTTAAAAAAAGCTAATTTAAAAAGATGCGTCTTAAGTAACTTTTTAAAACTGGCCAGGTTGTCTTCGAACCTTAAAACGGCTGGCAGGCTGTTCCACAGTGCAGCTGCACTGACATCGAAACGCCGATAATGGAGCTTAAGTCTTCACACTGTGACTCATGAGTGACAATTGTAACTGCTTTCATGTAGAGAGGCTGGTCAAATGTCAGAATTGGAGTTGTACCATATTTTCTAGCTTGGCGAGACACAAACTTCAGTGTAGAGTAGATACATGACATATCGCTTGCGTCCATATCTATCATCGGCAGAAAGGTGATGGTGGACTTTCCAGGGTAATCTCCATTTTGAGTACACTGCATCAGTCCTGACCAACTTGGAGTTGGAGATCGAAGAGGCCATACAGCCTTTGAAAGAAGATCTAAACTCAAAGATGGATCTGGTACTTTCTGTTCTTTATTAATTTTGGCGAATTTCATCTGCAGTGACGATTTAGGTGGTTGCTTGTAGAAATGCATATTAATTTTCCCAGCAGTGACCAGGTCAGCCGATGAAACGTTCAGTTTAGGGACCGGTTTGCTAACCTTTTTACCAGGTGTAGAGCCTACAATAATGCCCATGCCATGGAATGTACCATACCTATCAAGTGTGCGCACATTGTGATCCACGTTGTCAGCAACGAATTGCAGAAATTGTCCATTTTCATAGCTTGGAATATCTGTTCCTTGTGAAATGGTTGCACTTGTTTCAAAACGTTGTATCTCCGAATATGAGGAACAAAATCCTAAGGAATTCAACGTATCAATAAGAAATTTTGATGAAAAATGGTAATGAAGCTGCACTCCTAAACCTATTTGTGGTGGTGCAATATGCATACGTGGCTTAGCCATCTGCATAATTGTCTGTCCAATCGATGCGATTTTCAAGTCAGGGTCCTTTTCTCGGACGAGAATTTTCAAAAAAGTTTGAAGACTTTCAGGAACGTACTGAAGATTCTTTTCAAGTGATTCAATATCTGACGACAAAGGGTACAGATCAGAAGCTAGATGAAGGGACAGGATATCAGATTTTATCAACTTAGCAGCAGTTGTAATGATGTTGAGCTTCTCCAATGTCTGGTCCACTGTTTTAGGCCGATTGTAGAAGCTCTGAAGAATTGATCTTGCCGTTTTTCGTACTGTTATTACAGTTGATTTTCCTTGTTCTTCTGTCATGATGATTTCATCCCCAAAGCGCTCATACAATTTCTTTTTCAAGTAAACAGGCGAGTATGCATCATCACCACAGTGGTCCTTCATTTTAGCAACAAGATCTAACAGTTGATGTTGTTTGTCATCATTCTCCTGCAGATAATTCACCACTTTAAGAAACGCGTCAGTAATATCACTGTCAACAGGTCTGCCTCTCTTGGCTTCCGTCGAAGAGGGTGAGAATATTTTAGGTATGTGTTTGCCTGTGCGAAAATTTACGTTACAAGTTTGATGATAGATGGCATCAGCAGCATGCAAATCATTTACAGCTTCTAGTCTACCATAAATTTGGTTTGCCCAAGCGTCTTGTCTTGTAGAACAGACGGATTTTATACAAGCCTGAAAATCATGAGTTCGCACAGGAAAACATCATGCCCTCTTTTACTTTGATTAAGTTTGGCAGTTTGTCCACAAAAGAGACAGTGGTCACGGAATGAAAAGGTCTGTTTTGATCTAAGAATTGGTGTACTATCAGCAGGAGGAATTGGCTTGCTTTGTTCTTTTTCCCTCAGATATTTGCTAATTTCAATCGCATTTGTAAATAGACGCCTACATTCGGTGTGCACGTATTGCCCAGGATGCGTGCGAAGATTGCTACCCCTTTTCTCAGCAGCAGTATTGATACCTGTGCTACCCTTCCCACGAAGACAAACTAGACCATTCTTATCCCCCGATTCACAAATTACACAGTCTTTTAATCTTTCCATATTCAACACAAGGTTAGAACAGATATAATTAAAATGGAAGAAATTTTCTACTAACACAACATAAAAGGTTAAATTAAATTGGTATCGTATTAGTTTTGCATATTACAGAAACTGCATTCAAGTTGCAACTAATAGCGTCACTTCAGGAGAAAGATTTACTCCGTCGGATGGGACGTTAAAAGGCGCCCCGTGTACCCCAATCAATAACGAGAAAGATGGCTTTGTAACGCGAATGGGTGTCCTTACATAGAAAATAGAAATAAGCAGTGCAGTATAGAAAAAAGCCTTTTCACTTTCTTACTTATTAATTTTACCCGGAAGAAATGATACTCTGCGACTATTTAGTTTAAAAAAATGTTATTTTCCGTTACATTACGGCACCTTTCCCAAATTTTTAATGAACCCAGTAGGCCTATACGTCTACATGACGACACGTGTTGTGACTTTACCAACCTGTGTTGTTTGTTTTTTTTTTTCTAAACTTTTGAGAAGCTTTAGAACGTCTCGTTTGTAAATAAATTTATAGTATTACACCTAGGCCATATTGATTCAAGCGCTTACACGCTTGTATGAACATATGTCATAAAATTCGAGCAAACACTTTGATCAATGTCTACGCAATGATAATGTATACGTCACGATTTCGGTGAAAGCACGCTATGATAGCGCGGCGATGACATAAAACAAAGGGAGCTATCAGCAAATTTGATGCATCAAAATATATTATTTCTGCACATTAGATAAAATTAGATTTTTTATATGTTGTTTTACTGATACTAAGGAATACTTTGCAAAAAAAATTATTTCTTTTGCAATTAGTTGCATACGAAATCGTAAATTGACTGGACTAAAGGTCCTATCAAAGAAATTAGCTCCGATACTAGTAAGCGGAATTCTATGTCTTCTGAGGAATCGACAGGCGAACGTTGTGTGAACTAGCGGTAACACAGACACTTGAAATGAATTCCACTTAAGAAAACCATTACCGCTTTCTAGCTCGCAATAAACGATGGTTCTTCTGAACACCCGATAGAGGGACTGAACTGCTCTACAATAATCACTTTAAGATTTGTTACACACTGTCTGAGAAAAAGTCAACAGAGTAGACAGAAAGTGACTGAAAGAATCCCTATGAACTCAGAAAGTGACTGAAAGAACCCCTATGAACTCAGAAAGTGACTGAAAGAATCCCTATGAACCCAGAAAGTGACTGAAAGAATCCCTATGAACTCAGAAAGTGACTGAAAGAATCCCTATGAACTCAGAAAGTGACTGAAAGAATCCCTATGAACCCAGAAAGTGACTGAAAGAATCCGTATGAACTCAGAAAGTGACTGAAAGAATCCCTATGAACGCAGAAAGTGACTGAAAGAATCCCTATGAACTCAGAAAGTGACTGAAAGAACCCCTATGAACTCAGAAAGTGACTGAAAGAATCTCTATGAACCCATCATACTTAACCATAAGTACGAGCAAGAAGTACAAAACGCTGCGCACAACAGGTGTAGATACCTTTGTTATAGATTTATCCATAACAAGCGCGTAGAACAAAAATTCCGAAGTTCTCCAGATGGGTACGGACAGCTGGGCTCGCTAATAAGAAAAGGTACGATAATTGATATGACAAGTTACTGTCCTTTAATAAAGGACTGCAATACGTGAACATTGGGATGTGTTTCTAACAGTATCTTAATATCCTGTAAATATTTAATAAAAATGTGTTTTAAAACAGATTAAATCTTGACACGATTATAACTATAAATTAAAGTTGTAATGCCAATCATTATTTTGTTGTTGTAATGCCAATTATTATTTTGTTGTTGTAATGCCAATCATTATTATTATTATTTTGTTGTTGTTGTTGCTGTTTTGTGATCTTCACTCCTTTTCTTGGACGGAAAACATACAAACTTGGGTCGCAACCTCCTCCTCCCCCCCCCCCCCCCCCCCCCCCCTTCTTTGAATATTTTCTGATCCGCTACGAGATGATATAGATCTGAAAACAAAATACTGATGCTCACAAGCTTGAGTGTCGAGTTCAGTGCAACTTCACAGATAATGTCGATTTTAAGATGTAAGCAACAATATACTATTTCCTTTGTTGAGCGTTTCTGATGTGAATGTGTTGCCATGTAAAGTTCAATGTGAATAAATTAAATTCCGTAAAAAACTTTTTTTTTCTAAATTGAGAACACTAAAACTATTTTTCGCAAACCATTCAGAACCCTTTTTTTAAAACAATTTCTTTGTTAAGTTAATGAAACATAATCTCCCCATGTGTACGGTCACGTGATACCTTGTTAACATGCAAGTCGTATCTATATATAAAGGTTCGCCCATTTCCGTCAAGTCGGAAAGAAGTTTTTCTTGACTTGACGGAAAAGGTCGAGCAACGTTTGGTCATAACTTGTGCATGTGCAAATTAACCTTTCCCCATAGTCTTTGGTTTAACTTAGCTTGTAAAGGGACACTTTTATGTAAATGTACCGTTGACCTATAGGGCTGGTATTGGTTTCAGTCTTTACAAAAAGCTTATTGATTTCCGTTCCGGTCGATGACTTTAGGCCACATGCGTGTAGCTATTTGTTTTTCATGCATCGCTTTAGTTGTAGTCAATACACATAACTTGTAGAGATGTAAGAAACCATTTCACATTCGTTATCTGAGCAGCGTGAATTGTGGACGCATTTTTAGTCCCTTATCTAGAAATTTAATTTCGTATTTCTCAGTTTACTTTTCTCAATGCAATTACTTCATGTGTTTACTTACAAGCCATTTCTTTGGCAATCATGTCTTAAAAAAGCCATTGGTGTACGAAATACAAATAATGAAAATGAAATTCAAGAAATTAACTGTCGTTACTGAAATGTAGACCTACAGCTGAAAATCCTGATCAGGGTACAGAGTATTGCTTCAAAGTATACACTTTTTAAATGTAATTTTGATATATTCAGTACCCCATTGTCGTAACCTGGCGAGGGCACTATTCTGTTTTATGTTTTGAGCATGAAGAGAGTTCATGTAGACGAACGCTTAAAAAGTTTGGGGTCTTACCGTAATTGAATGAATACAATACCATGCCCATTGAGATTCATTCAATAGTATTTGCGGCATCTTGGATGTTTGGAGGAACTAGTGTGTGGGGCTGATTACGAGCATAGCCCAAATACCATAAAACTGAAGCAAGGTAGGCATAGCACCCAACAGTTCTAGCACCTACTTTGCCTTCGCATTACCAGCCAGATATAGAACTACCAACTGTTTGGCCTTTTTCAATCCAACAATTGTATTTTATGGAAGATACATGGCGATATTGTATTGTAACATGTACAAGGTTTAAAAGCTTTTCACTCTGATTCACAGACATTTCGTAATTATGTTGGACGCTTACATGCTCACTAACATAATGAACTGCCTGTTTCAACTGGTATATACCAAAAGTGATGTCTCTTAAGTATTGCTCTGATAGGACAGGGAAGCCTATTTTGACATCTGAAGCTTCTACATCAAACTTAACCCAGTTTTCTTTCTTTGTAATTTGAATACATGTATTTGATACTTTTTCCTTAATATGATATGGTTTAGATTTCATTGAGAACATTTGTTGTGCCAGCTGTTCGTCTTGTGCTTTATCAGAAATAAGAAATGGTCTATAAACATTTATTAAAGGTGCAACAATTTTGACATCGCCTCCGATGAATGGTAGTTGTGTATTTGTTACTACATTGGAGAGAAATATCCAACGTTTTAATCTACTGTTAGTAGACTCTACCATGCAACGAAGACTTGTGACGAGTCTTGAGCTATTTGCTTCTTCTGTGGGATGTTGTTTCATAGATTTGTTAAGAAATGCTGGCATCTCACACTGATAACCAAAATCTGTCATTGTTTCAACGGCATAGCGAAACCCACAGGCAAGAATAAATATGTCGTCTTAATTTAACCAATCGGCGATCCCTACATTGGATTTTAACATACTAGTCAAAATGTGGGCATCGCTAATTTTGCCATCTGCAGAGAATGGCCCTATAACATTTATAATATAACCATAAGTACTAGTAATCATTTATAAATGGGCGACCTTTACATTCTGAGAAGAAACATCTCCGTTGTTGGGTATAAGAACTACTTTTTTCAATATATATGTAGGTGCCGCCCATTACAAGAGTGGCTGTATCGTCTATCCAGTCAGAAAAAAAGCTCTTTTGCAAAAGCTGTAGTGTGGTTATCAATAATCTCGGAACGTGAAACACGAGAAAACCCTGAAAAGGAAGGCACGAAGTCCTGAAGAAATGCTTTTCTAGCCGAAGAAACTTGTATCTCAGTAAAATCAAACAAAGAACACAATGAGACGTACGTCATTTTGTAAGTTAGAGACCAGTGGCCACTCGAGTAGATCAAACTGTAGATGGGAAGAAAGAGACAATTAACCAAATCTTGAAACTGATCATATGTAAGACCTGTTAAATTAAAATAATCTTCGTTACATAGATTTATACTCTTCCTAAACTCAAGTTTCTTAGAGAAACCTTGGAATATTCTTTCCCTCATATCATTGAGTAATTCTGTGATTTCATTTTTTTTTCTGGGGAAACGTTTCTGAGGTTAGATGTATCAACTACATGCCCTTCACGAAAGTGGTCATCTTTCAAATGAGGGATACAACATTTGACCCCAGCTGGTACCAGTACACCTTGCAGTATGAAAATGTCTGCACGTGCTGAATGTGAAATAATACGTAAACCCTTTGATTCTTTGCGACACATGATGCACATCGCCTTAGTTTTTCCTACAGAAATAACAGGAAGAGTGACGCTTGCAAGGTAGATGAATTTTTGCAAGAAGTCTTTTCACTTTTATCAACTGTGTATTCATCTGACCCCCATCCCCCTCAGTAGTGATACATCTTTTGTATGAGGGCCCTTACCTGATGCCTGGATAATGGCAATGGGACATCCCACTCTTTTCTAATCTGTAAACCTTCCTCCTGCATTTTTGGCATACATATCCCAAATGTACACATGTTCCCTCAACTGCATCTACTCTGCAGTATCTCTCCAACAACAGTACTATTTCCCAATTGATGTTCTTGAAAGGTAAACACAGCGATTTTTGCTCGACATGATTTTTTTCATGATACGTGACCTGCCTTGAAAGCCTTCTAGGCCAAAATTCATGCAAAAATAGACTGTTTTAGCCAGTTTTGAAGGGTAATTAAAAAATTGCTTATACGACATTTTAGGGTCAAAATGCAAATTTGAAAAATTTAGAAATATATACGGTAAAACATAAGAAATGAATATTGATTTTCAAAGTGAATATTTACGAGATATCGTTCTTTCCTATATGTCAATTCTTTTTATATTCCGAATACATTCTTTTTATTTATTTTACCCACAGGTCCACGTAGTGAAGTTGGAAAATATCTCAGAAACCAAGAATATAGCGAAAAAGTTTTAAGGAAGAAAATAATGAACAAGCGAAACAACAAACCTACAAATGAACTGAACAAGATGAAAACTCAAGGTGATATCGTTATGCCGGACAAATAGATTCTATTTTTTGTAGAATTCATTTATCAGACGGCACTAGGCGAGCCCTGGGATATACACCTGCATTTTTTATGACGTCAGAAACATTCCAGACACCCCAAAGAAAATTTTATCAATGAATTCTAAACAGGCTCGACACAAATATTTACAAATAACTCCTCAATATGCAAGGTTCAAAATAAGTTCCCGGAGATAAGTTCCGGTATGTAACAAATAATATAAAAAAGATTTGGTTAGAAAAACGTGAAATTAGAGTTTGTATCTAGTCGATAAACGTAGTGGTGATTTTCACATCATAATGCATCTTCGCACTTTATTTACACCAGATTCTCTTTATAATCGATTTGTTTGTTTGTTTGTTTGTTTTGCGTCCCGTCGAGAATTTTTCACTCATATTGAGACGTCACTAGCTGTAGGTGATTTATAATTGAAAAGCGGCAACAGAAAGCAGTCAAGTAATTCCCTCGGGGGGGGGGGGGGGGGGGGGGGGGGGGGAGCTTGAAATTAGAAGAACGAAAGGATAGTAACAGTCATGCATTTGTGTGTATTTTACCATCATTTCAGATTAAAATTCTTTTTGTTTTAGGAACCTTAACAGTGAGGTTACAATCTATATATATAAAAAATATTATTTAACGCATGCTGTTTAGAATTTATTGATAAAATTTTCTTTGGGGTGTCTGGAATGTTTCTGACGTCATAAAAAATGCTATCAACGTTCAAGATTTTCTGCAAAAAGATCTATATCGCCTGCATAGTACTACAACATTTTTCTTTCATAGATTTTGTTTTTGTTTGTTTGTTTGTTTATAGCCGCCTGAGCAATTTTTCAGCTATCCGGCGGCTGTCACCATTACCGGTGACAGGGCTGCAAATTTAGGCCTATGCTCGGCACTCAGGGCCTTTGAGCAGGGAGGGATCTTTATCGTGCCACACCTACTGCGACACGGAACCTCGGTTTATACGGTCTCATCCGAAAGACCGGCACCCACGTCCCACAGTGGGATTCGAACCTCCGACTCAAGGATCATCAGATCTTTGAGCCCGACGCTCTAACCACTGCGCCACGCGGGCTTTCTTTCATAGAATGTACTTCAACAGTATATAGGTAACTCCTATATCATTCTTATTTGATAAAAGTATAGAGAGTGTATTTATTTCCATTTTTTAGGTGCGAAATATGCATAATCAGAATCATCTATCAACGTCAGGAAATTGCAATTTTCCTTAAACATCTTGATCAAAATTTCACAAAAACAGGTTGTAATAATAATATAGCATTCATGATAATTTCATGGCATGTTTGTAAACAAAAAACAAAATGTCTGTGAAAGTAAAGGAGATGAAAAGGCCAAGATAACGAACAGATACAAATCAGATAGATGGGCAAACGTGGACCCCTGGACATACCAGAGGTGGAATCAGGTGTCTAAGAGGAGTAAGCATCCTCTGTCGACCGGTCACAGCGCTATGAACCCTATATCTTAATCAGGTAAACGGAGTAATCCGCAGTCAGAATCACTGTGACAAGAAGGGCCAAACAATTGGATAATTGTGAAATACGTCAGACAGCTTTTGACCTAATGGAAGGCTGTACTAGCAAACTAAATCGTTATAACAACCATGGAATTTGCGAAATGCTGACTTTAGACGAAACTGTAGAAACCCTTTTAACATCAACTTCTTTGTTAATAGCGTGTTTCGATTTAAATACATATAACATGCAGAACACGCTCTCGCGCATTGAGTCAGTTGAGAGATATAAACACCATATGCTGGTGATAATGGAATATTGATGCATAGATAAGAGAAATTAATAATGTTGAAAATGAAATCATCCCGTTTGTCTTAAAGTTGAGTTGCCAGTTTGCCGTCAGCATCTATTGTCAATAAAATATCTCAGTACGCATCAAATGTGAAAGACTCTGTGGTGTCTTTTATTTCAAGTTCGCTGGGATATTTCGAGTCATTGTTAATAGGTAAAACGCCGTCAATATAGTCATAGAAATCAATAAAAACAGAGTTATTGACCAGCATTTTGAAACATATAATTGATTACTCATATATGACTTGGGACTATTGAACTAGTTTATTCTTAACAAGATTTTTATACAATAACTATAGGAAAAGACTCCAACATACTTTATGTTCCTATCATGAATAAATCTAAATAAATCACTGATGACTTCACAGTGGGTGGAATTTCCTACAACATAAAGAAAATTAAACATAGGAGAACGTTTCTGTTTGCATTAAGAAATCAGGAGAATGTTCACAAGGGGGCTATTTAACGGTGTCATGTGACACTATTATAGCGTTCAACATTTTTTCTTGCGTATACACATGAAAAGAAATTTGTCACACCTTATCTTATCAAGGAACATACCTTTCGGAGGTCTTCAGAATGATAGTATACCATTTTTCTACCAAAAAATTCTTTTAATCAGCGACTGCAAAACAAGTATAGAAGTCCTGCGCTGAACCGTATACTGATTTTGACTACGGATTACTCTGTTTACAAGATACAAGATACAAGGCTTCATTACTTGGTAATTATAAACGTGATTACTTTTTAGTCAGCATCACTATTTTCAGGCACACTCATCTGATGGAAAAAGAAAAGAGGCGATACGTTAACTATACGGGTATTCTAAGAGGAACAAAGTTGTTTCCAGCGTAAACGGGCTGCTTGTTTTTTGGGGTTTTTTTCTTTAAACTAGCATAAACAGACCTTGTACAGTATTTTATTTCAGTTTCGAATAAAGTACTTTTTTGGAATATTTAAGGTCTGGTTATACCAACAAAAAAAAACCACTTGACAATCATGGTATGAAATGTAAGGTCGTTCTATAAAGAATCGATGTACAACACATGGAATCTCTACTAAAAAACAGTTCAGAGGATATTACTTACGTTAACTTTTCTACAATGTCGGAACCCCGAGTTTTCTCTGCATACACTATATACATTCAAGAGTTGAATGCAGTGTAATGGAGAGAAAACCCGGGTGTTCCGAGGATGACTTTTCTTAAAAGTAGGTCAAAGTTACAACGTCACAATCTTTGGTACCAGAAATATATGTCTTGTCACAAAGAATACACATATGAAATATAAGAGTTCTACATGTATTACTCACCATTCAAAGTTACAAACAAAGGTTTAAGTTTCAGACAGATAAGGCAAAAAACAATACCCCCCCCCCTAATTTTAAGTCACGGGGGCATGATAAAAACTTGAATCCACAGAGCTTAGGGACATTTGCATTTTGATATGATTCTTATTAATATTGCAAAGGATTGGTTTTCATTAATTTCCTATACATCACCATATCAATCTTTGATCTCCTATTATGACCCCACCTTACCTCTGAGATCTCTGAATTGAATTTCCAGTACTGGAAGATCTTTGTATATCATTATGACTAAATCATGGCCCTGCTGTTCTTGAGAAGAAAATTTTCTTGAGAAGAAATTTTTCAAAGATGTTTCGATTTACATTTCCATATAAAACTCTGATCCCCAATTGTGGCCCCATCCTTAACACCCCCCCCCCCCCCCTCTCCTTCTCCTCCCCCTCCATGGTCGTGATTTGAACATACTTTAGCTGGAAATGCTTGTATAGTAGTATGAATGTCCATGGCCTTGTTGTTGAGAAGATTTTCCCTATACATTCCCATGTAAAACGTTGATCCTCCAATGAGTCCTCACCTTACCCCTACCCCGGGGACCACAATTTGCACACAAATTCAAATCTGCATTACCTGGGAATGCTTGCATATTAATATGAGTAATTATGACCCTGTTGTTCTTCAGAAGATTTTTGAAGATTTAAATTGTATATTCTCACATAAAACTTTGATCCCCTACTGTGGCCCCATCCTACCCCCGGGGGTCATGATTTGAACAAACGTCAACTTGCACTACCTGGATATACTTGCACATCAATATGACTATTCTTGGTCGCGCTGTTATTAAGAAGATGGTTCCTACATATTCCCATGTAAAACTCTGATACCCTACTACAGACCCACTCTACCCCCGGGGACCAGAATTTGAACAAATTTGAATCTGCACTACCTGGGAATGCTTGCATACTAATATGATTAATCATGACTCTGTTTTTGAGAAGAAGATTTTTAAAAGATTTTTCCTACATATCTCCTACTAAAACTTTGATCCTGTATTGTGACCCCAAGCCTCCCCCGGGGGTCAAGGTTTGAACAATTTCAAACTGCACTACCTGCTGATGATTGCATATTGATAAGAGAATATATGGCTCTGCTGTAAGATTTTTAAAGATTTTTTTCCTACATACCGGTATTGCTATGTAAAACTTTGATCTCCTATTGTAACCTCACCCTACCCCCTGCGGACCTTAATTTGACCAAATTTAAATCTGCACTACACCTGGGCATGCTTGCATATTAAATGATTAACCGTGGTCTTACTGTTGAGAAGAAATATTTTAAAGATTTATCCTATATAATGTTTATCATCATGGAAAACTTTAATAACCTCGCCCTATCTTTGCCGTTTCTTGATACCCCCCCCCCCCCCCTTTGAAGGGACCATGACGCTTCATTGGAAGAAACTGAAATGTCCTACTATCAAGGATAATTTACGTAAAGTTTGATTGAAATTGGCTCTGTGGTTCTTAGGAAGATATTTTTGTTGTTGTTGAAAATTCCACAATTTGTTTTACTAATTCTTGATTATCTCGACTTCAAAAAGGGCTAATGACACTTCATTTGAACCTGAAACCGCTTTACTCAAGCATGCTTTGTGGTAAGTTTGGCTGTCACCCCCGTGGTTCTGGAGAAGTCGAAAATGTTAAAAGTTTACGAGCTTTCAGCTTATGTGAGCTAAAATAATAAAAGGAACGGGTAGAAGAGGAAATGTAATGGTGTTAGTATCTGTAACTCTATCACGTCATTATCGTCAAACGGAGTAGCATTAACCATTCTCTCTTATATAATAATAATTAATCCACCAGCCGCGGTAGCCGAGTGGTAGAGTTTCCGTTTCGGGACCGGAACGTCGTGAGTTCGCGCTCCGCTCACGTGTCATATCCGCGTCAAACGCAAGCCGTACTAGTAACCATAGGTAGTGATTTCTCCTTCGCCAAACACTCAGCATCTAAAAGTGAAAGCCGCAGGTCTTTCGGACATGACCTTAAAAACGGAAAGCTGTAACATCTAGGTCTAATTATGTGCCACTTCATTCACAGCTGGATGAGTGACAAATTCTCAAAGGGATGAAAAACAAACAAACAAACTTTTAACAGAAGTCTTCCAATTACTACCCCATTGTAATTCCGACGTCATCAGACGTGGCCCTTGTTAGGGTCTACGAAGAAAATGCATAGGCGAGGTTGAAGCGGATGCTTTGGGGAAGAAGTTAACTCCCGCAAACACGAGTGTACGCTATCTGAATCGGGATCTACCGGCTGCTATGACGACGCAAAATTTATTTATAAAGGAGAGCACGTCAACGTATCAATCAACAAGTGCTAGTATGTGATTCAAGACAAAGAGTACATGTTGAGGAAAGGCGTGATATCATGACAGCTGACGTTTTTCAAAGAGAGAGAGAGAGAGAGAGAGAGAGAGAGAGAGAGAGAGAGAGAGAGAGAGAGCAACAAAGGACTGCTTTTGTTTAAGATATTGAACCAAAGGGGAGGGTACAACTCTCTTAATCCTCTTTAGATCCGCCACTGCCTTGCAACAAAACTTAAAATGAAATACAATTAAAAATCTGTTTTAATACGCATTTTATTTTCAACCAAGAATTTATAGTCCACGTTCTGTAGTCTTAATCGACCGGCTACTCATAGACACGATAATTCAAAGAAAGATAACTCGGATGTCTGTAATCTCAAATATTGCGTTGAGAAACACACGTCACTTTTGTTATATTATATATATTGTCCTTTGTTTTTGGTGTAAGTTTAAATATCCCCAAATATAACAAGACAAACATGCATTCAATGATTAGTTGAACATACATACATCTGTAATCAAAAACATGACAAAGCGAAGATCACCGAATTGGACCGCATGAATATTAAAACTGCAGTTTCAATATTATGGAAATTACAACATACAGTCATTATTCCACCCTGTAAATATTGATGTCTTAAAAAAATGACCGCATATGCAATTCCAATAACGAAAAAAATTGTCCAGGAAAATACTTTTTGTGATATGTCGATGACTGTCTACCATATCACTGTTTACGAATTGTCGTTTCTAAGAAATGTCGTAAACTGGAGAGAAAGTCCGTCAATAAACCGTGCCCGTGAGTTGTCTGTGCTCTGTTTGGGACTTTAAGGCACCAAAACACTCGACGCTAACTGAAGAAAAATCACGCATTCATGTCATTTCCAAGGAATCTTGTGTCGTATTTTTCTTCTGTTATGTTTACGTTTTGAGGTTATCAAGTTGAAAAAATTGGGGAGGGGGCTTTCTGTTTTGCTACGTCTTTGTTTCCATTTATAACTATTTTTTTTATTTCCTTCCTAAAAGGTCATCTTTTATTATATTTATTAACATTTTGAATAATCAATATTTTATCACTCATTATCGTGTGTGTGTGTGTGTGTGTGTGTGTGTGTGTGTGTGACACTAATTAGTGCAGTTAACACATTATTTTATTTTTTACTTATTTTCTATGATAAGATTTTATATTCTATATTGTTTTGACATTTCATCTATATTAAAATGATATGAATTTGATGATTTGCTCCAATTTATGATAAATATTTTTAATCATATTTAGAGTACCTTTGGTTTGTTTCTTATTATCTTGGTATATCTAGAGTTTATGTATATCTATTTATCTAGAAATGATTTCATACTTTGTAATTCTAATATGTAGTGCTCTCTCTCTCTCTCTCTCTCTCTCTCTCTCTCTCTCTCTCTCTCTGAGCCATGCCTCATACAAAACTATTACATCTAACATCATTTTGTATAATTAATTACTATTTATTGAAAAAAAAATGACTGATTAGAATTCATTTTGCCCCTATTCGCAGTAATCTGGTTCTTACTGATTAGAATTCATTTTGCCCCTATTCGCAGTAATCTGGTTCTTACTGATTAGAATTCATTTTGCCCCTATTCGCAGTAATCTGGTTCTTACTGATTAGAATTCATTTTGCCCCTATTCGCAGTAATCTGGTTCTTACTGATTAGAATTCATTTTGCCCCTATTCGCAGTAAAAATGACTGATTAGAATTCATTTTGCCCCTATTCGCAGTAAAAATGACTGATTAGAATTCATTTTGCCCCTATTCGCAGTAAAAATGACTGATTAGAATTCATTTTGCCCCTATTCGCAGTAAAAATGACTGATTAGAATTCATTTTGCCCCTATTCGCAGTAATCTGGTTCTTGTAACATCAATGTATAGTTATATAGTACAAGCTGTACAAATCATGGCGTGTAAAATGTTACATAATTATACAAACTTTCATATGCGAAAATCTTGATTTATATTGTTAATCTTATTATCTAAATGCAAACATTTTAATTTATATTCGATAATTATATGAGAAAATCTTGATTTATATTCGATAATTTTGTTATTTGTTTTTATTTTAAAAAATTATGCGAAAATCTTGATTTATATACGATAAATTTTTATTAATATGCGACATGTCTTTATTGAATATACATCAAGACTGATCAAATATAATCGAGATTTTCACATATGAATGATAAAGGAACTCATATGGAATATCACACGTGATCTGTAAATTTCTCGAGCTTTATGAAATTTACCGACTCCGCACAATCCTCAACTCCACCTGATATAAGTAATGTTATCTCCATAATAAGCATAAAAAACTCTAACTAAATGGGTTTATTATCAAAATTTTTAGATAGCTTGGTGTATTGAAAATTGTTGCACTAAAAGTCCCAAGAAAATGCACAAGTATTTAAAAAAAAAGCCATCCACATATTTCAGGAGACGATGATGTTTCTTTAGATTCTCGCAAGGGAAATACCATCTAGTGACTCGGTATAAATACGCGTCTTTAATTTTTGTTTTGGATTGTGTCGATATAAATAAATACCGGGTGTATATATATACATATACATATATATATATATATATATATATATATATATATAAATGTAGTATTCTATAGAACGATAGAACGCACAATCCTTACTTTGTGGCGGCGAGTGGCGATTTCAAGGGTTCGAATCCTTCTGGTTTTTCAACCGTTGGACCCGTTCGCTACGCTACTGACATATCATCGTTATTTAGCAAAAGAAATCAGTGGCAGGTCTAGAGGACGTTAGGAAAGTTGCAATCCCCTTCTTGAAATTTTGCTGGATCCGCCACCAGAACGGAATCAAATGAAATTTATGATCGCTTGATAAAGTTTAAATCATGGTAATGCTAAATATTGACACTTCGTATTATATAAATATTGGAATTAAAAATATTTAACCTCCCAGATGTTAAAGAACCATAATATTGACTTTTAATTCCTTCTCACCCTTTCTTTAAACCAATTTAAATCTTAACCGAATGCCTCTTTCCGTCGTCTTCAAAAGCGGGACCAATCAGAAAACTTCTCAATTGACAGACAATGATACTTAACAGGCAACACTATACAATCTATATTTATCGATTTTGATTAAAAAGAAAGGGAAATAATGAGTCATTTTAATCATATTTGATCTTGGTAAACACACCCCCGATTATCCATCCCCCAAGCATCAATGAGAGCTGTAGACGGACAAACGGAGGTTCGGATAAGCTAGAGTGGATGCGAAATGACCCAGTTAAATTGTGTGATTTAAAGATCAATACAGCCCATTTAATTGTTACAAAATATGAAACTTTGAATTGTATATAGCTTCTACACTAATACGTCGAATGACATTTAAAGTACCACTATGCAATATACTTTTAACTCTAAACAAATTCGATACTTTACCCGGCCCATTTTTATTCCAATGTGATTTATTGCAAACATTTGAAGTATCAGTTTCAAGATTTTCCAATCTCTATCAATGATAATGTATACGCTATAATCTTAATTGTTTTTCTGGTTCGTCATATTGGCCAAGTTTCAATACACAACATGGCTTAATCGGAAATCTAAAACCGAACACGGTACGTAGTTCCGAATGGCGATCTGCATTGTTACTGACAACATCGGGAGTTCGCTTGTCACTCTGTGCTGGTTTAAGAGCGACACAAACACGACTTTCAAAGAAGTGAATTTTGAATGAGCGAAGAAGGAATTAAAACTCTGATTAAAAGGAATTAGCAGAGAGGAAAGAAAAATGAACGATTTGATTACGATCAGAAATTTAAATGAGCACCGAGTGAATTAATCCCCTCTATAGTTACGGAACATATAATCAGTCACCACTGCACACTTTATATGGAAGAAATCGGAACGGTCCAACGATGTAAATTGATATTTAATTAACGTGATTGTGGATAATTGTACGAAGATGACGTAGGCGAATACGAGTGTTTATATCCTCAATTAGATTTCCTCTCACGATTGGATATGGTATGAAAGTGTAAGACGGGACGTAGTTGGTGACAAACCATTGAAGTATGCGGCTCTTCCAGGCCCAAGTTTCTATGGAGGATTTCGAGCCCCCGCCTCCGTTTCTGAAGGACCCCACTCGGGATAATTTGAAGCACATCACCCAGTTTCGGGATGGGAGGCACCGCGTAGCGACCCCCGAAAAAGTGGCTATTATGGAACTCTCCACGAGTTTTGAGAAGAGGCGACTCGGGAAACAGCAGCAGATACTGTCTGAAATGAACCAAAGGTGTCGTGAGCAAGAAGTGGCGGATCTATCTTCTAAATTATCCAATAAATGTGTGTTAGAATCGGAGAGGGGCACCGGCGCGCGTTCCCGCGAAATCACGTATTATTCAACAACGTTTATGATGCAGAAACCGAAAATAAGTGCAGACGACTCGGATTGTGCAACCAAAAGCGATTCTCCCGCAACTACCCCTCTCCCATTCTTTGAGAAAACGTACAAACATTTTCCAGCGAGGAAAATTATAAAACATCAAGGGAAATTCGAGATGATTCCCAAAACCAGTCGAGCTTCGCCGATCAAAACCCCGCGAATTGATCCTAGTCCCGTGAAGGCTCTGATATCCCAGGCCATGAGTGAACCCTACAGGAAGGTGAAATTGTTACATTCTCAGCGAATAAACGGACCTGTTCAGCTCAATCACTATATTAACCCCAAACAGGACCAGTTAGCCCCCTTAGTATTACCGAACATTGACACCTCAGTGCAAGATAAAATTGATGCCTTCACCACAAGTCGAGTCCATCTAGGTACTCGATCGAAGACGGTGGGCGTGGAGAATCAGATGAACGGTACCGTGAACAGCAAGACAATTCAAAAATCCCAGAAACGGGCGTCTCCCGAGAAGGAGGTGCCAAACTCGCACGAAGTATCCGAATCTCAAAACGTCAATCCGGTGGGGGGACATACCCCACCCCCTAATTCTACAGAACCTCCCGTAGAAATACAGGCGCAATGATACACTTCAAAATGACTAGTATAGTTACGTTCATACACAATATGTGTGCAAGATGCCTGTACCCGTGTTTTGAATTTTCTTCATGGTTGTGATAAAATCTCTGTATGCAGACTTCCATTTTTTTTTTCCAATTTAGCCTACTAGATTAAGTGTAGGAAAACAATAGTGTTGATCCGTTGAAAAGTTCGAACGTCTCCGTGATTCGGCGGAATTATAGATTAAAGTGGGATTATATGGCAGCGTATTGCAGTGCTTTGGGCATTAGTCCAGACAACAAAATGTGCATACAATGCAGAAGGCGATGTTTTGGCCCAAATACAATGGACGAAGTGTTGATGAAAAACAACTTGATTAAAACCCAATGTTTAATGTGCATAGGGTTGAAAACTTGTATTAAATAGTCTGACAGCAAAGTTCTTGAAGAATTTTCATCACGGATTTAAATGCCTTTGTGGCTGCTCGTGTCAATTATTGTCCTTCCATATCAACATATTGTCTACAGAAACACTTTATCTAGCTGAACGCTCAGCAGGAGAGCCCGCCAATTTCTAAACTGACGTCTGCTACTACAGTGAAAATTTCTGGACGACTCAGAACGTTTATTAATTTTTGGTTAAATCTATACAGATAAACAAAGACAAAAATAGATAAGTGCAGACAGGGACTGAGTAAGCAATTTTATCAAATTATTGATTGTTCTCTTCCATCAAGTCTCCGTAATGTACACAAAACATAAAAATGGTTTCGGTTGAAAAGATATAAACACTGTATGTATAAATGTCAAGCAGTAATCATTCGTATTCAATCAACATATACATCACCTTAAGTGTATCAACATTTACAAAAAACTAATCCCCTCCTGAATCCAGTTTTCATTTCAACCCTGTTGTTTGAATACTTTATATCCAACACTAATAGTTTGAGAGTTCTCACTCCGAGCAATTAAAAATTATTACGCGCACCTCTTTATTTCTGACACATGAATTCTGCATCCGATATCATCAAATACAAGTATACATGTGATAATTTTAATTTTCATATATATTTTGGGGCATGAATACTAAACTATCTGGATGAAAGGTTGACAAAGGTTTAGCGATGTATCTTGTATTTATTTAAAATGTAATAAAATACAGAACAAAATGTCTGTAGTCGTTAATCTTCCACCGCTCCGGTACATGACAGACATTGCACATACAAAGGGAGAACAGTATATATTCCTGTTTCATGCAAATTCAAAAACTCTTCGTGAATACAAGTTATGATATAATATTTCTGATTTTGCTTACGCAATACAAGCTATTATCCTATGTCATTATACAATACAAGCTATTATCGTATGTCATCATACAATACAAGCTATTATCATATGTCATCATACAATACAAGCTATTATCGTATGTCATCATACAATACAAGCTATTATCATATGTTATTATACAAGCTATTATCGTATGTCATCATATAATACAAGCTATTATCATATGTCATCATACAATACAAGCTATTATCGTCTGTCATCATACAAGCTATTATCGTATGACATCACACAATAGAAGCTATTATCGTATGTCACCATACAATACAAGCTATTATCGTATGTCATCATACAACACAAGCTATTATCGTATGTTATCATACAATACAAGCTATTATCGTATGTCATCATACAATACAAGCTATTATCATATGTTATTATACAAGCTATTATCGTATGTCATCATACAACACAAGCTATTATTGTATGTCATCATACAATACAAGCTATTATCATATGTCATCATACAATACATGCTATTATCGTCTGTCATCATACAAGCTATTATCGTATGACATCACACAATAAAAGCTATTATCATATGTCATCATACAAGCTATTATCGTATATCATCATACAATACAAGCTATTATTGTATGTCATCATACAATACAAGCTATTATCATGTCATCATACAAGCTATTATCGTATGACATCACACAATAGAAGCTATTATCATATGTCATCATACAAGCTATTTTCGTATGTCATCATACAATACAAGCTATTATTGTATGTCATCATACAATACAAGCTATTATCATGTCATCATACAAGCTATTATCGTATGTTATTATACAAGCTATTATCGTATGTCATCATACAACACAAGCTATTATCGTATGTCATCATACAATACAAGCTATTATCGTATGTTATTATACAAGCTATTATCGTATGTCATCATACAACACAAGCTATTATCGTATGTCATCATACAATACAAGCTATTATCATATGTTATTATACAAGCTATTATCGTATGTCATCATACAACACAAGCTATTATCGTATGTCATCATACAACACAAGCTATTATCGTATGTCATCATACAATACAAGCTATTATCGTATGTCATCATACAAGCTATTATCGTATGTCATCATACAAGCTATTATCGTATGACATCACACAATACAAGCTATTATCGTATGTTATCATACAATACAAGCTATTATCATATGTCATTCAGTTATTACATTTATACGGTATAGTTTACTTCACTTACATTGAAGCTCATTTATAATGAGCTATCTGTTTGAAACCGCCTGTATTGAACAGTTATATCATGAACTATCTGTTACAATGAAATTTATGGTTCAACATCAGTTTCATTGAGATGTATATGTAATGAACAATCAGGTCGTTCCCTTGAATTTCAATTTATCCCGAGTAGACTGTGTGTGCTGTATATAAAAACATATTTCACACACACACACTCTCTCTCTCTCTCACACACATACTACAATCACAGACCCGGCGTTAATGCAGACGTTGGACATTAACGTACTGGTCTTTAACCATTGGTATCCAGAATGAATTCTCATCGATTTGGAAATGCTTTGGGTAGTATTAGATGTTCAGACACAAGCTTATAAGTACAAATATTAACCAACATGAATTATCATGAATAAATAAGTGTGCTGTGTGAATCCCTGTGGTCTTTTGAGTAAATATCTCATTAAATGTCACTGCATGGAATTTTCTGAAGGACATTGTCATCTGGAAATTAAAAAGCTGTATTTCAGAACATGACTATTTCACAGGGCATTGTGTCCTGGTTCACAAGTTAAATATTTAACAGAATATATTTAATTGCTTCTATTGGAAGTTAAATCTCTCAAAATGTACAATCTACACATATGAACTGATAAGCCCTACTGATTTAGACAGTTGTGCATGGTGATAAATAACCAATCAACCCATAAACAATATTCAACTTTTTTATTATGAAAACTGTTTCCCCCTTACATAACAACATCTGATATCCATCTCTTCTAACCAAGGTCACTGATACACCATCTCTAAGTGTTGTCAGTATCCATGCTTGTTGATTGCGTTTCCACGGTGACCTTCTTTGGCACTCTATACGACCCTATTCCTGCAGCTCTCTCAGCCTCCTCCTGAGTGTAGGGCTCCACAGACAGAGCTTTTAACCTACAAACACCAAAAATGTGGAAGTACTACACAATTTCATTCAATTTCAAATGATTTTTTAAGTTGCAGTCATCTGCTCTTGGATTTCTGAATTGTTCTAAACACACTGCTAGAATAACTAAATGTGGAAGATGTGATGACTGGTTCTAACTCAACTGATGCCTTTCATTTCTTCATTTTCATCTGATCTGGTGTTTGGTTAGCATAGTATGATGTGGTGTATAGTGAGAATAGTTTGTTCTGGTGTATAGTTAGAATAGTCTGGTCTGGTGTACAGTTAGAATGGTCTGGTCTGGTGTACAGTTAGAATGGTCTGGGCTGGTGTACAGTTAGAATGGTCTGGGCTGGTGTACAGTTAGAATGGTCTGGTCTGGTGTACAGTTAGAATGGTCTGGTCTGGTGTACAGTTAGAATAGTCTGGTCTGGTGTATAGTTAGAATGGTCTGGGCTGGTGTATACTTAGAATGGTCTGGTCTGGTGTACAGTTAGAATGGTCTGGTCTGGTGTACAGTTAGAATGGTCTGGTCTGGTGTATAGTTAGAATGGTCTGGTCTGGTGTATAGTTAGAATGGTCTGGTCTGGTGTATAGTTAGAATGGTCTGGTCTGGTGTATAGTTAGAATAGTCTGGTCTGGTGTATGGTTTGAATAGTCTGGTCTGGTGTATAGTTAGAATGGTCTGGTCTGGTGTATAGTTAGAATGGTCTGGTCTGGTGTACAGTTAGAATGGTCTGGTCTGGTGTATAGTTAGAATGGTCTGGTCTGGTGTATAGTTAGAATGGTCTGGTCTGGTGTATAGTTAGAATGGTCTGGGCTGGTGTATACTTAGAATGGTCTGGTCTGGTGTACAGTCGGAATAGTGTGGTCTAGAGTATGGTTAGAGTTGTCTGGTCTGGTGTACAGTTAGAGTAGTTTGGTTGATTGATTGATTGTTATTTTCTGCCACACTCAACAATTTTTCAGTTATCTGGTGGCGTCCAGTTTTTGTTGGTGGAGGAGAGAACCCAGATATAACATACCTGGGAAGAGACCACCGACCTTCCAAAAGTAAACTGGCAAACTTTCTCACATATATCTGTGCGAGCGAGATTCCAATTCGCTCCGACTAGAGGTGAGACGCCATGTGATTTTGAGTGTGATACTCTAACCACTCAGCCACAGAGCCCGCTAGAATAGTTTGGTCTGGTATATAGTTAGGTGTGTGGTTAGAATAGTTTGGTCTGGCATATAGTTAGTTGTATGGTTCGAATATTCTGACCTGGTGTATCGTTAGAATATTCTACTCTTGTGTACGTTTAGAGTAGTCCAATGTATTGTACAGTTAGAATAGTCTGGTCTGATATACAGCAGACTAGTTTATTTTGGTGTGCGGTTAAAATAGTCCGGTTTTGAGTACAATTAGAAGTCTGCTTTGCTGTTTGAAAAGAATAGTCTGGTCTGGTGTATGGTTACAGTTAGAATAGTCTGGTCTGGTGTATGGTTACAGTCAAGAATAATCTGGTCTGGTGTATGGTTACAGTTAAGAATAGTCTGGTCTGGTGTATGGTTACAGTTAGAATAGTCTGGTCTGGTGTATGGTTACAGTTAGAATAGTCTGGTCTGGTGTATGGTTACAGTTAAGAATAATCTGGTCTGGTGTATGGTTACAGTCAAGAATAGTCTGGTCTGGTGTATGGTTACAGTCAAGAATAATCTGGTCTGGTGTATGGTTACAGTTAGAATAGTCTGGTCTGGTGTATGGTTACAGTTAGAATAGTCTGGTCTGGTGTATGGTTACAGTCAAGAATAATCTGGTCTGGTGTATGGTTACACTTAGAATAGTCTGGTCTGGTGTATGGTTACAGTCAAGAATAGTCTGGTCTGGTGTATGGTTACAGTTAGAATAGTCTGGTCTGGTGTATGGTTACAGTTAGAATAGTCTGGTCTGGTGTATGGTTACAGTTAAGAATAATCTGGTCTGGTGTATGGTTACAGTTAAGAATAATCTGGTCTGGTGTATGGTTACAGTTAAGAATAGTCTGGTCTGGTGTATGGTTACAGTTAGAATAGTCTGGTCTGGTGTATGGTTACAGTTAGAATAGTCTGGTCTGGTGTATGGTTACAGTCAAGAATAGTCTGGTCTGGTGTATGGTTACAGTCAAGAATAGTCTGGTCTGGTGTATGGTTACAGTTAAGAATAGTCTGATCTGGTGTATGGTTACAGTTAGAATAGTCTGGTCTGGTGTATGGTTACAGTTAAGAATAGTCTGGTCTGGTGTATGGTTACAGTTAAGAATAGTCTGATCTGGTGTATGGTTACAGTTAGAATAGTCTGGTCTGGTGTATGGTTACAGTTAGAATAGTCTGGGCTGCTGTACTGGTAGTATAGCCTGTTCTTGTGTACAATTCTTATAGTCTGATCTAGTGTATAGTTAAAATATTCTATCATATACAGTTAAAACAGTCTGTTCTACCTATATGATTAGAACAGTATGGTCTGGTGTATGGGTAGAATAGTGTGGTCTGGTGTTTGGGTAGAATAGTTTGGTCTGGTGTATGGGTAGAACAGTATCGTCTGGTGTATGGGTAGAATAGTTTGGTCTGGTGTATGGGTAGAATAGTTTGGTCTGGTGTATGGGTAGATTGATTGATTGATTATTTATTGCTTTCCGTCACACTCAACAATTTTTCAGTTATCTGGTGGCGTCCAGTTTTTGTTGGTGGAGGAGAGAACCCAGATACAATGTACCTGGGAAGAGACCACCGACCTTCTGCAAGTAAACTGGCAAACTTGCTCACATAACGCCACAGCCGAGATTCGAACACGTGTCGACAGAGGTGAGAGGCTTTGTGATTTTGAGCCCGATGCTCTAACCACTTGGTCACGGAGGCCCCCCTGTATGGGTAGAATAGTTTGGTCTGGTGTATGGGTACAATAGTTTGGTCTGGTGTATGGGTAGAATAGTATGGTTTGGTGTATGGGTAGAATAGTCTATTCTAGTTTATGGTTAATTAGTTTGTTTTAAGTCCCATTGAGAATTTTCACTCATATTGAGACATCGCCAGCTGTAGGTGAAGTACCACAAATTTAGACCTATGGTTAGCACTCAGGGCCATAGCAGTGAGTATTCTTTAATTTGCCAATGCCTGCCATGACATGGGACCTCCGTTTTTAAGGTCATATCCGAAAGACTTGTGATTCTCACTTCTAAATGCCAAGCGTTTGGGGAAGGAGAAATCACTATTCTCATCTGAAGTTTGACACGGCCATAGCACAAGTGGCGCTCAAACTCACGAACTCCCAGTTATGAAGTGAATGCTCTAACCACTGAACTACTGTGAGCTGTGTATGGTTAGCATAGTCTGTTCTTGTGTACAGTTAGAGTAGTCTGGTTTGGTGTATAGTTACAGTTAGAATCTGGTCTGGTGTATGGTTAAAATAGTCTGGTCTGGTGCAAGGTTAAAATATTCTATTCTGGTGTGTGGTTAGAATAGTCTATTATGTTGTACAGTTAGAATTGTCTGGTCTGGTGTAAGGTTAAAATATTCTATTCTGGTGTGTGGTTAGAATAGTCTATTATGTTGTACAGTTAGAATTGTCTGGTCTGGTGTAAGGTTAAAATATTCTATTCTGGTGTGTGGTTAGAATAGTCTATTATGTTGTACAGTTAGAATTGTCTGGTCTGGTGTAAGGTTAAAATATTCTATTCTGGTGTATGGTTAGAATAGTTTGGTTTTGTTTACAGTTAGACTTGTTTGGTCTGGTGTATCATTAAAATAATCCAGTCTGGTGTATGATTGAAATCGTCTGGTCTGGTGTGCAGCTATAATAAGCTGATCTGGGGTTATTGTTAGAATAGTCTTGTTTGGGGTATGGCTAGAATATTCTGGTTATTGTAAAACATGGATATAGATAGGCTCAGCCTGCTGCCTAAAATAAAAACAAATGTTGAAATCAAGACTCAGATTCCTCCCTGAATATACTTTCATTAATTTGTTTTGCTTATTTCCATTTTATACATTTAGCAAAAAATTCCACCCATAAAGGAAAATGCAGCAGAAAGCTGTTTCCCCAACAAAGGCAAGGCTAATCTACTTAATGACCAAGGATAATTTAATCTCATAGAGAAAAATCACCTCACAAAGGATAATCTACTTAGTTATCCTCACAAAGGATAATTTACTTATTTACAATTATAAAAGGTAATTTACGTAGGCATAGGCACCGATAAAACACACTATTATGTAACAAGTACCAGTTACTATCAAGATCATAGGTACTGATACAACACATTATGTAACGAGTACCAGTTACTATCAAGATCATAGGTACTGATACAATACATTATGTAACGAGTACCAGTTACTATCAAGATCATAGGTACTGATACAACACATTATGTAACGAGTACCAGTTACTATCAAGATCATAGGTACCGATACAACATATTATGTAAGAAATACTAATTACTGAGATCATTGACACGATATGTGCGATACTAGCAAGAATCAATAACTTGAATAATATCTTCTGACATGTTCAATTATAAACCCCTTAAATGTATTTGGTTTACAACCACAGAATTTGTACATTTTTCAATAGTTTTTCCAAACAAAAGTGTGGCGTGATTTTTCTACAGATTCCCTCCCCCCTCTCTCAGAGACAGCCTTGCTCATAAATGATAATGTGAGAGGACATAAATTACAGAAGAAAATCTTAAAACAACATGTAAACTTAGGGGCGTCTGTAGAATTTCTTTGTAAAATATGTTTGCAACCTATTAGGACATAATTATCATAAGTGGAAAAGACGTAAAACAAGATGGTAACATTACTTTCCTGTTTACAAATGGTTATACAAAAAAAAAATATAATCAGGAAAACAAAACAAGACAATTATGATAGCTTACCCATACCAATCCTCTTATGACATGAAATGAAAACTATTTCACCTCCCCTTCCCCATTCAACTCTATCAAATGAAGCCTAAAATTTTGCTATGGAAATCAAACCTTTTATGGGCACTGACTGAAATAGTCTTTTTGATAAAATTTTGAAGCCCTAATTTCGCTTTGTACATGCAGTGACCATATGATCTGTTGCAGTATAGGTGACTACAGATTGAAAAAGAATGAGGAAATTTCCCACACTTGCTGCAAAAATTATTTAAAAAACCTCATTCAAAACAAAATTACCTTCTTTTATGGGGTTTACTTCTAAAATGTGTCTTCAAGGAGTCCTCATTTATGAAATATTTGCTGTAAAATAAGATGGCATACATAGCAAATAAGATTTGTGACCTAATAAAACTCTACGACAATCAAACAGGATGGTAGTATCTTCTACTATTTAGAAAACTCTCTAGTGGATCAAAATCAACCCTGCACTTACGCACAGTGAAGGCAGTAAAACTGCCCCGCCCCTGGCTTGTCAAAATCCTTCTCCTGGTTCATTAATTTCTGCGACTTTTCAGGCTTCATGTCTTCATGGATTTCATCCAAGTCTTTCGTTTTCCTCTTGGTTCGATATTTCTCTTTGATAGGCTTGTCTCCCTTGTGATGTCTTTTTCTTGCCAAACGACCCATCTTTTTTATCTTCACAAAAAGTTATAAATCAATAAATCAAAGCTGAAACAATCAAACAAAGGAAAGCTTTACCAAAAACAAAAAAACCAAAAAAAAAAATAAAAAAAAATAGTAGTTCAGGAGATGTAACCAAGGATAAATTTTCTTAAAATTAGGTCAAACTCCAATGTCAATGTCACAATATCAAAAACTTTGGTACCGAAAGAAAGGTCTTATCACAAGGAATGCATATATGCATATGAAATACAAATGAGGCCTATCATTCACCATTCTAAAGTTCTCAGCTTTCGGACAGACAGGACAAAAACAGCATGCCCCATGATCTTCAATAAGGGACCATATAAAGCAAGTCACTGTCTTTACAGGCAATAGAAATTTAATATTTACTTTTAGTTTCTTTTTTTAAATTGGGTTGGATGAGAAACCCCCCCCCCCCAAAAAAAAAACCAAGAGGCCTATGGATGGGCCACATCACTCACCTGAGTCACCTTAGTTCAAATTTAAAGACTTTCCCTATGTATTTGTATGTGAAACTTTGATCCCCTATCCTACTGTGGTGCCACCCTACCCCCAAGGGCCGTAATTTTAACAGACTTGATCTGCACTATGTCAGAAAGGTGCCATTTAAGTTTGAACTATTCTAGCTCAGTGGTCTTGAGAAGAAGATATTTAAAGATTTTTTCCTGTACTTTTTTATGTAAAACTTTTGATCCCCTATTGTGGCCCCAACCTACCTCTAGGGGCAATGATTTTAACAAATATGAATCAGCACTATGTCATGAAGCTTCCACGTAAATTTGAACTTTTCTGGCCCTGTGGGTCTTGAGAAGAAGATATTTAAATGACCCCACCTTTTTGCATTTTACTGATTATCTCCTCTTTGAAGGGGGCATGGCTCTTCATTTGTAAACACTTGAATCTCCTTTACCCAAGGATGATTTGTACCAAGTTTGATTGAAATTAACCCTGTGGTTCTTGAGAACATTTTTAATGATTTTTTCCTATATTTTTGCATGTAAAATTTTGATCCCTATTGTGGCCCCAACCAACACCTGGATGCCATGTTTTTGATAAACTTGAATCTGCATTATATCAGGAAGCTGCCATGTAAATTTGAACTTTTCTGGCCTTGTGGTTCTTATGGAGAAGATTCTTAAATGACTCCAACCTATTTATACATTTTTGTGATTATCTCCCCTTTGAAGGGAACATGATTCTTCATTTGATTATGATTATATATTATTTTACGTCCTGCTCGAGAATTTTTCACTCATATGGAGACGTCACCATTGCCGGTGAAGGGCTACAAAATTTAGGTCTATGCTTGGCACTTACGGCCTTTGAGCAGGGAGAGGTCTTTAACGTGCCACACCTGTTGTGACACAGGACCTCGGTTTTTGCGGTCTCATCCGAAGGAACCCCCCCATTTAGTCGCCTCTTACGACAAGCAAGGGGTAATGAGGACCTATTCTAACTCGGATCCTCACAGGGTCCCTTCATTTGAACAATCATGACATTCCTTCAGCCAAGCATGATTTGTACCAAGATTGAATGAAATTGGCCTGCTGGTTCTGGAGAAAAAGATTTCTAACGGCAATGTATTTCTGTCATTTCATTATTATCCCCCCTTGGAGAAGGCATTCCCCTTCCCCCAAGGATGCTTTTTGCCAAGTTTAGTTGAAATTTGCTCAGAAATGAGAAGAATTAAAAAATGTGAAAAGTTCACAGACAGAGAACGGATGATGGACAATGGGTGATGAGAAAAGCTCAGGTAAGCTAAAAAGTGACTGTGTTTTATTAAGTGTTCATAAAATTTCTTTCTCTTCAGTTGAAACATTTTCCATCTCTTTCCCAACCTTTCATTATCTATACTGGTGCCAAAATTTATCTTTTGTATTCAACTTAAAAACTTTGTTTAGTATTATATTTCTTAAATATCGATTACTGAACACAAACCAAATCATGCTTGGCTTTCTATATCCATCATAATTTAGTCTGTGTTAATCAAACATTTCAATCCATGCTTTGCGTGCTAGCTTGCATAGTCCAATCCTTTTTTAAGATAAATGTAAACCAAAGTTTACTGGACTTGAATTTCCAGAACATTTACATTTTTTACAAAGTGGGAAAAACAGAGTAGACCTGTTTAAAAAAAAAAATAAAAAAATAAAATAAAATCAATTTTTCTCTTCTAAACATTCTCATAAACATAACATTACATTAAAAGCACTGGTGGTGCAAGTTCATAAATCACATCATTATCTGCAATTTAAAATCAAATATGTTAGCTGAACTGAAGCACTCTAGCTAGTACGCTGATATTACCGACTGTCAAATTAACGACAAAATAATTTCCTAACTCATGATACTCATAGAACAGTTTGTTTCTTTCAATTTCCCCCCGATGGTAAAATTACTCCATTTATCCTTTGATATTATTTGCTGCTGTCAAAAATTTCATTTTTTATGCATCCAATTTTTACTGGAGTGAAATGCAAAATTCATATAATGCAGCATTTTTCCTCCCTACTACGTGACCGAGTGGTTAGAGCATCGCGCTCAAAATCACAAGGCCTCTCACCTCTAGTCGGCACGGGTTCGAATCTTGCTTGCGCCGATATATGTGAGAAATTTGCCAGTTTACTTTCAGAAGGTCGGTGGTCTCTTCCCGGGTACATTGTATCTGGGTTCTCTCCTCCACCAATAAAAACTGGATGCCACCAGATAATTGAAAAATTGTTGAGTGTGGTGGAAAACAACAATCAATCAATCAATCAATCTATTACTTCGGAATGGTTCCCATACCAAATCAGCTGGGGAAAATGTGTTTGAAAATTTAACAAATTGTGAATTATCCCTAAGGTAAACAAATGGCATTTACTTCAAAATTAACTCTCAATAAGCCATTATTTTAAAGGATACAGAAATAAACATTGTATGAACTTGCACCATTTTTTTATGTCTCCTTTCCATTTAAGAAATAAACATTGTATGAACTTGTCTTTTAATGTCTCCTTTCTATTTACGAGGTAGTGAAGAAATTAGATAACTCGTAAGAAAATCTGGTAATTTCATACAGTGTGAATTTCAGTCATTATCCTCAAATTATAATGTCTTATCAGTTAACATATTTAACACACACAGACAAGTCAAAACTATGAAACATTGAGGGTCGAAATAATTTCCTCAACCATTTATAAATATAAATATTACACAGTCAGGGGCGTAACTGATTTGAGCTACAGAAAATATAACTCCAATCAGTTACAAATTGTGCTTGTAAGAGTTGTCTTTTCTTGGAAATTCCAGTGAGTGAATGGAGAAATCATTAAAATGGTTAAAAATTGCAAAATTAAGCCCACATTTTAATTCCTTGAGTAAAACAAAGCTTAAAAAATATGTATGGAAGCGGGACAAGGCTCATGTTGATTTTTTTGTTTATGGTTTTTTTTTTAAGCATAACAGATTTTAGTTACTTTTCCCTAATTTCACTACTTTCAAACCTCTTGTGCAATCAATTCTAACTAATGTGCATATATGAAATTTTGACAATTTATTCTTTCAAGTCTCCTGAATTCACAAAAATTCTGCAAGCATGGTTAATTTCCAATTAAAAATGGGCCACTGAGGGACATATTTCTCTGATTTTAATGTCTAAAAAGTCAAAAATGCTATTTTTACATTAACTCTAGACTCCATCTTTGCAGACGTAATGAAACTTTTGTACATTGAAACATGGGAATACCTAAGACCTTTGCAAAAAACAGTGCAAAGTACGAATATATCATGTTTAACGTGGACTTTTCAGCGATCATTGGCAAGATACAAAAATAATGGTTTTACGTTATATTTTTTTGTTATATTTTTCAATAACTATTCCGTTTCACCCTTGTCTGTTAAAGGGACATGGACAGGATTTGAACTGAAAAATTTTCAGAATTTATTTCCCCATTTTTAATATTTACAATGTTTAACCAAAGTATTTCTACTGGTCAGCAAAAATTTGAATGTCAATTGTTGAGTTACAATAAAGATACAGCAGTCATATTTCTTTGTTATGTAAACAAGGCTCATGCCATGTTTTTGTTTACATTTAGATTGCTTGATAGAAAATATTAAATACTGATGGAAAAGAATAAGAGAACACATAGTTACTGTTACCTAATGTCTGGCATGTTATTATTATTATTACCATGTACCAAATTTCTTAAGCACCCTTTCATGTATAAAACACGTTCAAAAGTACTTTACATCATAATAAAATGCCATATCATATAAAAAATACCAAACAATATAAAACAGAATTTTTTTCTTTTTTGGTTGCAATTGTTCGAGGCTATAAGTAGCCATTGTAAACTGAAAATGTTGAAGTTTACTTTGAGGAAGTGATCAGGAAGCAGGGAGGACACATCATACATCAAACTTTCACTTGAGATGCACATCCTTAATAAAATGTACTTGATCAAACTCCCCCTGACAATAAAACAAATTTCACCATTAATACATGTGTTCCCTTATTCATTTCAATCAGTATATTGACAACAAAATGAAAGAAACTGTTTGTGTACAGAATTAACTTGTGAACTGAAAAAAAAAAATCTGCTTTAAATGAAACTTTTACTAGTACATTTAAATATTTGAAGGCCCTTTTTAAACAACATTGAGACTTCCTCTTTCGGTCTTCGGAAGCATGCGCACAGACGGTAAACAATCCCGTGAGAGTTAGCGTACAATGGCTAAACCCAGAATTTTGACAGATTGTGTGAGAAAAGGGTTAAAATAGAATGAGATACAACACATACACACACTAGAATTTACGTGGGGATATCACTATGACCCTCTAGCTACGAGGCACACACGCAGGGCTTTAAAAGGAAGTGCTATTTTTATCAAAACATGTGGTGTACTTTTAAAAAAAATAACATTATTTGGTTATAGGGGCATGAAAGGTTTTCTGTTATAATAATGATTTATAATTACTTAATTATAAGAAGCAGGAAATGATCGCATACTCAAGAAGCGAGTTTGGACCATTTTAAGGGGTATTTAGATAGTTTTTACACAACACGTGTGTTGTCATACTGATCACATGACGTAAAATGTCCGAGTCAGAATGAAGAAGCCACTGAATTCCAAATGATCTTTAAAACACATTTGAGAACAAATTAATGCATCCCTAATGTACAAAATTGTCAGTATTGATATGATTTTTATTATTTTATCAATACGTGTTTTAAAAAGCATTTGATGAAAAGTGCAAAATGAGCTGTAATGCAAAAAAAGCACTTGATGAAAATGTGCAAAATGAGCTGTAATGCCTCTTTAACATATGTCGCCACATCCTTACTAATGTTTTGATAAAAGCCTGCTCATAAAACAATGGTCGAAATTATCATATGAAGAATGATATTTCAAGAGGGAAATTTCTACTAAAAGGGCTAAAATGATTCAACTGTAAAAATTTCTAAATTTTGCAAAGTGGTTACGCTGTGTTTTTTTATTTCACAGTAACTAACTAACTAATCATTATCACTGGACAATCTTTCGTATCTTCAAATGCCTCCCCGATTTGCGTGAATTTCTGTCCCCCCCCCCCCCCTTTCAAATTTTAATTGGAGAGGCATCCCTAATCCCCTCTCCATTCCACCCATTACCTCTTTTCGTCATCCACTTCACATTACCCTAAACATGGACAAAACATACGCCATTGTATGCCTCAGTAAACACTAGTAATGTGGACTAGTGCGAATAAATTTAGAACCCGAGGAAATTCTAGCGGACCCTATTTCACCACTTACACTGTCATCTAACTTTACAAGTCACCATCATATAAATAAAATACAAAATTATATACAGAATACATCACACATGATGACCAACTTATTCTGTGTAAAATTTATAACAATAACACTAATAAAACTCAATCCGTCAAATCTGTCAACTTACTGGCAAATAGTTAAATCTGTTAATACAATTTCCCTCGTGGTCAGATATTCTTGGGCGGCAGTCGAACCCGATCGTAAATAGAAACAAATGTATCTGCATCTGCCAAGTGTTGATGTTTATTTAATTCATATATATTGTATATTACATACAGCGCTAGTGAAGATTTAGGAATTTTACTTACTGATTTATTCATTAAGAGAGAGAGAGAGAGAGAGAGAGAGAGAGATGCGGAATATTTTTTTGTTGTTGTGGTAGGTGGTCACCTCAGTACCGGATAGTTTGTGGAAAGGAGGACATCCAATGTATCTATCATTCCTCTAAACAGGTGACCATTCCTCTAAACAGGTGACCATAGTTTACCTTAGATTTGAAAAAAAAAATAGGGATGGGGGGGGGGGGGGGCGTGGGCGTGGGCGCTGCCCTTATTTTGAATCTTGGAGGTGGTGCGTCGTACATCAAACAACACAATGATTTCTAGTGTACATTGATGTTACGTTTGAAGTTCTAGCATATTGGATAAACTGACTGGGTGGCGAACACCTACTCAGTTTTGTCTAACTTATTTCCTTGGTGTTATATATGACTTTGGGTAAATCCTAGTGAGCTCCTTCAGCCATTTCGAAATATCGTATGAATTCAATTTGTTTACAAGGAGTCTGTGATTTACATTGCTGAATAAAAAGTGACGATAACGAAGAGTGATCAATCTCATAATTCTTATAAAGAATTCCAAAATTAGAGAGATGGGCAAATAGGGACCCCTGGAGATATCAGTGATGGGATCAAGTGCTTAGGAGGAGTAAGCACCCCCTGTCGACTAGTCTCACCCGCCATGAGCCTATATATCTTGATCAGGTAAACATCTGTAGTCAATATCAGTGTGCAAAGAAAGGCCTCAGTTGTACATAATTGGTATGAACACGTTTGACAGTACTATATCCAACTGACAAATTGTATATTAGTTAATTGAATCGTATTTAACGACCATTAATTTTGCGAAACGTTGACTTTAAACGAGACTGTCGAATCTCCTGCAAGTATAGTTGGCGGTAAATCGTCCGAACCAGGAGCCTTCTCGGACTGTAGGTGTTTGAGGATCTTCTCTGTCTTTTGTGCTGATCGTAATGCTTTTCATGTTCTTTATTTAAACCAGCATGAAATTTGTAATCACTTCCGGTGTAGATTGTCTTTGTTGGGAATGAGAATTGAAATTATTGGTTTGAAGTATTTGTTTCTCTGCCGGATCTGTGTATAAACGTCCCTCTGATTTCAATGATGTTATTCCAATGTTTTGTTCTCTGCGATGTTTGATAAATGATCAAATATTCTTTGATCAGTTTGATGCGTCATTTCCGTTCGGGTGGTTTGCTGTTTGATTTACGTCCCGTCGAAATTTGTCAGGCAGATTGAGACATCACCAGTTGTAGGTGAAGTACCACTTCAGACGTATATTGTACGTTTACAGCTTTTAGCGATGAGGATTCTTTAACGTTCCAACGCCTTCAGCGGGGCGGGACATCCGTCTTTAAGGTTATATCCGAAAGACCCGTGATTCTCGCTTTTAAATGTTTCGCAATGGAGCATTCACTGTTTATGTTTACGTCGTAGGTTTGACGCAGCCACTGGCACGAGCTGGCCTCGAACTCACAACCTCCCAGTTACGAGGCGAATACTCCACCACTGAGCTACCGTGACCAATCATTTTCGTCCGATGTAAGGACTCCTTTTACATATCTCCAAAGAACGTTTCTTCGATGTTCCTAAACATTCCATTATAGTTATTTGCATTTAACTGTCATTTTATTGTCCTTGGGTTTCGTGATATGTTTGTCTAGACTTGATCATATTTCTATGAAGCACCAAATTAGTATAAACTCAAATAATTGAAGATATCATTAATTATTTGAAATAATTGATTTGATGTGAGCATTAATTCAATTGATAAGAGTAATAACATAATTTATTTAATAAGTGCATTAATTTAATTCATGAGAACAATGATTGATTTGATTCGTTTTTCATTTCAATTATTGCTCTCTTCAATTCAGTTGATGCCTCAATGTGGTGGGATTATTGTTCTTAAAACTATAGTTTGAAGCTCGGATGAAATGATTTGATGATCTCTGAAATTTAATTCAATTGAAGATATTTTAAATTATTTAACGCGTTTGTACATAGAATTAATACACGCATCAATTTTTTTTTTTAAAATAGCAACAATTCAATTAAAAAGATCATTCTATTAGATATGTTAAATTGAAGATATCTTTAATTATATAGTTGCTCTCTAAACGAATTGCTGCGTGCGCCAATTGAATCAATGATACTATCAATTGAATTGAAGAGAGAAATATCTAAATCACTGCGCGAATTAATTGAATTGATGCGTACTACAATTGTAACGAGGGGAGCAATGATTCAAATATTGAGAACATAAATGAATCGATGTGCGCATTAGTTGAATCATTGCTCTCTTCAGTTTAATTGTTGCGCACATCAATTCAGTTGTTGGTATCACGAATCAATTTAAAGAGAACAACCATTCAATCATAGCGCGCATCAATTCCGCAGAATACTCCATGCTATCATCAATTCAATTTATGTGCACAATAATTCATCATCAGAATTTAGTATATCATTTATTACTTGAAGAGATCTTTAATTGAATTGTTGTAAATTACAACCACGTAATGTTGATTTGTTTGTAGTTATCGGGTACATTACTTTATATTTGAATCAAACTGTGGCTTTGAGATCACGTTATGTATTGGGTGAATCAATGATAAATTGAAGATAACGAACAGTGATCAATGAAAATGCTAAAGTAACTAACAGTACTCAATCTCATAATTCCTATAGAAAATACAAATCAGAGATATGGGCAAACACGGACCCCTGGACATACCAGAGGTGGGATCAGGTGCCTAGAAGGAGTAAGCGTCCTCTGTCGATCATTCACATCCGCTGTAAGCCCTATATCTTGATCAGGTAAATGAAGTCCAAGTAGGAAGCAGATGTGAAAGACTCTGTGGTGTCTTTTATTTCAAGTTCACTGGGATATATCGAATCGACATATGAACGAAAATGATCATTGTTAATAGACAAAAACGTCGTCGATATATCTAAATGTCGAATTGAAAGCCATAGCAGAATATTTCTTCTTCTTATATGAAAGCTTTTGAATGAATTCTGCTTCATAAGAAGATACAATACAGGTCAGCTAACAAAGGAGGACAATTCGTGCCCATGGGAGTTCCAAGAGGAAGACCCGATCACCAAAGACGATGAAGATATTGGCAATTGGGAACTCTAGCATCTTTTTAATATTGACTTCAGAGTACATGTGCGAGGAGCCAAAGTGGTGTTTAAGAAAATATTGTTTTTGATGACGGAACACTAGATATGAATATTTCCGTTTACCATTTTTGTTGAAGAAGCAACTGTCTATGATGTCAAAAAGTCTATTCTTTAATTTATCGCAAGGTATGGTCGTGTAAAGTGTTGTAAAGTCGTACATTTTGATGTTGCTGATTTGAGAATGTTTTGTAATGTAAAATTTCCTAAAAGTTCATTAGATTTCTTTTAGAATCCAGATTTGATATACACCACTTTTGGGATATGTAGTGGCACAGTACGTTTGAAGTTTCTCCTTAACGGCAGTTAATATTTTTGTGAGGAGCAAACATAGAGGCTTGGTAGAACATTTACTGCATCCAGCAATATATCTTTGATTGCAAGGGCTTTTGTGGAGTCTCATAAATCTCAGAAAGAATGCAAAATAATAGCTGGGGAAACACCGACCTTTGGACATACAAGAGTTATAAACAGGTGCCGAGGAGGAGTAAGCATCCCCTATTTGCTGGTCACAACACACTGTTGAATTTTTATTTGTAACAAACAAGAAGTATGAAAATACGCTGACTTTAAAACAGACTTCGTAACATAGCCAGATTTTGTTTTATAGAAACAAGATAGAATACAAGTGAATTGTTCGTGAATTTTCTAATTACATATTGTTGAGAAAGGGATTGATCAGTGTTCGTTATCTTCACCTTTTTCAGAGCAATCAATTTGACAGCATCCAATGTATAAATGTGCAGTATCCACAAATGATGGAACAGGTAGCTCAAATTAGATCATAAAAATGAATAGAACATACAGGGAGACTAGGTTGGCTAGGTGGCTGTATATTGTTTAGCGTCGCTGCTTGATAATTTTTTATTCATGTTAACACTATGTACAGTGAATTAAAAATTTGCATGATTTGCAAATGAATGTAAGTGGTTAAATTGAATTATATGATTAAAGCCAATGTATTTTTATATTCTTATGAAGTAGAATTTATTTGAAACTTCTACAAAAGAAGAAGAGATCTCCTGCCGTGGCCTTCAACTCAACATTTAGATGTATCGGCGACGTTTTATCTGTTAACCATTCTCATTTTCATTCAATCCCAGTGAACTCGAAATAAAAAAAACACCAAAGAGACTTCAGCATCTGTTTCATATTTGCATATTTTATTCAACATAAGATGTTAATGGCAAACTGACAAACAAGATGGCGTGCTTCTCCGTTTGCCGTTACAATTTATGATGGTGTGACTACAGTATTATGACATATTTCGTCGCGTACACTATTCAGAGACGTGCACTGATATATTAAAAGCGATTACCATGATGTTGGAATGATCCTGCAAGTTGCTGTCCTTCACAAGCAGGACTACAGTACGTGGAACATATGCATGTGTTTCTATCAGAAACTATTTACCATTATACTCTACGTAGCGTTGAAATAAAATTGTGTTTTAAACCTGGTTTTTGTTTTAAATTATGAAACTTGCGTATACTTCATTTAAAGTATTAATGCTAGAACTGTAATGAAATATAGGCCTAGTTGATATTAAATATTTACAGTTTTGACCTTTAACCTCAGAATCAAGAGTCATTCTTGTATTTGATCTGGACCGTAATTGAAATTGAAATGCAACAAGGGACGCAATCTGGTCTAGAGAAATGTACTAACTATAGGGAAAAGAGTACCAATTCATTTCCCATAGACCTCAATACTAACATTTGGTCCTCTCACTAATTAACGAAATTAATTTTAGATAAATGACCGCCAAGATTTCAAAGTTCATTCCAAGTGCTAATAAAAAACGACAAAAAATATATAGGGTCCCGTTGCTTTTATAGGTCATATTTGTACTTTTTTACAACACATAGCAATCTGCAGTAAATTTCACCTTTCATTTCAAACACACCCCTACCATGGCAATTTCCTCAGCCATTTCTCGACTTTGTCCCATAATTTTTCATCCCGACAATTAATTTAAACTTCTATATTATTTCTCTCAATTTCAAATAATTTCACTCTTGATATTAGCCAATCACGCCACACCTAAACATTTATACCTCCGCTTAATCTTGGGTAAACTGCGTCCGGGTTTCACATCCGGGGGTTTGGTACTCTCATTCCTTTTGAACTCATTGTAAATCTGGCTCACAAGCCTGACTCATTTCTCATTCCAAACGCTACATGAAAATGCAACTTCCAAAAAGATGAAAAACAATATATTGCTTCCTTTATTGAGTGATGCTAAGGTGAATATGTTGTCATGTAAGTATGTATGAATGAAACAATATTGACTCCATGATATTAATCGTTTTTATTAAGGAAAAATGTATGTGAGAATGTTTGCTAGTTTACTTTCGGAAGTTAGGTGATCTCTTCTCAGGCACATTGTATCCGAGTTCTCTTCTCCACCATTAAAATCTGGACGCCATCAGATAACTGAACAATTGTTGAGTGTGGCGGAAGAGAATAAACAATCTATTAATCAAACTCCAGTGCAATCGGAACATCCATTCGGCCTTTTTCGCCAAGCCGAGAAGAAACGGAAAAAGCCGAGCGTTGTTCCGAGTGGCTCCGGAGAAAACGTAAACTTAATTGTGTTTGCGCAAGCTGACTTTTTCCCATAGCATCCAGTTAAACCTCGTTTATATATTTTCATAATTATATATTATATATACTATTATTATATATATTATTATATATGAAGCAGAATCCATTCAAAAGCTTCTACATGAGAAGAAAAAAATCTCTTGCTGTTGCCTTCAAATCGACATTTCGATATATCGACGACGTTTTGTCTATTAACAATTATCATTTTTATTCATATGTCGATTCGATATATTCCAGTGAAATAAAAGACACCACAGAGTCTTCCACCTCTGCTTCGTACTTAGATATTTTATTGAAAATAGATGCCGGCGGCAATTTAACAACTCAGCTTTATGACAAACGGAATGATTTCAATTTCGTTATCATCAACTTCCCTTATTCATGTGGCAATATTCCATCATCATCTGCATATGGTGCTTATATCTCCCAACTGATTGGATACGCAAGAGCTTCTGATCAGTTTTCAAATGGAGGCGGGCTACTGACAAAGAAGTTGATGTTACAGGGGTTTTTACAGTCTCATGTAAAGTCAGCATTTGGCAAATTTTATGGTCGTTATAACGATCGAGTTTGCCAATACAACTTACCATTAAGTCAAATGCTGTCTGATGTGTTTTATACCAATTGTTAAGGCCATTCTTGCAACACTGATTCTGACTAAAGATTGCTCCGTTTATTTAATCGGAATATAGGTCTCACGGCAGGTGTGACCGGTCGACAGGAGATGCTTACTCCTCCTGAGCACCTGATCCCACCTCTGGTATGGCATGGGGTCTGTGTTTACCAATCTCTCTGATTTGTATTTTCTATAGGAATTACGAGATTGAATACTTTTAGTTATCTTGGCCTTTTCATTATAAACCAAAGATGAGTAGAAATTAATCACAAACAATTAACAGATTTTACAATCTATTTACGGAAAATATATATTAATGAAAAATTCACAACTTGCATAGGCTCAATCACAGTTCACAAAATGGTGTCCCATGTTTGTTTACCGCCTACCAGAATATTCACACACGAAATTATGCTACCACAATTCCGCCGTTACTTCCAGTATAGTTCTCAGATATAAATCTGTAGACTGATTATGACTTTTCAGTAATAATATGTTACAGCCAGTGTGAACGAAAACAAACTTCCCAGTAAACAAATATTATATCAGTTTTGTAATAACTCTGATGAACATCGTTCTGTAAATAGAAAGTCTTATTTGTCAATTGAGATCAAATGTAATATACAAAACTTCTAAAATGTGTTGCTTAATAAGAAAAGGTTGTTTATTCCCTGTTATTCGACGTTATAACTCAGCCTGCTTGACGAATCACACCTAGATTGATACCAATTCAACACTGATCAGAAATCAAAGTTCTTGAAATTAAATTTTGATTTTAATTATTTTATTGAAAAATGACCAATGTGCAATAGTAAAGGAGTACAAAGTAAGAGCTTTGTCAGTACGACATAATAAAACTTTTACGTAATTTTGCTATCACACACTAAACATTGGTCAAGTTACCTCTGTCAATTGTATCATGTGAGATTTGTTAAACTGTTTGATATTGTAATCAACACTCAGTGATTTCCCATAAACCATCATGATCTTTTTTTCTAACATCGTATGTTCCACGAACTTGTCCCCACAAGGAATTTGTCATATAAATGAAATAACAAGGCCACTTCAAAGGAGACATTACATATTGTGTTTGCCCTTTGATCTCGAATTGTAGCACCTTCCACTGTCCCTCTGTATCCGGTGTCCCTTTCACACCAGCGCAAGATCCCCAAGGATTGTTTCTCATGTAGACGTAGTATTCCCTCCATTTCCGGGATCGGATGTAGAAGATGTCAGGTTCTCTATTCAAGACGGATTCGAACCGAAAGTGGCAAGCTAGCTTGTCTATCTTGCATCCCCAGACAGATCCATCCACGTCCCGCCCCATCTTCATATGGAAGCACGGTCATGCTATTGAACGTATAACATAATCCCTATCTGTATGGAGTTCTGTCGCTGCTAAGGTTTGAAATTGAACGCCATTAGCTTCTAGAAAATTCATAAATTGCGTATTCTCGCTGGGATGAAATAGTTTCAAAAACACTGCTCTCTCTCATACATCGGGATTGTGATGAATTTGAAGACATCATTGTCCAATTCTTCATTTGTTTTTATCGTAAGATAGATTTATTTAGCGCTTGTCTGTCCAAATTTGCTGCATTTCTTCAAGCAGTAGAGCTGTCATAAAACTACAGAACGTAATAACGCTAGACGGGCATATATATTTATATAAGTTATTGCAAGATATGCAGATTCAAAATCAGATTTGGGAAGAAGATTTTCAATTTGTGCCTTTATAATTCCCCAAAAATCTGCACTCTTTTCATAAGGTACTCTGTTTTGCAAATTTTCTATATCAGACTCGGAAGCATTTTCATTTATTCCATTTAAAAATACGCATGAGTCGTCTTCAGCAAATTCTCCAGACCTGCTGCACGAGCATGCGTCTCTGGGTCTCGCAATTGGTGTCGCTTCTTGTTGGAAGGGGAGGAAGGATAGGTAAAGGACCAAATAATCGCTGAAAATCTATATATAAATTCTGAAAAATTAGACACAGGACAAAAAAACATGACAGGAAATGTTTCTGCCAATGGCTCCGTTACTAAGGCGATTTTTTCCGTGACATTCGTAACGTAGGATATCTTGGTGAAAGTGCATTCATCTGAGGGCATAAATGCTAAATAATAAGTAAATTTCAAGTTCATAGTGTATTTGGGCACGCTTTATTTCATCTTTTAAGGATACAAACAATATATTTATTTCATCATCCAAGCATTTCATTTGCTCTTCTCCAGTTCAAAATTTGCCAATTTTCCTTTGATGGGTTCAGAGAATGATGACTTTTCCATTTGGAACCGTGTACAACTGCAAAGAGGAAAAGAAACAGGTATAAAAAAGTTTGATATTTCCAACCGTCACAGCGGACAGAACGACAGGCAGTTTACAGATTTACTTCCATTTGAGGACTTTTCGTTTCGATATAGGGACGTCAACACCTGTTGATTTTCTACAAATGTTGATCTATGCATGTCACTCAAGGCCGATGTATCAGCATTGTGAAGGTTCTATCTAACGTACCTGGTTTATGTTAAAGTCCAGGTAAAATTCCGATCTATTAAAAATTACGGATTATCCAACACAGTTGAAATTCTGACTTTGGAAACTTCACAGTTTTACCAATAATTGATTTTGTTAAATGAAGATTGTTAATTAATCCCACATCATCTTGCACATCGATGGCATATTAGTATGATCGAAATCTAAGAATACGCCCCAGATAGAATGTGCAGATTGCTTCTGTAAATAAACAAACTGATTTCAGGGGTATGTATTTGGCCTGTCATATGATTGCGATTATTTGTTCCTTATCTTTACATTTGCAGTTGGTAGTACGTTTGATAATGCACGCATTGAAATCAGCATACCAATGAAATAAAAAAAGCAAAGTTTAATTTGAGAAATCATAGTTTTCCTACCTTGTGTACATTCCTAATATAACGAAATAGCGTACAGGTTCTCGAAATTAAGTGACTCTCAGGTATCAATTCGCGAGAACATGAATTTGGAAGTGATATGTTTGGAGTTTTCCTTGTATTTAAGCAATTTAAATATAGAAGTATGTAAAATCAATTTATAGAAATAAACGACAAACCTTGATTAGACGATCTGTTGTGTGTGTGTGTGTGTGTGTGTGTGTGTGTGTGTGTGTGTGTGTGTTTTGTTGCTGTTATATTCTAATGGCAGAAATAATTCATTACATAATAACCACCGGGCCGATCCCTCTGCTTGTGGACGATTAGTCCATGAGGGTTTTCACCAGCCCAGTTGCTAAGTACTTGGGTACAAGCTTGAAGTACGCATTGTTTTTTTCCAGCTCTCCACGTTTGTTCTTATTTCGGATTTCCAACATTTTTTTGTTACTTCAGCATCACTGAAGAGACATTATTTGTCGAAATGCGCATCTGGTGCATCAAAATAAGTACCGTTTATGTTTTACGTTCAGAGGCTTGTACTTTGAAAGAGTGAATTGGCAAGAAAAGTTAATCAGGGCTTATCGTTAAAAAAGTATGATAATCACACATTCATATACCAAATATTACATATTTTGCCACTTTTCATTGATGATGATGAAATCTAACAGGAATGGTTTACAAATCATGTTGAAACATGTTGCCTTTTAAACTGTTTGCATCATGTATGTCACACCTTTCAGTTAATATAATCTAGCATACTCAGCAAATGTTTGGTATATCAATTAGTGAATGTCACAATTTTATAACTGTTCAAGTTGACATAGAAACTTTAGAGAGGAAAGCAAAAAGAAAATTTAAACACTTTGATGCTGAAAAATTTGCAAAAGACCTAGAAAACAAACGTCGAGAAAAAAAAAGATGGAAATGAGTGGTATAAACATTTTAGCAACTGTTTTTAGATGTCGCAAACAAGGGTGCCCCCGAAAAATCCAAATCATAACAATCAATAAAAGCTCAAAGTTAGGAAAATATAGAAAAGAAAACATCTATGTAACCAAATTCAAAAACTAGTCAAATCAAATAAATCATTGAAAGATGTGCTAGAGATCCAAACTTTCAAGGCTTTGGCCAACTGTGAAATAAACAACACGCATGCAAATTACCCCCCAAAAAAGGAAATGAATGAAAATATTAATGATGATTTTCGTAAGCGTTGCCAAAAAATATTGAGGTGCAGAACAGGTGGATGAACACCAGTAAAAAGACCCACTGGCATTGATGGAATTTCTCCCATATTTGTGCATACTGCCATGCCAATTACCAGCCAAACGTCAACTCAGGTAAAGCTGGAAAATGTTGGAAATTCGAAATAAGAAGAAACTTGGAAGAGCTGAAAGAACCAAAAATACCAAAATAGTGTAGCCAAATCAGACAAGGATCAGAGCTATGCATGAGGGAGATAATCCTTAATTTTGAAAAGAATTTCTTAATTTTATCACAGCAAATTAGTATACGTTTATGCTAGTATTAAAACAACTGCGATATATAATATACAGAACAGTATTTATTATATAAGTCCTACAATCTGCCTAAATATTATTCCGGTTGACTCCAATTTATATTTCAATATATATATATATATATATATATATATATATATATATGAATGTGTGTGTGTGTGTGTGTGTGTGTGTGTGTGTGTGTGTGTGTGTGTGTGCGTTACTACCTTTTTATTTTAGCTTTATCAATATTATTTTATATATTAATTATAACATTATACTCAGAGCACTATCACTACCTTTACTGTAATCGATACTCACAGAACTTTGTGTCTTTGTATGCATGTGTGTTAGAGTGGGTGGTGAATGTGATATGTAAAATCCCTATCCTTATTTTATTATCAATATGTGTCTGAATGGAAAAATGCCAATAAAAAATAATTTAAAAAAGAAATAGTTTAGTTAAGCATTGTAAACACTAAAAATGGAAAAAATGGAAAAATGAAATTCGAAAAATTTTCAGCTCAAATCATGTTCTTGCCCCATTTACATGCCAATGCCTGCCGTGACATGAGACCCCCATTTTTAAGGCCATATCATAAATACCCGTGGCTCTCGCTTCTAAATGCCAAACAGTTCGCCAAGAAGAAATCACTACCTATGTTTTATGTCTAAGGTTTGACGCGGCCGTGATACGATCGGGGCTCATGTCCTCTCAGCTACGTAAATAACAATCTAATACTGGACATTTCAGGACCCCTTCATTAACTGTCATAAGCTTTAACCAATGAGGTGAGGTACCGTATCACCCTATCCACATTTTCCCCCTCCTTAAATTGTTTTCATCCAGGAAGACACACAACCTAGATTCTTTTTGTGCCTGGCAGGACTTTCACCTCAAGTTAAGGGGTTGTCAAAGGCACCTTATGTATTATAGGAAAGGGGGAAATGTTGGGCTGGACCTGGAATCAAACCTAGAACCACTGCTTTACTAGTCAGATGTTTTAACCACTGACCTATTCAGGCCGATATTTGGGTCCTCCAATTGTGTATGTATATTGACAGTTTACAGTCGTATACAACACCATAGTAATAATTAACCACTTTAAATTTAGGGTCCTGGATTCAAATGTCTGTCTGGTCTGTTGCATTGTCCTCCCTCACAAAGTTCACCAATGCTGAACATAATGGATATGGATATTACATGTACGGTATGTAATTTTCTACTTATAGTTTACATGGATGATATGTAAAATCTTCTAGCTATAGTTTACATAGATGGTATGCGCAGTTGTCTGGTTATAGTTTTTATATATGGTACATGTATGTACAGCTTTCTAGTTATAGTTTAGATGCGTATGTACAGCTTTCTAGTTATAGTTTAGATGCGTATGTACAGTTTTCTAGTTATAGTTTACATTAATGTTATCTATTTTTCTAGTTATAGTTTACATTAATGTTATCTATTTTTCTAGCTATAGTTTACATGGATGGTACGTCCAGTTTTCCTGTTATAGTTTACATGGATGGTACGTCCAGTTTTCCTGTTATAGTTTACATGGATGGTACGTCCAGTTTTCTTGTTATCGTTTACATGGATGGTACGTCCAGTTTTCTTGTTATAGTTTACATGGATGGTACGTCCAGTTTTCCTGTTATAGTTTACATGGATGGTACGTCCAGTTTTCCTGTTATAGTTTATATGGATGGTACGTCCAGTTTTCCTGTTATCGTTTATATGGATGGTACGTCCAGTTTTCTTGTTATCGTTTACATGGATGGTACGTCCAGTTTTCTTGTTATAGTTTACATGGATGGTACGTCCAGTTTTCCTGTTATCGTTTATATGGATGGTACGTCCAGTTTTCTTGTTATCGTTTACATGGATGGTACGTCCAGTTTTCCTGTTATAGTTTATATGGATGGTACGTCCAGTTTTCCTGTTATCGTTTATATGGATGGTACGTCCAGTTTTCTTGTTATCGTTTACATGGATGGTACGTCCAGTTTTCTTGTTATAGTTTACATGGATGGTACGTCCAGTTTTCCTGTTATCGTTTATATGGATGGTACGTCCAGTTTTCTTGTTATAGTTTACATGGATGGTACGTCCAGTTTTCCTGTTATCGTTTATATGGATGGTACGTCCAGTTTTCCTGTTATCGTTTATATGGATGGTACGTCCAGTTTTCCTGTTATCGTTTATATGGATGGTACGTCCAGTTTTCCTGTTATCGTTTATATGGATGGTACGTCCAGTTTTCTTGTTATCGTTTACATGGATGGTACGTCCAGTTTTCTTGTTATAGTTTACATGGATGGTACGTCCAGTTTTCTTGTTATAGTTTACATGGATGGTACGTCCAGTTTTCCTGTTATCGTTTATATGGATGGTACGTCCAGTTTTCTTGTTATAGTTTACATGGATGGTACGTCCAGTTTTCTTGTTATCGTTTATATGGATATAATGCACAGTATTGTAGTTATAGTTTACATGAATGGTTTATACACTTTTCTAGTTATAATTGATATTGGTGTTATGTACAGATTTGTAGTTGCAATTTACATTGATGGTATGTAATTTCCTAGTTATAGTTTAGATAAGTATATACAGTTTTCTCCTTATAGTTTACATAAATTTTATGTACTGTTATTTAGTTATAGTTTACATGGATGGTATACAATTTTCTAGTTATAGTTTAAATGAATGCTATCAGCAGTTTTCTAGCTCTAGTTTATATGAATGGCAAGTCATTTTCTAGTTATAGTTTACATGGATGGCATGTACTGTTTTCTAGTTATAGTTTACATGAATGACACGCAGTTTCAACGTTATAGTTTACGTGGATGGTATGTACAATTTTCTAGTTATACTTGAAATGAATGGTATGTAGAGTTTTCTAGTTATAGTTTACATGGATGGAATGTTCTTTTAATTATAGTTAACATAAATGGTATGTACAGTTTTCTAGTTATAGTTTACATGGATGGTATGTACAGTTTCTAGTTATAGTCTACATGGATGGTATGTACAATTTTCTAGTTATAGTTTACATGGATGGTATGTACGGTTTGCTAGTTACAGTTTATATAGATGTATACTTGCTCAGTGGGATCCACAGAACCTGCGCGGTTTCTCAGTCATTTACCACAGTGCTTCACATCCACCTGGTGACGTTTCATCTTATACGTACATGGATTGTGTTTTTATTGTACCATTAATGTGTTTATCATTTTAAATACAACATGAAGATTTTTACAGGTATTTTTTTCGTTTAGATGACAAATTATTTGTGCAGTTTATTTCTGAAATTTATATGAAGACACTTGTCATAAGGCGTTAACCCATATATCTGCAGGAGTCACCATGTTTAAGAACCCTTTCTGCTACGAACGCAAGCGTCATGCATAGGTCTAACTTTGCAATACCTCACCTACAGCTTATTCTATTATAAATGTTCTTGAGAACTAATATTGCCAGTTGTATTGTACATAATGTCGTCTTTAAATAAATATTAATTTCTTATTTTTATTTTGTTGAATAAAATGCTTTAGAAATTAATTATTGCATTTGTACAGAAAATAATTACTTCATGATCCTCGTTATTCTTGAATGCATTAAGTTAATTTCTTTTATCGCATCAAATAAAATAAAAAACAACAAAAAAAAATAAAAATAAAACAACAACAAAAAACCAAAAAAAACCCCAAAACCCCGAGGTTTTATTTCCTGAACCAAACTAGACTGAAAATTGTCTGAACTGTAACAGCCCTATTGATATGATATTACTTCAAACTGGCACATGTTTTAAAACAATTCAATAATCACAGAGTGCAATCAGCAAAGATTTACAATATCATAGAGATGTGAGCAAGTTCAGCTCCAAAATTTATACTCGTATAAACAGAGACACCTTCCTCAGACATTCTTACTCATGTAAGAACAGACATTTTGCTTTAACATTCATACTCATGGGCAAGTGCAAAAGACATCTTGTTCTAAACATTCACACTAATGTACAAAAAACTACAGAAACAGCTTGCTCTGTGACCTAGACATTTTTCACTTGATTCAGTTCCTATCTGAATCAGCATCTCTATTGTCGCATAATTCTTGATTCACTTCCGATCTGACTGAGCAGCTCTGTAGTTTCAGAATTATTCACATGAGTCCATCCATGCCTTACTCAACAGCTCTGTAGTCTCAGAATTCTTCACTTGATTCAGTTCCTATCTGATTTGGCAGTCTCAGAATTCTCCACTTGATTCAGCAGTTCCGTAGTCTCAGAATTCTCCACTTGATTCAGCAGTTCCGTAGTTTCAGAATTCTCCACTTGATTCAGCAGTTCCATAGTCTCAGAATTCTCCACTTGATTCTGTTCATGTCTTACTCAACAGCTTCTCGTCCTCTTATTTCTCTGTGGATTATTTCTACAAGTTTGGTTTCTTGTTCCTCTAAAAAATGAACTAAACAGTCACGATGTTTTAAAGAAATATTCTTCACAGAATTTGAATGAGGAATGTTTCCTAGTTGGAGTCTTTCTTTATATATTTTAATTTTCTCTTTTGCATTTAAAAAAGGTTGCCCTCACAACTTTTCATGTCATCAATTAAACCAGAACACAGATACTTGTAATTGATGGTCAGCCACGAAACTATAACAGCAGTGCCATTAAATTCATAATCTCCAGAGCCTGATGTATGAAAAAGGAGCATCTTTGAACTCTCCAAAAGAGCATCTGGGAACTCTCCAAAAGAGCATCTGGGAACTCTCCAAAAAAACATCATGCTCTGAATCATAGAACATTACAACCATTGAAGAATTTCCAACTCCAATACATGGAGTTGAAAAATGCTCTCTCTCTCTCTCTCTCTCTCTCTCTCTCTCTCTCTCTCTCTCTCTCTCTCTCTCTCTCTGGATGTGTCTTCTTTTATGATAACACTATGGTCTGTGCAGCAATCTGCGAATTTCCTGAAAGAACACTAGAGTTTACTTTCAATTCAACAGGAGATTGCACAACAGGTCTACTTTCATTTTCTCCATGGCTGCTTGGCGGATCCTTGAAATGCTCCACAATCAAATCATTATTGATGAGTATATCTACACTTCCATGCCAAACTTCTTCAATCTTATACCTATTTGTACACAAGTTGTAACATTTTTATCACAATACAAAATAAAATCTACTAGCACTCTATCTTTCCCTGATTAATGAAACAATTTTAATTAACGGAGGAATGGGTAGCCAAATGACCTCACCTAAACTTGTATCTCCATAGCAACCTGTTGTCTTGCATAAATGGTCATCACAAACACCTTCGACTTCTTTTTCACAAGCTCCAGATCTGTCAATGATGAAACTCCAGAGTGTTGCTAGTTTTCCAAAGAGATGATTCGTTCACATAACAACAAGCTCTGTTCCACTCAGCCTCTCCCAATCAACTCTTATTTTTCTCTCTAAAATTGAATACAGCCCATCATTTAATGCGGATTCTCAAAAACTCGAAGGAACGTTTGGAAAACCTAAAGTCTCAGAAATTTTCTAAAATTGACAGCATCAAAACGTATGATTTCTCCACACTTTATACAACAATTCCTCACGATGAATTAAAATCTAGACTTTTTCAGATAATAGAACAAAAATGACACTCGAAAATACTTATTTTTCTCTCTAAAATTGAAAAACAGCCCATCATTTGAAGCCCATTTATTATACGTTCCATAGAAAATTTCAATACAAAATAATCTGAATCAGACGTCATCAGTACAGGCAGGACAATAGCATGAAAATATCATTTGGACATGAATTTTTATCATACTTAGTAAAATATTGGTATAAAGTACCCTCAATATAAATACTTCTAAATGACTTCCGGTTTTATGTGGCAGAATAAGTAACTATTATGGGCATGGAAGAGTTACCTGATACGTGGTGTCTTACACCTCATCGTTCAATATTAATTTCAGAGATATCTGAAATTTAAACAGACCGTGGGAAATGTATACAGTGTATTACAGTTTCAATAAATTTTCAGTATCTTTTTCTAAAGAAATATATTTTAGCATTTTGTGGAAAAGTAAAAAGTACAATCATTGTGTAAAACTTCACTATGTAAAACCCTTGTGTTACTAGGCCTATTGCTACAGACACATTGATCAGAATTCAGTGAGCTAAATCCTGTATATTAAATGGGGATTTGGCAGGCATTACATGTGCCATTCTAGATATGAGGTCATTTTCCTCTCAGCAAATTCAAAAACCGTTGTGTGCTAAATTGTTTGAAATTTAGATCGCTCTGTAAATCAGCACAGCTCAGAAGCAGGGGATGGTAACCCATCATTCAACTTTCTCTGCAGAACGAAGATGGTTTTGTCTCTGCCAATCAAAATTCAATGTTTATATTGCCTAGAAAGATCAAAAGTTTTAACATCAATTGCTCTACATAAAACACTGACACTTGAAGCGCAATAATTCAATTACTGAGTGCATTAATCGAATTGATACATGCTACAATCCCAGTGATGAGAGCAATAATTCAATTATTTAATGTCATTCAGTTTCAGAGAGCAACATTTTCAATTACTACGTTCATCGATTCAGCAGAATAATTAATGCTATCAGTAATTCAAGTAATGTACACAATATTAATTCAGAATTGAATATATCACTATTTATTTGAAGCGATCTTTAATGGAATTTGCTGTGCACATCAAATTATTTGGTGATCGATACCTTCAAATAATTAATGATATCTTCAATTATTTGAGTTTATTTAATTTGACACTCCATACACAGGTGATTGGGTTTTAACTTATGAATACACATCTAACCATATGTACATGCTAGTTATTTATATATGTATAAAGCTTGACGTATATTCATATGTTAAATCCCAAGCACCTGTGGCTCCATAGGGGGAGGGTATGATTAGATTTGAACGTATTTTATTGTAACATAAATACAAAAGGATCAGGCACAAGTTATAAAACTTAGACCGCCCTCTCCCTAGATACATGTTTGAACATAAAGAAAGTGTTTCATAATATGCATGATTGTTAATCGACATTAAAATATGAGCATACAAGGATATATTCAATAATACACATGAAACCTCACAATATATATATATATATATATATATATATATATATATATATATATATATATATATATATATATGGTACATTGGTGTGTACATATTTCTAGATTATTAGTTAAATCGATCACTTTATTTAATAAGAGAGATGGGATATTCATGTATGTACACAAGATCTGTACACTCTATATACACTTTAGGTGCCTGTACTTTAAAAAGCTTGTCTTTGGGGCTGTGTGATGAAAACAGCTTTTTTTCTTTTTCTTTCTTTCTTTTTTGTTCTAATTCAGCCAAGCGTCTTGGATTTTTTCATCTATATTTATTATTTTATATCCAAATGGCTTTATCATGTTCATCAACTATAATGAAAAGTAACATTTATTTACATATGTAACGTCTTTCAAGAATTCTACGACTTTTCTTAAAAAGGCACTATCAGTTTTGTCAGCTGGTAACGTTTTCTGGTACAGATAGTCTGTAATCACTTTAATGCCTCGCTGGAATACGTCTCCGACCAGCAATTTTACATCGTACCCCCTCCTTTCACAAAACGCTTTGCAGAACGCGACGCCTCGTCTCCCTGCGTTGCTCCGTTTAATTCCGTGAGGAGAACGCTTTACTGCGTCTGAAAACTTCCGATACACAAAGTATGTGTTGCATTTGCAACTCTCAAAACACCGTCAAGTCTAGTGTCAACATCCACACCGTACACGTTTTTCTTTACTGGCAGACGCCATTTTTTCCGTATTTGTAGTCAGACCAATAACCATAAAAGTATTGGATGTCCGGATCTAGATGACGCTTTTCGCATATTGACTTGTGGAATTTTTTGGCATATTATATAATACATAATACAATACATTTTATTTGCACAGACAATTTTCGTGAATGTGACTCGATAAATACAGCAAGACCACATGTTCTATAGACAGGAAGGAAGGGGAGAGAGAGAGAGAGAGAGAGAGAGAGAGAGAGAGAGAGAGAGAGAGAGAAGCTTGAGCACAAGACACCAATATTAGCATATGTACTGAAAGTTAATAATAAGCATTGTGTATATAAAAATGTACTGTATAAAATTTAAATTCCTCACCATCAACTAGCTTAAAGCTTTTGTCTTTTTGACATCATAAAAAGTTGCTTCCTCAACAAAATAGGAAATATTCATATATAGTGATGAGTCAACTTTTGTTAAAATCCACTCTGATTCTACGCACAAGTACTCTGAAGTTGATATTAAAAAGATGCTGGAGTTCTTCATTGACATTATCTTCATCTTTGGTGATCAGGTCTTCCAATAACTTTTGGAATTCCCATGGGCATGAACTGTGTTCCTTCATTAGCTTAATGTTTTTGCGTTCTTACGATGCATAATTTATTCAGTAGCTTCTATGATTATGAGAAGAAAACATCTCTTGCTATGGTCTTCAACTTGACATTCAGCTATATCAAAAATGTTTTATCCATTTACAGTAATCATTCTCATTCATATGTCAATTTGATCAGAACTAAGAATAAAAGACACCAGTCTTCATCTGCTTCATACTTAAATATGTTATTGAAGATTGTTTGATTGATTGTTTGTTTTCCACCACACTCAACAATTTTTCAGTTATCCGGTGGCGTCCAGTTTTTGTAGGTGGAGGAGAGAACCCAGATACAATGTATCCGGGAAGAGACCACCGACCTTCCGAAAGTAAACTCGCAAACTTTCTCACGTATATCTGCGCGAGCGGGATTTGAACCTGCGCAGACTAGAGGTGAGAGGCCTTGTTATTGAATATTGATGCTACCAGCAAACTAACAACTCAACTTTATAACAAACAGGACGATTCAAGCTCCTCCATCAACTCATATTTATGTAGGAATATTACATTATCACCTGCATGTGATGTCTACGTCTCTTAACTGATTTATACTCAAGAGCTTGTTTTTCTCATGATCAGTTTGTAAATCCAGGCAGACTACTGAAAAATAAGTTGAAATTTCAGGGGGTTCAACAGTCTTGTTTAAAATCAGCATTTTGAAAATTGGATGGTCATTATGACAATCTAACTTGCCAAAACAACCTGTCATTGGGTCAAGTCAGTCCGGCATGTTTCATTGATTGGCTGTTATTTACAAAATGATTTTTATTATGAATTACTCTGTTTATCTGATCAAGAAATAGGGTTCATAGTGAGTGTGACTGGTCAACAAGGGATGCTTACTCCTCCTAGGCACCTGATTCCACCTCTGGTATCTCTTGGGTTGGTTGGGTTATGTAACAGTAATACAAGTGTAAACTACCCTTTTTTATTTTTTGCACAAATCAAAGAATTGTTAAAGAGAAAACCTCTTTGAATATACATGATAGTCTAATAGCTTGTAGACAAGTGCTGTGATTAATAACAGAAAAAAATCCTTCCAACCTAGTTATATGTATCCTGTGTCCCTAAGCAATTGAAGGAATTTTCACCCTCTAGGGATTTAAAATTCTGGTTGTTTTTAAAATCTCCCAGAGACTGCAGTGTACTCTTCTGTAAAGGTAAAACGACTTTGACCTTGACAATGTTGAATTTATAGAAAAACATTACAAAATTGTCACGTGTGTCTCTGACCTCTCAAATTCAAGGTTGATAACCTCACCCAGTATCTTTCATGGAATCAAAGACAGTTGAAACATTATAAAGAATTAAAAGGAACATACCTGGTTTTGAAAAGAATTATAACTTCATTAATGGTCAAACAACAGTTTGACATTGTATTTGAAAAGAGCCTAAAGCAAATGACCTTGGCACTAATAACATATAAACTACATAATCAACAATTTTCAATGAATGTTTCTGATTTTTTAATGTACAAACATATTATTAAAAATGCATATGCATTAGCAATCAGTGGAACAATGCCAAGCACAACTGGAACGTTTTATTAGTCCCCTAACAACTTTGCCGAAGGGGACTATTAATCTAACCTTGTCTGTTCGAAACCAGTTTTCTGGAATTTTCTCTGCACTGATGGAGATATTCAGTTGACATTTTATATATGGCTCTGTCTTAGTTAGTTTAAGATCAAGTTTGTGTTGTGTTTTGTTATGCTTGTCCTACTTTCGATTGAATTATCCTACCGGTTGGGAGACTTTCTATTGCTTGCAATACACTCAGAATGTCCGTTTATTTTAACTTATTGAAAACAAGAAGCAATTATTTTCTAAAAAACAGTACACAAATTGTTAAGTCACTTGACTGTTTCCACAATAGTTATGATTTACTTTATGACGGTTTGAAGAAAAAAAAAAAAGAAAAAAAAAAAAGAAAAAAAAAAAGATTAACACTCTAGAATCTTCTATCATTCTTATGTCTTTAAAGTAAAAAATGTACGATATTTGTTGGATTTTTTTGGAGGCTGTCAATCATTTTTTTTCCTGAGTGATCAAGAGACAAATGAGTATACTGTGTTCACCTCCTTTCCATTCTCAACCCTTCCCTTATTTTTCCCTCCTCTCTTTCTATCTCTCTCTCTCCCTTTTACCCTCACCAATGCCTAATACATACAAAATAACCCACTTTTTCATCTGCAAATTTTTTTTACTTTACAAATCATGTGTGACAGAAGCACTATAATACTCGGTGAAAGACGACTGGTCTGTGTTTTAAGGCCTAAACATATATCGCCTGGGCTTAACAAATATCGCCCCACAGACCTCAAATAAACTAATAGGTACAAAGTTGAATTTCTTTTCACTGTACAAACCCTATCCATCTACAACTCTCAATCTGGGTCAACCAGCTCAGGAACTAGCTCCCCGTATCACAGCCAATATTGTAACAAATGAAGACTATATTAGCTTAACAGGTTACTTGAAATGAATACAATCCAAACATGCATAAGGTCACAATTTGAATCCAGTAGGTACGATATGTGCACCATATTCCCTCAGTAAACGTTCTGCATGACTGGTTACATAACTTAAGTACAGTTATGATAGCAAGACAGTTTAGGAGTTAAATATGATATTCCAAATGGTAAACTGAAGTAGCGCTAATGACAATAAGGAAATGAATATTGTACTGGTTATGAAAATGATGATAATACAATTGATGTAAAATGAGAAAAAATTCAATATTTGATCAACGGTTTGTGTACAATGAAAAATATGCAGGCCATCAAATGACCTTCACCTTTGACATGATTTTAAACTCAGAAACTCAAAGGGGATTGGTGTTAAACATTCCCACCAGAATACTAACACTAACAAACTTCTTTTCAAGACTTGTCATTCACAGCACATTTCAGAAAAATCACACTGGTGCATGAATGAAGAGGAATTTCTTGTCCTATGGCCTCAATCAGCAATTGATTGACCAAGTAATCTAACGCTCATAAGAAGAAACAACTGTACGTATATACTGTAAGAGCCTAATAATGTCGCTTAGTAAAGTTATATACGAGTATGTTTTGCAATTCTAAATACATCTTGTTTATTTTTTAACTTCAACTCTTGTGTGACAAAACCATTATATTAAGGAATTTCCTACAATTTCACTTCAGTATTGTAGTAACCAGCATTGTGTTGTCCATAGTCATTTTTCTTTTTTAAAATTGTAGATGTGATTTCTTTTGTTTTAATTATTCTGAACCAGTGAACTAAGTGAAAAAGATAAACTTTCCTGCCCATGATACGTACGGAGTATGTTGTAACTACATGAAAAGGGAACTCAGCTTCTCACTTGTTCGAAACTTACAAAAAAACCCAAACAAACAAACAAAAAAACATACATTTGTGATGTCAAAAGTATTTTTTTCCCCATAAATGTACATCAGAGAATTGTGCATTCACTTTTCATCAATAATAAATAAACTACATGTACGCCTCACAAACAAGTCATTTTAGGGAAGCATCTTAGACCAAAACCATATATGAATGTACAAGTTCTTTGTAAAATATTTCTGACGACTATTTTCATTTTATATATACGATTTAATCAAGCATCAGCTTGCAAAGTATGTCAAAACAGGATTTTTTTTTTCCAGGAAATATAGTTACATCTGCACTTATGTTCAAAATTTATATCCACACGTACATGACATTATTGAAGATCCAAATAATTAATCCACAAAAATATTGTCACACACACAGTACATTATCTTGGATTAACTCAGAAAAACCCGATTTTCTAAACACACTTTTAAAAAATCACTTTTCATGAGAGAATTGAATTTTCTCCCAATATCATCATAAATACAATTCATAAAGTTGATTTCACACTGCTCGTTCTGGTTCAGTGAACAGCTTAACCTTGTCTTCAATGACAGCTATGAGTTTCTTGTTGAGGAGACGATCTAAATGTTCAGTGATTGAGGCATGGTGATGTTTGGGGTGCACTAGAGATTCTGTGGGAACAACAGCTAGGATTCCGGCAAACTCGTGTACAAATTGACACCTGCAACAACAGAACTCATGAAACTAGAAAACTGACAAGTCAGTGACTTTAATGTAAAAAATTCCAAGTCTCATAATTCGGTAATGAGGAAACCATTAAACCTGAAAATTGAAAGAGGTCTTTCTTTTCCTCTTCCTAATCTGAGCATTACCTAAATTTAAATTATATGAAAATGTTCTCAAGCAATCACAAATTATTTCATGCCATAGAGAGCTATGACTTCATTAATATTTTTCCTTAAAAAACCCCCCCAAAAAACTTAATCTCATAATTCTGTAATGACAAATCCAATAAATCTGAAAAGCAAAATGGGTCTTCCTCTGTCTTATCCACACATTACATATAAAGTTTATGCAAATCTTCCCTAAAAATGTTTATAGTATGCTACAAAAAGTGTTGAAGAACACATAAACAAAACAATTATCATAGGGCATCCACCATATGGTAGCCCCGAATATAAAACTCTTATCATTCACCGAAGCTTCCACAAAAAACTTAGTTTTAAAGTACTTTTAATCACCTATAATTCCTGAATGAATCACACAAATTGACGAATATAAAATAGCTTATTAAAGACAAATATGTTTTCCTGATAATCTAATACAACAAGAGATTGCGTTAATAAAATCTCATAAAATGTCCGCAATCCCCAGTACACAAAACTACAGACATTAATAGTGAATCATGTCTTGATGAAATTGTTATCACTCTGCAAGAGCTACGAAATATTGAAATTCTAATCTGAGCATGAGACAACAAGTGGCTCATTATTAGTAGAAAAATTGTAACCTAATAAAATATGAAATATTACTGGCTGTGAAGTTGTATCATGTGTATTAAAAGGCATTCATTTTCAAGATTATTCATATTCAGTTTGATCCATCCAATAAAGAAGCAATAACACAGCTGAGAAATCTGATATACAGTCATGTAGATAGTGAGGGATATGTACAATAATAATTTGAAATGGAACAGTTTCAAATTTACTTTATTTTGTTAAAAAAATGCAGATGAACAATTGACACATCAACCTACTGAGCTACCCGGCACGACTCTTACATTTAAAAGGAGTACATATGTGTTGTTGATTTTTGTATTTTCTTTCGATTTTCGTATTTTCTTTCAAGTTTCAAAGGGAAGTCAGCCATTATGACGCAGTGCTGTTCCTTCTTCAGTTTTTTATAATCAAAAATAGAAGCAAATTTATTGTCATAATACATTTTGTAAAGGTCAAGCCTTGTGAATGTTTCAGATTCTCTCGAGACTCGTTTTCCGTTTTATGCTCAATCTGTTTGCCAAAAACAAAAGTTACTAATCTTGTTACTGTATAAAGAAATATATCAGTTTCATCAATCCTATACACATTTCTGTAGAGGTCAGCACATGATGTTAAAACCAATCCTGTTGCCAGGTTGCTGTGATCCGACATCAACTCACCATAGAGACTCCAGCTGATTGTCCATGTCCAGGGGAGATGTGTTAACATGGAGGATTTCACCGCGGTGCAACAGGCTACACACCAACGAACTCCCAAACTACAATATAGGTACATTACTGTCATCAGTAACAATCCTTTCATCTGTCAATGTTAGCAAACTGATGACAAAGCTCAAAATGTCAAGGTCACATTTCTTACTACAAAGATAAATGTCAAGGTCACATTTCTTACTACAAAGATAAAAAAATTCTTGGACAAATATGAATGGCTTTAATATATAAAACTTTACCTACAAAAACTCCTACATGTATATATTATATAGGTTTTATTTTGCCAAATCAAGTCGTACTATTGTTTCAAATTTGAGTCAATTTTGTAAAACTCTAAGGCAGTATTACTGGTATACAGATGATGTTTTCCCGTCCATAAAATTACTTCTTTTCCAGTAGTCTTTGTTACAGAAAACTCTGAGTGCAGATTTGCAAAAATTTTATATTCATGTCATATTTTTATTTTCCCATAACATACACTGCAGAAGTGATAGAGAAATTTTGTTTGTCCAAAACAATGTCATCTGCTTTCTGAAAGACAGTTACTTACAAAAATATTGTCACTAAAAGGACTTCTGATGCTATGTATTCTAAATGAATGTAAATATTGGAGCCATACAGTCTACTCTACTTATACTGAACTATCTGTTATACTGAAGTCACTTATATTGAATGATCTGTTATACTGAAGTCACTTATACTGAACTATCTGTTGTACTGAATCACTTATATTGAACTATCCAGTTGCGGTAGCTCAGTGGTTAGAGCATTCGCTTCGTAATCGGGAGGTCGAAAGTTCGAGCCCCGCTCGTCAAACCTAAGACGAAAAATAGGTAGTGATTGCTCCTTCCTTTGCCAAACGCTTGGCATTTAGAAGTGAGAATCATGGGTCTTTCGGATATGACCTTAAAAACAAGTTCCGTGTCACGGTAGGCGTTGGCACGTAAAGAACCCTCAATGCTATGGCCCAGAACACTAAGCATAGGTCTAAATTTGTAGTACTTCACCTACAGATGGTGACATCTCAATATGAGTGAAAAATTCTCGACAAGATGTAAAACAAACAATCAATCAATCAAACAATATATTGAACTATCTGTTGTACTGAATCACTTATCCTGAACTATTTGTTATATTGAAGTTAAAATATATCCCCATTAACATTACTTATGGAGTTCAACATCAGTTATATTAAACTTTAAGTATAATGAACAATTCAGATCGGTCCCATAAATTTTGATATATCTTAGTAGACTGTACTATGTGAACCAGAGTTCAGCAACATCATGATTCTTCGGCATTGAATTCACCAACACATTCGAAATCTTCCATTTCACTTTAACTTTTGAAACAATAAACAGATAGCTATTAAGGTAAAAAAAAAAATTTAAAAAAAAAAGAGAGAAAGAAAGAAGAGAAAAAAAAAATAGAATCGAAATCCTGCTGGAGTTAGCTTTACATTGTAAACATGAAGCAATTCAGCTCTTCACTTCTTAGATTTACAAACTAGTCCCTGTAGCCTATGAACTTTCAGCTCCCACACTTGTGTCAATCTAAATTTTTATGAAAAAGTCCTAGCAAAATCTGAGTCTGAAAATTGAATTGATGACGGTCTTCTAGCCCCTAAAAATACTGGCACTGACCTTGTTCTGTATGGCCACTGCGGCAGTCTTAGACTGGTTCTGTCCTGATTGCTTCAACTCTGTGGCAAAGTTGACGAGGTTTTGGAGATCACAGTTTTCAATCACTCGGATAACTGAATCATGGAGACACATCAGGCCCTAAAAATGATATTATTGCAGTTTCATAATTAAATGTAATGTTCAGTCATATAAATAACAAGAATTTGATACTCCTAACAGCATTAACCACTCATTTTGAATTCATCTTGGAATTAATTCAGATACTTATCTTTACAAGCCTTACATAGACAAATTCAAAACCTTTAAAAAAGGGAGACAAATTGTACCTCATCACCCTGATCCTTCTTGATTAGGTGAGTCATGTTTTTTAGCAGTAACTGTACCAGGTTTTCTGCCTGCGTCTGGATATGAAAACCAATCAAATGTACTGTTACATGGACATTTGTTAATGATACAGAGCAAATGAAACAAATTATCATCACATAAGACAGCCAATCAAATGCATTGTTACATTATCTTATAACAAAGAGCGAGTGAAATAATTAAGATCATGTAAGACATCCAATCAAATGTACTGTTTCAACAAGCATAAGATTAGTTCTTCAGGAAAATTAACCCTCAATGTTTTGAAGTCTGACAGCTAGCTTTGTTTAATGCTTACCTTCTCTAGAAGGGGCAGGACTCGAGCCACCAGTTTTCTCCCCTTACGGATGGACATGATGGACAGAAAGTGTTCTTTATTTCCAGGACACAACAAATATTTGTATAAATCTGTCAGCATGTTCTTTCTATCCTCATATAATGGTTTTCTGTGTAAATTGGAATGAAAATTCAAATTTACAAATACATGTACATGTTGATTTCCAAACTATGTTTTCCTGTTATTTTTTTCCTGCTACAATAAATACAGCATTTCTGTTAAAAATGCTTTTTGTCTCTAGGAAAGCATACACTGAAAATTTTCCAGAGAAGTGGTTCAAGGTTTTGAGCATGAAACGTATATTCTACTTGTTTCTTATGAAATTTTCATACACATAAAGCTGAAGAGCCAGAAACAAGAGAAATACGGAAGTACTGCATATAACACAGTATGTGTGGAGGTACACACTAAAACATTTTACACGGACACTGGAAGTCTCTTTTATACACACTATAATAAAGCATATTTATCCCTTTTTCCTCCGAGATTCTATTATCTCCATCCTGTCACAACAGCCCTGCGGTTAGGGTGCTTACTTTGGAAATTGGAGGCCTGGGTTTGATTCTCAAACCTGACTTTGCGTCAAACCTACGACATTTCACACCTGTAATGCCTATTTGTTCCTTCGCTAAGCGCCTGGCATTAGAAATGAATGTCATTTCAGATATGACCTTAAAAAAAAACTGGGGTCCTTTGTCACAATAGATGTAGTTTTGCATAGCAAGAAACCTCAATGCTATGGCTGTAAACACTGAGCATAGGTAAAAATTTATGATGGATCAACACACACTGGAGATACCGATTTCTTGAATGGGACATAAAATAACAAACAACAAACAAATAATAATACTCACATGAATCAATTCAGAAGCTTGTACCACAACAACAATCCCTATCATGCTGTGTAAAACTTAAGAATATTGAAATCATTACCTGGCTTCTTCTGGCAAGGCTAGTATTTTCTTTTCTATGTCATCAACATCTAATAACAAATTGTAGCCCTACAAAGCAAAGGTATTACACTTTACATAAATCATTGTGTGGGCCCATTACCTACATGTAAATTTATGTAGCACATCAACACTACACATCATGGCAACTTATAATTTAAGGAGTAACTATTGCTTATCCTGATGTCTTTATGATTACACTGATATTAAAAACTCTTTACACAACATTACCACATTTCTAAATCACAAAACTATACACCATAAAATTATACCAAAGGAATTTTGCAAAATTGAAATACAGTGGCAGCTGGCTCTAGTGTTATCAAGCTTCGATGAAAATCATTACAAATGGAGACTTACATTTTCTATTTCCATGAGCAGTTGCCGACTGCGACGAAGCTCTTTGGAGACATTTTTGGGTTCTATTTCCTCTGATTGGGATTTGCCATCACTTCGAACATCAATTATCTGCCTTGGATTGTGAACACTTGAAGTGGTCAGTCGTCCCAATGACCCCTCGAACTGGGCTGTAAAGGTTAAGTGTACCCTTTAAAATAGACTATAAAGATAGCCTTTACCCCTCAATGTCTGCTATACATATCACATATACTGTACAAATTGAGGTTCCATTGAATATGTTTGAATGGAATATTAAAGTTCTACTATGCCTAGTTTCTACTACTTTGTTCAGAATATCAAGACTTCACAATAAACACTTGTATGGCATATCAAATTTCCACTGTGCCTAGTTTTTCTGACTTCGTTCAAAATATCAAGACCTCACTGTACACACTTGTACAGAATATTAAAAGTTCCATCATGCCTAATTTCTTAGACTGTGTTCAGAATATCAATATTTCACTGAACACACTTGTATAGAATATTAAAAGTTCCATCATGCCTAATTTCTTAGACTGTGTTCAGAATACCAATATTTCACTGAACACACTTGTATAGAATATTAAAAGTTCCATCATGCCTAATTTCTTAGACTGTGTTCAGAATACCAATATTTCACTGAACACACTTGTATAGAATATTAAGGTTGAACTGTACCTGGTTTGTATGGTTTTGTTTCCAGCTTTGCCATGGCAGGGATGATAAGATTCAGTTCAGGGTCTTTGTCATCCATTATTCCATTCTGCTGCTTTTTTTGTCGCTCTTCGGCCTTCTTCTTAAGAGAGTAAGTCTAAAACATAAAGGCCACATGTTGTGAATATGTCTGAGTTGATCTAAGTGTAACACTTTCATGGTACGTCAACAGCACACCAATACCAATCAGTGTAAAAGTGGGAGTTGTATGGAGTCTGGGACAACTTAATGATTCATAATTTCGAAGTTAATATCTGAATTTACAGTGTAGTATACAGAACTTACAGTGTAATAAAGAGATTTAGTGTAATATAGAGAACTTGCAGTGTATTATACAGAATTTACAGTGTAATATAGAGAATATAGAGTGTAATATAGAGAACATACAGTGTAATATACAGAACTTACAGTGTAATAAAGAGACGTAGTGTAATATACAGAACTTGCAGTGTAATATAGAGAACATAGAGTGTAATATAGAGAATATAGAGTGTAATATAGAGAACTTACAGTGTAATATACAGAACTTGTAGTGTAATATAGAGAACTTACAGTGTAATATACAGAACTTGTAGTGTAATATACAGAACTTGCAGTGTAATATAGAGAACTTACAGTGTATTATACAGAACTAACATTGTAATATACAGAACTTACAGTGTAATAAAAATCATCCAGATAAGGATTTTCTGTCTGGAGTTGGATCAGCTGGATTTTGATGATCCAATCTTTTTCCTTTTGTGTCATTAGTCCTGCGTAAGCATCCACAGACCGCTTCCTGTCTTCATCCGGATTGTAATGGTAATATCGCCGATGGTCATATTCTCTTCGGTTCTCACGATAATCTCTGCGATGTTCACGATTATCTAAGTGATAACCTTGATCAAACTTGGAAGGGTCGTGACCTTCTGAATAGCCCTCTCTGTTATCTGAATTGCTGTAGTTACCACGGTTACTAAAATTAAAAAATGATCATGCATTAAGAAATATTAAGACATGAAGTGCAATACAGTTTTAATCTACTTGTAGATGAAAACTATAATTTTTCATGGGTCTGAGCAACTGTTGGAAGGTACTTTGCAATGTTTGAAAATTTGTCAATATGGCTTGTAATGTGAAATAGGCAAAATACACATATACAGGCCATCATGACACTAGATAAAGTTTTATTTGTGAGTCTCTCATTTTTGTATTACACTGGAACATATAAATGTAGTAAAACAAAACTATGAATGCTTAATAAAGTTCTTACATGTATATAACATTGAATAATAATTTCTTCCTGCAAATATGAAATCAAATATGTTGATCTCAGTTAAAATGCACATACAGCCTTCTAAAAATTCCCTGAGGTACGGCACTGTATACTAATTAATGATTGGTAAGTGATTCATGCAAGTGCAATTCATAATATTATATATCTCAAAAAGGACCGTGTATGATATTGACTATTTTCTGCTCCTAAATCACATTTTTGAGATTGAACTCTATATAGCAAAGACACCTACATTTTGAGGTAGAACATATATAGCAATGAAATTGGTATACATAACAAAGATACATGCACCAAAATAAAATTTTGAGATAAAACTACAGTACATAAAAGTGAAAGTATGATATTTCATGCTGTTTTTTTTTTTTTCAGTTTAAAAACATTGAATAGAGGCATGGTCAGACACGGTTCACTTCACATAGTATTTGTGAACGTTGTTACACACAGTTCACTTCACATCAGAATTTGTGAACATGGTGTTCACTACCTTTCGCCCCTCATTGTTTCTAAATCAATATATGGATAATACTTTTGGAACATTTGGTTGTGTTTTATTGAAATTAAAAGCAAACTAAAATTGCAACTTACTGTCCTCTGAAATGACCACGTCCTCGACCCCGTCTGGGATCCGCATAACCCAATGAGTGTGGAGGTCTAGAAAATAGGAACATTCAATAAATTCAAACAAATAAGAGCATTGAAAGGTCATCAAGTGTCGATGTTCAATTTACAAACCAAATTTCAATCAGTTAAAATCTTAAGCCTCACAGACTACAATGTAAATTCCACATTCAAAGTGTAGATTCATTATAAATATGTATTTCTAGTTTTTATGATTGATTTTGATTTCAATAAAGTCAAATATATGAATGGAATAAAACTGTTTTCATTACAACTTTAATTCAAACTTCTGGTCCAAGTTCAGCCAACAGATTTTTTAGTAAACACGGTAACCTCACCTTGGGCCTCCGGGACTGCCCTGGACTGGAGGATAAGATCCGGAGTTGGGAGGGCCGTATGGACTGCTGTGCTGGGGGCCATATGGACTGTCATGGTGCGGGCCATAATGACCACTGCGTGGGCTCTGTCTGGGACCAGGGCTGTTATATGGACTTTGTGGAGGGGGTCCTCGCAATAGAGGCCGAGGAATACCAATAGGAGCGGTGGGCATACGGTTTCCTTGGTAATGAAACATACTTTTTAATAATATGAATCTATTCTGGTGTTAAACATCAATTTATGAAAATGTAAAATCAAAAATGCTGTTCTCTGAGTAACTTAATTCCACATATCAAATCAATGACATGAAATAAGGCTTTATATCCTTTGCAAGAAGCCTCTCATAACAGCAAAAATGTATGACTCAAGTATACACATTTTTAAGTGGGGATCAAATTATGATATTATTCAGTAAATTTCACTGTGAAATTTTGACACCATATTGAAAATTTTTGGATGAATTTTATGAGGGGGAACCTCTGAAATTCAGTAATAACAATAACGTATGAAAAGCACAGCTGTTATCGTAAATACTGGTACACAACCTAAAGCGTGCACTAAGAATATGTCGACAAACTGATCAGTAGTGTTCAGATTAAAAAAACCCAGTTATTAAGGGGCCATTATTTGTTGGATACAAGTACTTCTACAAACAGTGTGCTTTAAGATTTGGTTACAATTTCCACCACTCCAATTAACTGCACACTGGAAATTGATGCCCTGGTTAACTTCATTTTAAAGATTTTATACTCTTTTTTTGCTCACATCATAATTTATTTCTTGAGTTTTGGAATTGGAAATTCAAAATAAGATCATTTTGCTAAAATCAAGTATCCCATATTTAAAAAACAAAAAACAAAACCATAGCTAATTTTGCTTCTTGTTTTAACTATTTGTGCATTAATATGAAATCTACAATCATGATGACAATAGCAATAATATTACATATCATATATTAACTGTAATTAAAGGTATTATCTGCGAATGAAAATTTTGGCAATTTGATTCTATATGGTAGCAATTTTTGAGGTTGGATTATACCTGCATATATCTTTATATATATATATATATATATATATATCTTGATTCTTATTCTAAAAACACTATGAGTTTTCCTATCAACAAGAACAACCATAGAAAATACCTGTTAAACAGAATATATTTTCTTTCTAATTTTCATGGAGGACAATGACAATGCTTGTTCTGCATGACATATCTACAATACTGGACTGATTTACTAAACATTTTATTAGAGACGACGTTAGTCTGTCAGAGACATGCTACGTCTCTGGCATTATCAAATACACAATACGAACTGACATAGGAATCAGTCTGTATGCTTAGTACAACAAAATGACATAGGAATCAGTCTGTACACTTAGTACAACAAACTGACATAGTACAAAATACAAACTGACATAGGAATCAGTCTGTACACTTAGTACAACAAACTGACATAGGAATCAGTCCGTACATTTAGTACAACAAAATGACATAGTACAAAATACAAACTGACATAGGAATCAGTCTGTACACTTAGTACAACAAACTGACATAGAATCAGTCCATACACTTAGTACAACAAACTGACATAGGAATCAGTCTGTACACTTAGTACAACAAACTGACATAGGAATCAGTCTGTACACTTAGTACAACAAACTGACATAGGAATCAGTCTGTACACTTAGTACAACAAACTGACATAGGAATCAGTCTGTACGCTTAGTACAACAAACTGACATAGAATCAGTCTGTACGCTTAGTACAACTGACATAGGAATCAGTCTGTACGCTTTGTACAACAAACTGACATAGAATCAGTCTTCATACAACAAAATGATATAGGATTAGTTAATACTACAATACAAACTGACATAGAATCAGTCTGTACACTTAGTACAACAAACTGACATAGGAATCAGTCTGTACACTTAGTACAACAAACTGACATAGGAATCAGTCTGTACACTTAGTACAACAAACTGACATAGGAATCAGTCTGTACACTTAGTACAACAAACTGACATAGGAATCAGTCTGTACACTTAGTACAACAAACTGACATAGGAATCAGTCTGTACACTTAGTACAACAAACTGACATAGAATCAGTCTGTACACTTAGTACAACAAACTGACATAGGAATCAGTCTGTACACTTAGTACAACAAACATGCTTCTTCACAAAATGCAAACATGCAGTTTTAGTGCAGATAAACTTTGCTTTAGTAACTGTGCATGTTCATGAACAGAAAACAAAGAGACTGATACATTAAAGCAGTGAGGAAAACAGGGATGAACAAGTTAGATGAACAAGTGAGATGAACAGGTAGATGGGTGGTGATTTTTTTTTTCTGGACCATTTCTGCTTTTACAACTTTCAGATGCTTTAAAAGTTACTTCAAAATTAAGACTTTCATTTGCCTCTCTGGTATTAATCACTAAATTCTGAGTGCAGAAAGTAATTTACATTGATATAATAAAATACAGTACTGCCTCCTGTCGTCATCAGTATCAGGTATGTGTATTAATTTATAACTGGTGCGGAAATAAAACTCAAGGAAAAACTGTCTCCCATCAACTTCAAGGAAGAAAATCAAATTCCTACCCATGATGCTTTGAAGTGCCCTTTTAGCAAAGGCAGCCAATATGGTAAGTTGTGAGGAGCCAGGAGTGGGCGAGGAAGGGGACCCTTTCAGATTGAATGAGAGTGGAGACACTCTACCTGAGGGAGAGGACACTCGACCAACACCTACAACAGTGGAAATAGACACGGTGGACTGTCCTTACCTCAAATTCTGCATAGTCACAAGTCAGGTTAGAAGTGGAGTCAGAGAGTGGATTAGTGAATATACCGGTATGATAGAAGAAAACTTCCGGAGGAGGAGGATTTGTGATGTACACATAACACAAGATACACAGCAACACACACAAAACCTGTCAGGGGCGTAACCGAAAATAGTTATGGAAAAATATAACATAAAACTGTTATTTCAGTATCTTGCCAATGATCACTGAAAAGTCAACTTGAAAATTTATCTGTATTTTGCGCTGTTTTTTGTGAAGGTCTTGGTATTCCCATATTTCAACTTACCGTTAAGTTTCATTACGTCTGCAAAGATGGAGTCTAGTGTTTGCGGAAAAATGGAATTTTTTACTTTTAAGAGTAAAATCAGTGAAATATGTCCCTCAGTGACCCACTTTTAATTGAAAATTAACCATGGTTGTAAAATTTTTATGTGGGGTATTACAATCTTTCTGACGTGAGGTGACTTTAACGAATAAATCATTAAAATTTCGCATCTGCGCATCGATTAGAATTGTTTGCACAAGACGATTGAAGGTAGTGAAAATACAAAAGAAGTAACTAAAACCTGTTATACTTTAAAAAACAAAACCAGTTTGAGCCTTGTCTCATTTCCATACATATATTTTAAGCTTCATTTTACACAAGGAATTAAAATTTGGGCTTAATTTTTCAATTTTTAGCTGTTTTGATGATTTTACTGATTGTTCAAAGGAATTTCCAAAGAAAGACAACTCTTGCAAGTACAATTGGCAACAAATTTTAGTTATAATTTCTGTAACTCAAATCAGTTATACCCCTGACTGATAACACAATATACACAGCAACACAAAGCCCCCCCCCCCTCCCCCCCCATTAAAAAAAAAAGTGAAAAAGCTACTGTACATGTGTATCTAGCTCAAAATCACACATAGTCAACATAAAAACAAAACATGTACATCATTCTGAGAACAGAAGTAGATAAGGGTCTAATTACATTTTCTACATTGCGATTTCATAATCTTCATCATAACATGTGCCAACAAATTGAAAATCTGAACTGGAGGAGCAATCAACTTGCGTGTGTTTCAATAATGTTGTCATAGAAATCATCTGTTAACAGAGTAATGTCTTCAGTATATAAGCCTCTATTTATCTGCTGGATTACAAAGTTATTAATTATGCAAACCAGCCACATGTATTTAGACCTAAAATTAATGACACTTGCTGCAAACAAATTTTTTTCAAAATTAGAAAATGAAAATGAATTGCATATTTTTACAAGTAAAATTAGTACAATTTACCATATGTACTGTAATGTATTCCCATTACTTCTCAACAAGTCCAAAACAGTGGGGAAAATTTCTAGTAGTTATATAGGGGGGGGGAGGGGGGGGTTAATATATAAATTTCAAATTTGAACATCATAGAAATTTACGAACCGCTCCCCTTTTCTTTAAGGAATTTTATATTTGTCCTTATTACAATCAAACTCATCCAAAAAACATAAATTCTGTGATCCGGGTTAGAATACATTTAAAGTACCCCATACTTGTAGTAAGAGGAGACTAAATGGGACATTCCTTTCGATGAAACCACAAAAGCTGAGGCCCCGTGTCACAGCAGATGTGGCATGACAAAGATCCCTACCTTCTCAATGGCTGTAAACAGCAAGCATACACCTAAATTTTGCAGCCCTTCACAAGTAGTGGTAACATCTCCATACAAGTGAAAATTCTCAAGTGGGATGTTAAATATACAACCAGCCAATTAATCCATGCATCCATTTTTTTAATTTTTTTGTATCAAGTGTCCTTAATTAGGTCTAAAACATCATGTTTCTGCTATTTACAAACTGGTCAGTGAGCTATGTTTACAACAACTTTACACAACATGCAAACCTGAAGCAGATTGAGGAGAAAGCCTATGCAACAGAACTGGCGAGGATCTATGATTCTGGGGAGTGGTTGGGCTAGTCCCAAGTGGGGATCTCCTACCGTTCAGCAGATGAGGTGGGATGGGACCAGGAGGTGTGGCCCCTGGATGCCCATCCCCATTCCGTGGAGGATAAGGCCCCTGCCCCATGGGCGATCGCCGGTCATCCATCAATTGCATGTATGGGCCATATCCTGGAGGGAAACGCTGCAAAAAATTTAATGAATGACTTGCAAATACAGACCAACATACTAGAAAATATCAACAATGACTGTAACTAGTTCATAATCAAAATGGCGATAAAATCATCAGTACTTGATACTTTGAGGGCTGTGAAAAATTTCCAAAGAAACTATATCAAATATACCATTAGTACTAATAAATCAAGGAATACTATGTACTGTGATCTTCCTGGCAGCCTACATCACATACACAGAATTCTGAATACCACATTTCCATGTCTTCAATCAAGTAAACATCCTTTTATTAGAATACAGTGTTGCTATCCCTACTTTGATCCCCAGCCATAATTGACACCCTAGTAAACTAACCTGAGGGGTCTGATTTCTGAGGCCTGATAACCCAGGAGGGAATCCTGGAGGGGGGTGCTGCAGTTGAGACTCTGTAAGAGGGGTCGACATCTTATCCTCTCCGCGAAGCTGCCGCTCCAAGTCCTCTGCTGTCATTGCATGACCTTTTGAACCCGGAAGTAACTGCTGCTCTAGCTCTTCAAGGGTTCTCCCAGGGGTAGAAACTACTGGACCACCCTACAGGATAAAAGAAGGTTACAATATATGTGATTTACTTGAACAAGAGTATCATAAAATGTACATAATAATGGAGAGATATATCTAATTTTGTTGGGAAAAAAATTTGTTCTTTTGGTAGTGAACATGATTTCATTTGGATGAATTTTTGTCATTTGTAATCACCTAAAAATGACATATTTATGATTACCAACTATACTGGCAATCCTGACTGGCGTAACGAGCATTACAACATACATGCCGTTGATATACCATTTCATTGACAAAGCGTCTCATTATTATCACCTATTCACAAACAAACCCCTACTTGGTGATTTGTGTAAACTTGGGTCATTAATTTTTGTTTTATTCAAGCCATTACAATATGTTTGTAGTGTTGATATTGTATTCCGTTTGTCTACAAAATTCATATTTTTCATATACATTTTTGCACCAGTTGCTATCCAGGGATCTTACAATTCTTAAAGTAGCTTGTTTCATTTCACTGAATTCATGGAATTTAATGTTGCATAACTTGGCTTTGATCCTAGGAAAAACAGCAAAGTCCATTGGGGCCATGTCCAGACTGTACGGTAGATGCTGAAGCTTCTGAAATCCGAGGAGCTCGATTTCCAGTTGTGTAGCAGTTCCTTTTACAGTCCACATTGATGATTGTTGCTTGGTTTCTGGGTCATAGTAATGGATCTTGGTCTCATCAGTGGTTATAATGTGATCTAAGTACTGCTCACCTTCATCTTTGAACCGCTTAAGGTAGGCTCGGGAGGCATTTACTCTTTCTCTGTCATCACTTGTTAACAGCTTAGGGATCCAATGAGCACAGAATCTCTCCATTTTCAACTTTTCAGTTAAAATTTTGTGCGTTGTCCTACTCCGATTTCAAACTGGAACGCAATTTCCCTAAATGTCTGATGCGTGTCGTTCCTTAATGACTCAAACACTGCTGACAATGATTTTTCCATGATAACTGACGGCCGTCCAGCACCTTTCCTATCACTCTCATTTAACACATTATCTGTAAATTGTTTGTGCCAGCGATAAACTAAAGCCCTCGACACAGTTCTTCCACACTCCGTTTGCTTTAATAAGTATCTGGTCTGAACAGGAGTCTTACCGAGCTCTACACAGAATTTGATGTACGATTGCTGCTTCACCTTCATGTCAAAATTCATTGTCTCAGCGCAAAAAGTTTTTCGTAACTTGATGTAAAATATCAACTTTTTCGGCATCTATAACTGAAACGTTTCAAAGCCTTCCCAAATATACGTCACATTGATAATAAAAAATGACATATAAAATTTGCATATTTTTCCGACTTTTTCTTTGAATACCGAGACATGCTACACAGCTCTCAATACTTTTCAACATTTGGCTCTATGACTGCTCCAGGTATCCATACCTTTCAAGCATGGAACAAGCATGGAAAGACCGTTTTATACACAAAAATATTCATACATGTAATTAATAGACTATTTATAATTTATTAATGTATGATTAATGTATTTAGCAAGTTTTATCCAAAAACGTCAATTTGAAAGGAAAATAAACAGAATGTCTCAATAATTTCCGAACAGCCCTCGTACATGTACGTTCCATCTAAAGACAGGCATATAAAAGTTATGACTATCATGAACAACCCATCTGATCTATTTTTTGTTCTCTGTATTCCTTAGTACAGTATTAAGGGCTATCTCACAATACGATGCACATCATGAGGTAAAAATGAGATATGGAGTGTTTTGCAATGTTTACATGACTTAGATAATTTCAGATTTCTTAGTTTTTTTGTGTGTGTGTTTCTATTTTTTAGGCAGTAATACATTGTAGTTTTATATCCATAACATAAATCACAAAAACAACTGTGTTAGCATGTACACTGTAGTTCACGTACTGTACAAAAGTAACAAATAAATATTACTGGAATATTAAAGGTACGAAATAACTTTTTGGTCATAGGCTGGGCTTCTGATGTTTTCTCTAAGATTATATTTTCATCTCCTCGACATGAAGAGTACTTGTATAGTTGGTTTAGAGTTTGTAATATACTAATATTACCAAATCTTTAACACAAGCCTGGGTAGCTCAGTGGTCAGATCACCTAACTTGTCATGTAAGAGTCCTGGGTTTGATACCCCATTCTCCCAAAGATTTTTCTCTACTTCTTTATTACAGTAATTGCTCATTAATAGAGTAGAGCTGCTTCATAGTTTTCCTTGCGAGAAAAAGGAATTATCAAAACAAGGTAACTCTAAAACAAACATGGTAACATGCCCTAATTTTACTTTTTTTTAGTAGAAATAAGATAGAATGCAAGTAAATTGTATGTGAAATTTCATAAAAAACTCTATATTATTGAGAAACATGGCATATGTCCTTAAACTGATGCCACACCCAGAATCAATCCAGATAAATAATAAAATATAATTTACAACTGTATCACATTATCAAATTGATGATATTACACATTTATCATACAGACTTATGATCAACATATAGCTGTATTGTATTACACCTCAAGTTTCCTGTGTGCTACCAAGAAAATAAATTTCCTTTAAAAATCATCAACACCTCCCCCCCCCCCCCCCCCCCACACACACACACACAAACACACCCGAAGGTACTTTCCTATGACGAATACTTTTGTAAATTATAACCCCATTTTCTGAATCAAATTTCTACATACTAACCTTTGTGTGTGTGGAATTGGAAGCTGCTTTAGCAAACTCAAACAAAGTTTGGAGGTTGTTAACTGTGGGAGGAACTTGCATTTCTTTCACAGGAGATCCCCAGATGTTTCTACTCGTCGGAGATACCTTGTGGGAGAGGAATAGGTCACGAGAAATATATGCATCTCTAAACTGTACATAAAACTAACCACATTAAAATACTCCACTTCAAACTCTGCATGATGCAAGACTAGACAACTTTGTAAATGGACATAATAATCCATACACTGTGCACAGTTGATGAATACCTTACATATCGGTATTGTTAATCATGAAATTTGGGGTCTTGTTCATTTCAACATAAATAAAGTGAAGTGTAGCAGGCCAAAGAAATCTACTGTAAAGTATTACATGTATTCTACGGCAGTGAGACTTTCTTAAAATTGACTGGTAGAGTACTTATATGTGGAACAAATTAAGTACTTATATGTGGAACAAATTAAGTACTTATATGTGGAACAAATTAAGTACTTATATGTGGAACAAATTACTACTATGGGTGTTTGTGGGTCACCTACCAGATGTTCGGTGTCCAGAAGGGCTGGAGGAGAGGAGGGTCCGAATAAATCGTCCAGATTCTGGTGTTTCTGGTGAAAAATGGTATTAATCTATTTTTCAGTGTGAACATGAAATATCAGCTACAAAGATCACATCAATAAAACGAAAACCACCAGATGCATCTAGCAATAAAGAAATTCCCTGCCATAATTTATAAGACCAAAAGTCAAGATAAATATGATACCATGGTGAGATTATTCATAGGTAAACTTATAGCTTTCTGCAAGACGATTTATAGCATATAATGAAAGTCATATATACTGCTGTCATCTTTGTAGTTTTACTTTCAGTAGTTATCATCAAAAGCGCATCCTCCCCCTCCCCAAAACAAACAACAAGTAAAAAAAAAAATTATGCTACCACAAGTTTAATGACTTGTCCCCGTACTGGAATGGTGTATAGTACAGATTCGAAAGATTTACACCAAGTAGTTGTTTCAGAAGATACTGTTCTAATTTTATAATATTCTGCTGTGATTTTTACGATGCTCTGTGTGATATTTGATATTCTGTTGTAATTTTTACAAGATACAATTGTAATTAATATTCTGTTGCGATTTTTAATATTCTGTTGTCATTTTTACAATATTCTGTTGTCATTTTTACAATATTCTGTTGTCATATTTAAAATATTCGGTTGTGATTTTAATGATACTTTATTGTGATTTTTACAGGTGATTTATATGACGTTCTGCTGTGATGTTTACAATGACTTGATATGACTTTTACGATATTCCGTTGTGATTTCTGGGACATTCTCATGTGATTTTTATGATATTTTGCTGTGATTTCTGTGATATTTTCACATGATTTTTACAATATTCTGTTGTGATTTCTGTGATATTCTCATGTGATTTCTGTGATATTCTCATGCGATTTTTATGATATTCTCATGCAATTTTTACGATATTCCGCTGTGATTTCTCTGATATTCTCATGTAATTTTTATGATATTCTGCTGTGATTACTGTGATATTCTCGTGTAATTTTTATGATATTCCACTATGATTTCTGTGATAATCTCATGTAATTTTTATGATATTCTGCTCTGATTCCTGTGATATTGTCATGTATTTTTAATGATGCTCTGTTGTAACTTTTATGATGTCTTATTGTGATTTTTACAAAGACCTGTTGAAATTATTTTTACAGCATTCTGTAAAAATTTTGACATGGCTCACATCTAGTTCTATAATGTTATATGATATCATTTTGCATAGATTACTAAAGACTGGCATTGTTCAAAAATTATTTACTAATAAACGAAAAAAAAAAAAAAAAGCCTTGCAGAAGTAAGAGTGGTCAACATGATGATATCCTTTTGTATAGATTTTTTTCCCCTTTGCAGATAGTTGTCGAAAGATACTGCAATTCACTGGTTTGTATTGGCATTCATTAGTTAACAGTGTTTAGAATTAGAGTTTTTAAAAGTGCTCCATCGTGTAAACCTTAGGTATAGGCCTGTTTTTGCTGACATTGACTATCGCGGGATCATCCATCTCTTCATCTTCAACAACCAGTTGACTGATGCTTTGTTCCATGTACTCCTACAATAATCCCAATATTCAAACTGTGATCACACAGACAGTGTTTGACACTACGTCTTTTACCATACTAGTCAATAAGGACTAGTAGATTCTATAGTTACTAGTCTTATAGTTCTATAGTCACAAATTTTTGTTATGTACACATGGCTCATGCCATGTGTTTATTTACACTGATTAAATATACTAGTAAAAGTTTCATTTAAAGCAGATTTTTCCAATTTACAAGTTACTTACAAACACATTTAAACAGTTTCTAGAATTTTTGTCACATCTCATTTTGTTTTAAACATGATATTTTTTATCAAACAATCTACATGTAAACAAAAACAAGTCATGACTAAGTGCTGTGTTTCTCTTGTAACTCAAGAACTGACTTTCAAATTTTTGCTGAACATTAGAAATATCTTTGTTAAGGCCAAAATCAAATAGATGTGCACTTTCTATTTCACTCCCCAAAATATTAGGTAGGGTAGGTAGGTAAAACATATTACTTTATTTAGACATCTTATCTGAAATCTTAATTTTTATATGCCTAGAATGCAGGTTTATATACATTACATTTACTTTTCAAATATTTTGAAGATCAATAGTAATCAAATTCTAAATCAGAGAAACTTGAATGCAATATAAAAATAATTTCCAGTTTGAAAATTTCTGATTTTAATTCATTTATATATAATCGTCAATAAAATATTTTGGGTCAGAAGCAAAATCATAGGTAGGGTCGGGACACCGGAAACACACATGTAATTTATTTTGGCCTATGCAATGTAAACATTAAAAACGAAAAAATAAAATTTGAAAATTTTCAGCTCCAATTGTGTCCAATTTGCTGATGTATTACAGTACCTGAGACACGTTTACAGATTGAAATAGTCGTTACCTCCTGACTGGCATAATTCTTGAAGTCAGAATCTCGGGAAGGTCGCCCATAGAGAACTCTGTCCCCCACCTCAATTACCTCAGACAACTTCTCATGTTGCTCCTCCCAGTCAAAGTCCTCTGCAACAACAGGCATATTAGGATCAATTACATCGAAATCAACATCATACTGATGATTACCATTGATGAAGCAGATTCATTAAGGCTTTGTTTGCAATGAAAATAAAGCAACACAATCATTCCCAGCCCCCCAATCATGATAACGGACAGTTTCAATGGTCAGTTTGAATACAAACCATCAATATCGCCCCCAAATGTCTCATCATTCATCAAATCAATGTCTTCCTCTTCAGGTGCTTCCATAAGCTCATTGTTTTCGAACATCCCTGCCCCTAGGGCCTACAACAGAGGAAATAAGTCTGAAATTTCACACCAGCTGACGCTTACCTGTGTACTCTGTCAAAGTGTTGGTGTCTACACATTGAATATTAGATTTATACTTTTTTATTCGACATTACTGATGTAAACCAATGTCCACACAGTTGCAGTTAAACACTTATTAACCTTAGGGTGCTGGTCTCCAGTCTTAGCATTTCATTATTTCACATGCTTGTAAGAAATAATGAATTATCAAATCCTGAATCAATTACATCTCTATTAAGAGAACATTCAATTTCTCTGGTAATAGAAATAGAACAGTTAATTTGTCAGATAATTCTTCTATTCACCTGTACACCCTCAACACTCTTTTATGATGAAAATGTTGCTAATAAATTTCAGTTTTCACAAAATTTTTAGCCAATTAAGGCATCAGTTCAAATAACCTTAAAATGTAATAGTTTTCTTAATTGTTTATTAAGTATTAATGCTACAGAAACAAACAAAATGGCTTTCAAATTTCGTTTCATGTGTGTAAATAACGTAGGTATGTATGTATGTATATATATATATATAAAATACACACATATTTAAATATCTCAGATGAACACATTTATAAAGAAATTGCAGATGTTGTCATCTACACTGCAAGTGATGGAACAACTTTGCTCTATGATGCTAATTGAATACTGAATGTTTCCAATGTCAATAAGAAAAATTAATGGAGGTTATACTTTGTTTTTGTCCTACTTTTACATTTTAAAACCACATTTTTAATTATGTTGAAAAAAAAACCCAACAACTACATTGATGAGGGTGATCATCATATTTACCCTGGATTGACAATAAGGTCTGGGATTTTATAACGAGAGTCCTTCAACTATAGAAAATTTAAACACAAGTACACAGCACAATCTGTATGCAGACTGACTCAGTCATAAAGAATAAAATACTTCAACCAAGCTTAGTTTCAAACTCTAATAAATTTTTCTTTTAAAATTATTCAACCTCTTGCAATATTTATAAACAAGAAACTTACTGAAAAACAAATATTCAAACTGATTTGTCAATTTTGAATAGAGTGAAATATCATTTTGGGCAACACTACAAATTTTTGCTGTAAATTGTAATTGATACGATAAATAAATACTATTTTTCTTCACTTATTACGATATATGTATGCATAAAAATACACAAACTTCTGGTTATTACTGATATCCGGTTACAATTTTTGGATTTACTGCCCTTCACTAAGTAATGTGGATTTTAATGCATAACAAAATGGGATAAAATGCAATGGACCAGACTGAAATTCAAGCACGAGTCCCGTGAATCTCTTATCAGATGCTCTATCAACCGAGCTAATTGGCCACTGGCAATAAAAACCCTGTTAACTGCTACCTCCCTCCCTCCTTAAATTGTTTCCATCCTCGAAGACGTACAATCCAGGTTGTTTTGCCCCTGGCAGGACTTTCACTTGCAAGTCCATGAGTGGCCAATGTCACCAAATGTAAAATAAAGGAGAAAATGCAATGGACCGGATCAGACCGGAATTCGAACCTGGACCCCCTGAATTTCTAGTCAGGTGCTCTATAACTTAGCTAACTGGCCGAGACACTTTTTTTTTTTTAAACTATGAAAAAACAAAGCAAGTTATTTACCATTACATCAATTAATTCTTAAATTCATACAATATGAGTTAAAAGTGTTGGCTATAATACCCAATATCATTTGACGAAAGGTTCATGACTACTGAAAAAAAATTACTTAAAAGAGCTACTTTTTTGCAGAGAAAATTCGGGATCAAGATATATCAATTTATTATTCAGTCTTTCTTCGCATGAACGAACACTTCGCACAGCAATTGTTTCTAAAATGTTGTATCTGTAAGCAATTATGACTAGACAGCAGAGCTTACACTTGTTTGCATCTTAAAAACTGTGCAAAAATCGTTGTCTTTTTTTCTTTGAAGTGCAGTATTGAAAATATCCACACTACTTTTTTTTTCGTTTGTTTCGCATAAAAGCTGCTAAAGAAATACAAGAGAATTAGTTTAAAACTACTCTTTCCATAAAATTTCTGAAGTTGCCTTGGAAATTTTACCACAGTTTTACATACAGAGTTGTGCGAGTCCACCATCGAGAACGTGTCTTCCATCTCAGGCCATTTTCTATTTTTTTACGTTCCTAACTCTCAAACCAAAAAGATACTACTGCCCAATTATTTTATGAATAAAATGGTTTCTATATCAAATATTCAGATCAATGATAATTTTTATCTTGTTCTATCAATTACTAATACCTTTAATATTTTTATTTAAAAATATACGTAATTGCAAAAAGCATTTGCTTTGAGAGTAACAGACGTACTTTTCCGCCATTGCTCGTAAAAGAACGGATAACTTCGTTATTGTCTAGAAAACGTGGAAGTATACAAAATATCTCATATGAACCATGTGATCAAAGCTGGGAATGGACTTGTGCTTCATCAAATATATAGAATCAAGTCTGAAACTGTTTCCCAGAAGTTAGTTTAATGAAAATGCGTTTGTCAATATTTCCGTAATCTTTCCGTAATGTCAGAAGTCGACATTTCCGAAGAACTTCCGAATGGAGACGACTCGGCTTTTACAGACGATCATCAACAACCTAACGCAGGTGGTGATGCAGGCAGCACGGTAAATGCCGAGAGTCCCTCAATCAATCACCAGGCCATACCATCACAACTCTATGTCGCAACGACACAAGGACTGGTTTCAGCTGATCAAATACAAGAAGAAATCAAAACCACTCATATTGTTATCCATGATCAGACTTTTGAGTCCGGGTTGAAAACCCCCACCACCCCTCTCCCTCCGCCCACACCGGCAACCCCACACAGCAGGGAGAAAGGGTTTAAATACACTTGGGATGAATCTGTACAGGGCAATATTCTGCCAGTGAGATGCAAAAATTCCAACGGGGAGCTTTACAAAAATAAATTTGGTTCAGGTAGACCTACCAACAATTTGAACAATTAAGATGCATTGCCATTTAACTTGTTCATTAGAGATCTGTTATGTAAGATCTAAACTGTGAAAAGTTCAACTAATGATTCAATTGTCCATGAGATCAGTATTCTATTCTGTATTTTCAGGAGGAAGAGGAAGATGCATAAAAAGTGATGGAGGATGGTTTACTCCAAATGAATTTGAGGCCCGCAGTGGGCGTGCCAGCAGCAAAGATTGGAAAAGGAGCATTCGTTATGGTGGTCGGACATTGCAGTGCCTGATTGAGGATGGTGTGTTGCAGCCACATGCAACCTCCTGCACATGTGCTGCATGTTGTGATGATGAATCTGTCGTATGTATCTGTTATCTCCTATTGCAGGAGTTTAGTGAGAACAATTGGAAAAGTTGATTATTCCTTCAGAATGTTGTTAGCTAACCTGAGCCAATGGCGCAAGTGAGCATTTCTGATCAAAACTTGCCATTGTCCGTCGTTGATGTTGTCGTTGTCATAAACTTTTTACAGTTTCATCTTCTTTTCCAGAAACACCAGGCCAATTTCAATCAAACTTGGCAAAAAGCAACCTTGGGAGAATGGGATTCAAGTTTGTTGAAATGAAGAGTCATGTTCTCCTTCAAATTCAAAGGGGAAATAATCACAAAATTGCAAAAATCATTTAAAATTCTTCTTCTCTTGAACTACATTGCCAGAAAATTTAAAATTTACATGGGAGCTTCCTGATTCAGTGCAGTTTCAAGTTTGATAAAAACATGGCCCCCAGGGATAGGGTGGGACAACAATAGGGGATCAAAGTTTTACATGTGAAAATAAACGAAAAAATATTTAAGAATCTTCTAAAGAACCACTGAGACAGAAAAGTTCAAATTTACATGACAGCTTTCTGACATAGTGCAGATTCAATTTTTTGTTAAAATAATGGCCCAGGGGGCAGAGTTGAGCCACAGTAGGGGATTGAAGTTTTACATGCAAATATATAGGGAAAATCTTTAAATATCGACCAAGGTGAATTGAGCAATGTGGACCATGGGCCTCATGTCTCATCTTCTAGATCTGTTTCATGTGTGGGCAGTGTGGACCATGGGTATTGGCTGGATAGATCAGTATTTTGAGCACCTTGATTAATAATGCAAGTTCAATTTCCAATCCAGCCATAACATTTCTTCTTTTCATTTATGCATGATTTAAATATGAATTTATAAATATCATGGATTCAGTGGTAATTGCATGCAAATTTATTTACATGATATCACTATGGTAACCATTTGATCATAAGGTGCACATGCAACATGAAATTGAATCATTCTGCTTTTCCAGACTGGTCCTGTGCGGTTATTTGTTCCTTACAAAAGACGGAAGAAAGACAGTGAGAGTGGACCGCCATCACCGCCTTTGTCATCTCCACTGCCAATTAAAAAGCAGAGAATCAACTCTGTTAAATCCCCTGCTCCTCAGCCATCACAGTCCATCACAAATGCCACATCACCTGCGTCCCTGACTACTCTTGTACCAGCCACAAACATCAGCAAGGATCCTGGGGGTAGGTATCCATGCCGAGACTATATTTATGTATATGTTTCTTGTAATTATGGTGAGTGCTACTGAATTGCATATTACAGTGTCACAAAGTAGAAATTTGTGTCTATCATCTGTCTTTGAATGCATAGGTGTCACATTTACAGTTGCCAACTTGGTGACTTTTAATCTTTAATCATTTCATACAAAAGACCAAAAGTTCATAAGTTAAGTTAAATTGGTATGTTTTTTATCATAATGAAAAACAGTAATGAATTTGAGCACTTGATGAACATGAAATCACCTTTTTACCAACAGATCACAAAATAGGGAGTAGGCCAAAAATAAAAATATATTTGTTTCCCCTCGCCCCGGCCAGGTCCAAAAAAAAGGGCCCGGGTCAAAAATATTTTTGTGTCAAAATTGCGAATTTTTTTTAGTATTATTATTATTTCCGGAAAAATCTGTCTGTTCCGGTTCATTCGGACATTTTGATTTTGCCATTTCAAAAGGCTTATCCGTCTCGTGTATCGGTAGATAGCGAGAGTATTGAAAATATTGTTTAAAGATGGTCGATGTGGCCTTGTCAACAAATGTGCATTTAAAGTACCGACAAAGAAATAAATTATTCCCCTGGTAAACGGTCGTCTGCACAGCTTTCTTTGTATTTTGGTGAGTTTGTGTGAATTATTAAAAGACAATCAACATCTTGCATCAGCTGTATTTATACTGGCATATCCAAGAACCCAAACAGTTTTCAATGTCATGCACGCACAGATATACTCCTGCAAGGTGTCTTCATATCCTTCAAATTTCTAGTATGTGTGTCAAATACGGGTATTGACAAAAACACCAGTACAGTAAAGAAAAAAAAACCAAAACATATTTTATAGTCTACTTCTGATGTACTGTTGAAAAAAGACTATCTTTATCCCTATGCCCCTTAGTATGCCATTTTTTTCAAATGTGTCACAGAAAACAAGAAAACCTATGTTTTAAAAAAAAAAAAAGAAAAAGAACACTTGCCTGCCTGGTCTGTCACAAAAGTTTGACCTGGGGGGAAGGGAAACAAACATTCTTTTAATTGTGGCCTTGATGTATAGAATTTCTGGGCTCTTTAAGCATGTTAAGCTTGATGTAAGTTCCTAGAAAAACATCCGTCAGAAGCCTGCATGATGATCATTCATTTTCATCAAATGCAACCTTGTGGTACCGTTAAGTGTGGTCTTGGATATCATATAGTGGATGAATTTCAGGGACTCATCTTGAATATATGGTCATATTTATGTATGACATTAAGCTGTTATTGAAGTTGAAGTGCAGATTATTCAGATATTGGAACACAGTCAGGGTAATAATATCATTCAATAATGATGATAAGTGCAATATTTTGTTCAGTTATCTTAAAATCAGTCACATACATTGATAAGCAGTGTTCTACATTAACATTAACTTTTTTTTCTAGTTGTCCATTTGGACAAGGGACAAAGATTTTACTTGTCCGAACTTCAACTTCAGTTTTCCGAAAAATTTTCAAAGAAGGTCCAATACTGTCAACTTAAGAACAGTATTACTTAAGAAATAGTCCATTTTATGCTTGTTTGATTGATTTTTTTTATCTTATTCAACTGATAAAATAAAAAAAAACATAAAACACAATTTTATCTAGATTTCCTGTCTTGAATCAATGACCGTGTTTGCTTGATGATGATATGCAGAATCCCAAGTTCATACGATCCATGCATCTTTACAAAATTTAAAGTAGTACACACTAAGTGAACACCGATCCCAGTCGAGTGTAACTCAGTTTTTTTACATAGCGATTGATATCGGGATCAAAGTTAATATTTCAAGCATTGATTCCGATTCTGAACTACCAATGAACTTTTCACCACTCATTCATTTTATCATTTGGAGACTTCTTTACATAAAAAACACTTGTCCAATTGGACAAGTTCCCAGTAATATTCATTTGTCTGAATTTTTTTTCCACTGGTACCTAACAAGTGTTAATGTCAAACCCTGATAAGGTTGAACAGCAGAATGAGCCTATCTGAATCTTCTTCCCATTAAAGTTGTCCATGTGAAAAAGATTTGTTTCTAAGGGAACCACAGAACATGGTGATTGTGAACCTTCTGTGTCATGATGGGGCATTTGTTTTGCCGACTAAGGAAATATTTCTGTGTCTTGATGGGGCATTTGTTATGCTGAATAAGGAAATATTTCTATGTCATGATGGGGCATTTGTTGTGCTGACTGAGTAAATATTTCTATGTCATGATGGAGCATTTGTTTGAATGTGTTAACACTGAAGATCTTTGCTTAGCATGCCACAATACAGTGAAACTTGTCTAATCTGTTAGGTGTGGTCTAATGCTTGATTGTAATCAAAATTCTGTAGACTGTGGACTGAAATTAAGTTCTGAATTACAAACAATTTGATTCTGTTTACTTTATTCAGAAATATATAGTTAAATAAGATAATAGTTTAGTCATAACAAATCTGATAATAGAGGAGTTTATCTGTATGCATATGGTTGAGGTATATTGCTTGGAAAATATTGTATAAAGACATTGTTTTAAGAATTTGTTTTGTGTCTGACATTCAAATTATAATTTTGCTTATGAGCATTAAAGACTATTTTTGTCCCAATTTAATCTATTCAATTCGTAAAGGAAAGTTGTTACAGTTTTGAAATCTTTAATGCAGTATGTTGTCTAGTATTCATCACAGTTTTGTTTGTTTACAAATCAAATTATAGTAAGAGGTTAAAAAAACAAAAACAAAACAAAAAAATTTCTACATCCACACTTTAAAAAAAAAAATTTTGAGTGGCATTACAGCAAATATAATTACACATTTTTTCAAGGATGTCCTCCCTGGTCATAAAACTAAACCAGATTCAAAGAGTTTGATGAAAAATACCTCATCAGACATTATTCAGGGAGTGATCATTTGTTTCTCTTTGATATTTACAACAATTTATTAACAGTGTTTTATTCCAATTTTAATAATAATTAGTTCTATACAAAGGGCTTGTCATTATCATAATTATACATGGGATTCTTTACAATCCACAACACGATGATGCGGACATTTTCCGTACATTGTTACTATATTTAAAAAAATGTAACTTCATATTAGTCAACAACTTGAATCCAGAACATTTTTGTAGGAATAGAATTTAAAGTTTGGTGTCAAAATGCATTTGTTGTTCCTATGTACACATCATTCTTGATTGTACAACATCCAGGTTAGACAAGGTTGACAAATTATTGAACCGTAGTGGACAAACTTGTTAAACTAAACCTGTCAAAAAACACTATTAAAGCAACAGTTCTCTTCTCCTTTCAGCTGTAATGGTTTCCATTGGTGGTCAAACTCACACAGCTCAGCCAATCAAAGTGACTACATCAGAGGGAGATACTATGCAGATGCAAATTCTGACAACAGCTGACAATATCGGGACATTTCTGACAACAGGAGGTACATGTAGTAGTCTGCATTCATGCAGTTAATCCCCTTTTAACAGAATTTGTTTTTAATTTTTCAAGGCGCTGAGCTTGCTCGAGAGCCTTCTAGTGATCATGCAGGATTTTGCCGCTACACCACCATTCAGCCAATCACAATGGGTGAAATCAAAATAGCGCCTAGTGGTTTTGAACGTTTCTTACGATTCAAGGCTTTGAACCATTGAATTTAATTGATATTTGAAAGGCATAATACCATTTATGTTGTTGATGTTGTTTATTATTATATCATCGTCCATCAGTTAAATAACAATTGCTTGGAAAGTAAATTATTTTTCGCTGATGGATTTATTACGAAACCGATTTCCCAAGAAATTTGTGCCACATGGTAATTGATATACATACTAAATAACCTGCTCAAATTTGGTTTTCATGTCTATTTATAGTCTCATAGTTTCATCAAAATTCCTTATTTCTGATGAGCAGAAACAGATAAACACTAAAGTCATAAAATGGTGAAATTGCACAATATCACGGTTAAGTTGCTATTCCAAAACAAAGATTCCCGGTTTTGTTGCATTCCCAGAAATTATAATCCCACTTCGTGCATGTACTTTCAATATTACGCATGTCTTACTACTTCTGATTATGTGGCCTATTGAATTGTTCAACAATTGCTCAAAAAGAAAGGGGGGAGGGGGAAGGAAAGCTGAAAAGCTAAAAGCAATTTACTATTTGAGAAGCAGTGAAGCTCTACATGAACACCCCCTCCTTTCCCCTCACATGCAAGGAAAGAATGACCCCTATTATTTTTAAGGTGCAAAGGTGAAGATCACTTTTTCACAGATGAATGATAGTATATATATTTTTTGAGCTTTTGAAATAAAACTTTACCACAAAAAAAAAAATTATCTCTCTTGTTTTAGAGATCAAAAAGTAAAGTTACCAACTCACATAGGGTGAATGGTCTTTGTATGATAGCATTAAAATATCAATGAAACTTTGCAAGAACAAACTTCATGAAGTGTGTCACTTTTTTAAAAAACACAAATGGAGCATAAATTCTCAGAATTTGTGTGTTTATTTTTGTCTCTGACTCGTGTAGATGCTGTTGTTATGGCTCCCATTTCTGATGTGAAAAATGCCAATGGAGGAATGACAAATGCAGCAATTTTGTCTGTACCAGACATGTCAGAACAGAGACAATGGTGGCAGTTAGAGGAGGTAAAGGGTCATATCAGAAGTTATTTCTGAAGTGTGGCAAAAAATTCTCAACTTTTTACCAAACACATACCTGATGATTTACTTATACTTCAATCAAGACCAACAAAATGATCACTTTGTTGATTCTACTATTCATTGGGGCAACACTGGATTGAAAATTCAGCCAGTTTTTGTCAGTCACATGCACATGTAATTCTTTTGTTCATAGCAGTTGCCATTAGATGATGAAATTACGGAGATGGCTGAATTAGGCATTGCGCCTGCTGAAATATTGTTCCAAATGAAATTCAATTTACTATTTGGGTCTTTTCAGTTGGCCAACAATATGTTGCTACAGGCCCAGCAGCTGAAGACAATGATTGAGCAGTCCAAACAACAGACCCAGCTCTTCAGGGATGCAGCCATACAGCAGGTCAAGACGCAGATGGAAAAAGAAAAGCAAGAGGTGGGTTTTACAAAATTGCTAAGATTCTTGGGCATAAGATGATTTTATTTGTTTGGTGCTGATAGCCAACCTGTTAAAGTTTGTGCAATCCCAGGATATTTGATTGATTTTTGATCTGTTAGTGGCAAAAGTGTCCTTTTTCTTCTTTTGAACTTCTCTGTTATCAAAATAAAATTCACAGCCCCCCCCCCCCCCCCCCCCCCCCCCCCCCAAAAAAAATAATACAAACAAAGCAACACATTTTTTTTTACCAAAGTTTTTTGTTTTTTTTGTAATATCATTCCATCTCCACAAAAAAAAATTCCTATCTATTGACCCAGAAGTTTCAGGTGTGGTTTGACGATGCCAAACCAACAGTTATTTAATTGAGACCTTATGTAACAGAGCTGTATTTCTAAGGTGTCACAAAAGAAATGTATGTTTGTATACATGTAACACAATGATTATTATTTATATATTACTAAATGTGGATTATCAATGAATAAACCTTTACTGTCGCAATGTATTTCAAATAGCACTAAAAGCATTGACCAATCAACTTATTATTATTATTATAACATTTATATAGCGCTAAATATAATTAAATTACTCTAAAGCGCTTTACATAATTATTTGAAACTGCACAATGAATATACACAACTAAAATTAATTGAAAATAACATGGGCATACAAAATATAAAAGGAAGTTTAGATATAGAAATGGGTTAAACAGTGATTAAAATATTCGTAAAACATGTTCAGCACAGATTAAGATCTAAATGTTAAATTGATGAAAGGGTCAGTTAAAAAAAGCTAATTTAAAAAGATGCGTCTTAAGTAACTTTTTAAAACTGGCCAGGTTGTCTTCGAACCTTAAAACGGCTGGCAGGCTGTTCCACAGTGCAGCTGCACTGACGTCGAAACGCCGATTTCCATAAAATTTGGTACGTGCCTTGGGCGTCACCAGAAATTTCGAATTCTCTGATCGAAGTGATCTCGATGGAATATATACATCCACAAGGTTCTGAATGTATGCTGGTGACTTTTCTTGCAACTTTTCAGCAATGCGTTCCCATAATCAAGCCTTGATGTGACAAGGGAACATACTAGCGTTTTGCAAGCATTTTCCGAAATGAGTTTACGAATTCGACCAATATTTTGAAGTTGGTAGAAACACTGTTTTGAAAACTAATATGGTCATCCAAAGTCAGTCCGATCAAAGAGCACTCTGAGGTTTCTACCGCAGGAAGTTGCATCAATAATCTGACCATCAAAATTTATTCTGAAGTTTTCAAACGCACCAGGTCTGTTTTTTGGAGAAAAGATAATAAGTCCTGTTTTGTCTTGATTCAATTCAAGCATATTGGTCTTCATCCAATCGCTGATATCAGATAGGCATGCCTCAAGTCTACCCGCTATAGTGTCCCATGTCAAGCTTGGTTTGATAACCATATATACTTGAGTGTCATCAGCATAGCTATGGAAAGACATTCCGTGCCTGCGGCAAATCTCGCATATGGGTTTGGAGAACATGCAGTAGAGCTTTGGTCCTAGGACTGACCCCTGTGGTACACCATAATTAAGTTGAAAATCGGCCGACACAGATGAAAGGACCGCAACTCACTGATATCTATTGTTGAGGTAAGATCTATCCAAGTCAGAGCATCGCCACCTATTCCATAGGAAAATTTAAGACGCTTAACAAGGATAGAATGGTCAATCACATCAAAGGCAGCCGACAGGTCCAACATCAAAAGAACAGCGCATGAGTTGGAGTCTAGTGCTGTCACAATATCATGGTGTACCTTCAACAGAGCCGTCTCTGTAGAGTGATATACCCGATATGCAGACTGGTATGTATCTTGCAGATTGTTTAACACAAGATGATGCTCCAGTCGTGCATTGACCACCTTTTCCAGGATTTTGGATATGAAGGAAAGGTTGGAAACTGGGCGGTAGTTCTTCAAAACCTCATGGTCGAGTCCCTGCTTTTTTAGCAACGGACGGACTACAGCTTCTTTGAAAGAGGATGGCACTGATGAATTTGAGAGAGACTTGTTGATGATAGTTGTAATAGTTGGTAGTAGGACATCAATAGATAGTTTAAGAATATGTGTAGGTATTGGGTCTAATTCACAGGACTTAGAAGCTGAGCACATGATTAATTTGCGAACCTCAGTTTCAGTTGTTAGTGAGAAACAATCTAATGGTTGTCCACAAAATGCTGTGTCAGCGCATAACTCATCCAGTCCGAGGTTTTTCTTTGAAATAGCCAGCTGGTTACGGATGGTGGATATTTTCCCGATGAAAAATCTTCCGAATTCGTTTGCCATTTCCTCCTTGTTGTCATGAGTGGGGAAAATTGGACCACAGTCTTTGCCTAAAAGATTGTTTGTTATTTTGTAAAGTTGTTTCTGGTCGCTGCCAATCTCTGTGATCTTTTCAGAGAAGTAGTTCTTTTTGGCCGACAGTAGCAATCTACCCGACTCTAAAGATTTGCTCTTGAACATTTCTTTATGAACAGTAAGTCCAGTTTCTCGCATGAGTCTCTCTGCACGACGTTTTTCGCGCTTTGCCAATCGAAGTTCATCAGTATACCATGGAGTGTTTGGATGAGATGTTACAGTTTTGGATTTCTCAGGAGCATGTTGGTCTAAGAGAGTGCGTAATTCCTGATCATAACATTTAACTAGTACTTCCAAGGACCTGTCAAGAACATGAAGCTTGTCCAATGATGTTAAGTCACTTCTAAATTTTGATATATCGATCTTATGGAGTTTGCGGAAAGTTATGGTTTTGCATTCTTTTAACGGTTTGGATATTTGTAACTGAACGCTTACGGCAAAATGGTCACCTCCAGCGTTGCCGTTGTTATCACAAAGAGCAGGGTCTTTGATTGTAGGCACACTACTAAGGATGTGACTGCTGTTTCGCGTGATAATCAAGTCCAAGGTGTGACCAAGGACATGAGTAGCTCCTTTCACGTGCTGCGACAACCCATGCCCATCCAAAATTCTCTGAAACCTTCCTGCATCAATGTTGTTTGGATCATCCAAGTGGAAGTTAAGATCACCTGTTATTATCAATTCCTCGGGAATGATAACAAGATGGTCAAGGTAGCATGACCACTCCTCAAAAAACACAGTGTTCTTGAATCTGTTGGATTTAGAAGCTGGTGGGCGGTAGATTACACATAACCTCACATGGTTGTTTGATGAAGCAACTGTACACTCCAAGTGTTCAAAATGAGTGAAATGAAAGTCGGTGGGAATAGGTTTGTTACAACATGAAATATGCTTTTTATGAATTACTGCCAAACCACCTCCCCGGTGTTTTCTTGGCTTTTGTAAAACAGTGAATCCCTCAGGTGTAAGTTCGGATAAAATAACATTGTCAATTTCGCTTCCAAGCCACGTTTCTGTAAGGGCTATAAGGTCAATATCGTTGGAGACAATGTAATCGTTGATTGCTACCGTTTTGTTCACCACTGAGCGACAATTTAAAGTAGCTAAGGATATGTAACCATCACATGTGCGGTGTTTAATTAACATTTAACTAGTACTTAACATACAGTCAAATCTCATTATCTTGAACTACGTGTAGATGGGACCAAGAAAAGTGTTTGAGATATTGAGGTTAAAATACATTAAGAATTAATGAATGGTTCAAGAAAATCCATGATGTTCGAGGTATCAGTGGTCAAGACACCAAAGTTCAACTGTACATATAGAAGCAAACTATAAAGAATACATGAATAGGCTGTTTGTACTGTGAAGGATACAAAAACAATGGAAACATATGATAATTTAAGCTTTTGATAATTTATTTTAACAGTTCTACAAATTACCCATGTGTCCAATTGTTTGTACCCATGATACAAACTAACCATTTATTCTTTCAATAAACTATTCAGTCTGCAAATTAGTATGACTAAAACACCTATAATTTGAAAATTTTGCCTAATTTTTCATAAACAACCACATCTATTGCTGCATGTTTTTTTGAGAGTTATTTCGAATTTGATCCCGATAAACAAGCCAGGAAATGATTTTCATGCTTAAATTATCTAGTAAATTTAACTATATAATTGTTAATAGGAGTTATATCCATTATGAATACAGAATATGTCATATCTTACACAATACAAATGTAGGATACAAAGCAATCAACATTGAAAAAAGTCATTTCTTTATTTTGATTTATAGTTCAGTTTCTCTGTTTATGATTATGTATATATATCATTCTATTGGTGAAGCACTGAGCAACATTTACTTGTTCTTCGAAAATTTAAGCCAAAGGGTCAGACAATGACAAGAATAATGATACTCTGTCTTACATTCTGTAAATGGTTCTCGTTTTCATTATGAAAATTTCGCATTTTATCAGGCATTAAATGCCCTTAAATTGGAGCATCAGGTGAACCTTTCACGTGCACTTATGGCTGAGCGAGCACAACGCCAGATAGCTGTCCAGCAAGCTGTGGCCAGTGCAAGATCAGATGTCAAAGACAATATGGATATCACTGTGGTCTCGTGTGATTCTTGGTCATCAGAAAATGGTCAGCAAGCATCAAGCAATGTTGTGGAAACAATTCTGGTGACTGAAGTTGATTCTGAAAAGGAAAAAGAATAGGTGAAAATGTTCTCTTTTGTCGCAGATGAAGTCACATACTTTATTATTATCATTATTACATACCATTGTTAATATTGTTCTATATCAATCATGCAACCTTTTTATTTTCATAATTTCTGCACTTGTGTTGATTATAAGTTTTGATAGTCATCTTTTCAACATTGGACTATTTATATATACTTTGACACATATTGTGTCTTTAAGAACTTGATATCATTCACATAGTCTGTCTATGATGTTGAAACAAGTACTGTATCAAACTCATTACCCATACAATGTACATTTCATAATTTTTAAGAATAAACATGATAAACAATCTAAAGTTAATGTGTTTTATCATAGTTATTTATCGTAAATGAAACTCGACAACAAAGCTTTTTTTAATCAAAGTTGTCCATTGTCCCAGTGTGTTTGTTTTTTTGTCTAAGCCACTTGTCAAAATTTGATCCAAACTAGACATAGAGTTCCATGGAGGAGGTGATTCTTCCATCTCCCATGTGTTCCTAAGTAAGACTAAAGTAAGATTTATTTAGATGATGTGTAGGGCATATATAGTTTATCAGATATATGATTTACTTGGAGTTTTAGGGTATACATTTAGCCTATATGATTTACTCAGAAGATGTAAAGAATATATATAGCTTACCAGCCTAAATATGATTTACTCAGATGTGTAGGGTATATATAGCCTATCAGACTACATAGGATTTACTTGGATGACGTTTAGGGTATATATAGCCTATCAGACTAAATAGGATTTACTCGGATATGTAGGGTATATATAGCTATTTACCTACACCACTGTCACATATAACAGATAAGCAATTCCTTCAGTGGCTTGTTTACTCAAGTATGTGATGGTCCCACCTGTAAATTTATTTCATTGATGAATTGTTGTTTATTTCATTTCGATCACAAATTTGAATCGGATTTTTAAAACAAATATATATATATATATATATATAAGCAAAATGAAACTACCGTGGATTTCAAATCAACTAAGCCTAAATATTTACAAAAACAAGCAATTACACCACAAACGTAAATCAAATAGGTCACTCATCCCTAAATATAAAAGCAACAAAAAAAAAAGCATTACAGTCAGACGAGGAAAGCAAGAACATGATATTTGATTTACCAATAAATGAACCAGATAATCCCATTATCGGAAAAAAACAACCCAAAAAACCACCCAAGAAATTATATAGTTACATCAAAAGTGCGAAAAACGACAACACTGGCATCCCTTCCTTACGTGACAATGTGCCCTCACCGACTGTACACAAACAAAAGCCAACATCTTGAATAAACAATTCGAAAAAGGATTTACCACAGAAATATATGACATCCCTATTCCTGATAAAGGTCCATCACCACATCAAACCATGACAAATATCAGCATCTCAGACAAAGGTATTACAAAACTATTACAAAACATAAACCCAAACAAAGTTACAGGTCCAGACAACATCAGTGGACGAGTACTGAAAGAACTCAGCTCTGAACGTACTCCAGCCATTAAATTCTTATTCCAGCAATCATTAGATCTTGGCCAAGTACCAACAGATTGGAAACATGCCAATGTTTGTCCAATCTATAAAAAAGGTGACAAGCATGATCCTATAAATTACAGACCGGTTTCCCTCACAGGTATTCTCTCCAAGCTCTGTGAACATATTATATCCAGCAACATCATGGAACATCTTGAATCAAACTCCATCCTCTATGACCTGCAGCATGGCTTTCACTCCTCCAGATCTTGTGAAATTCAACTCATTTCCTTTATACAAGAACTTTCTCAATCCTTTCATCGAAATCTCCAAACTGACGTCATAGTGATGGACTTTGCCAAGGCATTTGACAAGGTCCCTCACAAACGACTCCTTTACAAACTTAGTTTCTTTGGTATTCGCAATAACACTCTGAACTGGATACAAGACTTTCTCCACCTCCGCACCCAGACTGTTATCCTTGAGGGAACCCACTCCAACCAGATTGACGTCACTTCTGGAGTGCTTGGTCCGATACTATTTCTTCTTTACATCAATGACTTCTCTGAATATCTCTCCTTCTCCACTCTCAGACTCTTCGCAGACGACAGCATCATATACAAACAAATTAAATCCCCTGACGACTCTGCTAAATTTCAACAAGACCTTAACGCCGCTGCTAGATGGTAACAGGACTGGCTTATGTCATTTCAACCTGATAAATGTTCCACCACACGCACCTACTTATTTCATGGCCACACTCTTACAGTAGAAACATCCACAAAATATTTAGGCATTACCATACAAAACAACCTCAAATGGAATAAACACATAGACAACATCACAGCAAACACTTCAAAACAACTTAACTTCTTAAAACGTAATATGAAAGTCCCCTCAACAAAAATCAAAGAAAGAGCATATCAATCACTAGTAAGACCAAAATTAGAATACACTTGTTGCACATGGGATCCTCACATCAAATCACAGATACACCAAATTGAAATGGTTCAACGTAGGGCTGCTAGATACACAACAAATCGCTTCCATAACAAAAGTTCAGTAAATGACATGATGACAGACCTAAATTGGCCCACCCTTCAACAACGTCGCCTACGGACCCATCTTATCATTTTCTACAGAATTATTCATAACATCGTTGCTATCTATCCATCTTATATTCTTATCCCACAAGACACACGGACTCGTCATCCCAACCCATCCGCCTTCAAACACATACATGCTTACAAAGACACCTATAAATACTCTTTTTTCCCCAAACACCATCACTCAATGGAACAGGCTCCCACCAAACATCACAACATCACCATCAGTCAGTACATTCAAAGAACATGCAAGTATGCCTGTTCTTCAATCCATATTCTTTTAATTCCACTGTACTATGTAAATAGTTTTAAAAACTCTTTCCTTCTAAGCATTTGCTGTTGAATTTTGTTTTTCTTTTTTGCTCTCCAATTTTCTGTTTGCTTGATACTTCCCTTCCTTTTGTATTTCAGTTGTTCATCTATCCATGTTGCGCAGCACAAGGCACATAATAGTCAATTTTGACTGGGTGCCTCTACCGATAAGAAGATATATATATATATATATATATATATATATATATATGTGTGTGTGTGTGTGTGTGTGTGTGTGTTCGACATTAACGCTTGTTCGTCTGTCCGGTACCAGTGGGGGAAAAAAATTCGGTCAAGTGAATATCACTGGGAACTTGTCCGGTTGGGCAGGTGCATTTTTATGTATAGAAGTCTCCAAATAATAAAAAGAACGATTGGTGAAAAGTATATCGGTAGTTTAAAGTCAGAAGCAAAGCATGAAAAATGAACATCGATCCCGATACCAATCGTCATGTAACTAATTGAATCACATTCGATCGGGATCGGTATTCACTTACTGCGCACTACTTTCAATTTTGTAAAGAGGCATGGATCTTACGAACTTTGGATTCTCTAGATCATCATCGAGCAAACATGGTCATTGATTCAAGACTGGAAGTCTAGATAATTTGTTTTAAGTGTTTGTTGTTTTTATCAATTGAATAAGATAAAAAAAAATCAAGCAAACAAACAAAAATTTTATATTTTAAGTAATACAGTTTTCAAGTTGACAGTATTGCCAATATCATATTATTGGATCTTCTTTGAAAATTTTTCGGAAAAGTGAAGTTGATTGATTGATTGATTGTTGTTTTTCGCCACACTCAACAATTATTTCAGTTTTCTGGCGGCGTCCAGTTTTTATTTGTGGAGGAGAGAACCCAGATACAATATTCCCTGGAAGAGACCACCGACCTTCCGAAAGTAAACTGGTAAACTTTCTCACATATATCGGCGCGAGCGAGAATCGAACCCGCGCCGACTAGAGGTGAGAGGCCTTGTGATTTTGAGCGCAATGCTCTAACCACTAGGCCACGGAGGCCCAGTGAAGTTGAAGTTCGGACAAGTAAATATCTTTGTCCCTTGTCCGAATAGACAAGTAGGGGAAAAGTTAATGTGTGTGTGTGTCATACTCGTACACATCACCTGAAATCTCGCGGATATGTGATCCTTTTGGGACATGAATAAATTTCTCATTCAGAGCATAAATAAGGCAGAAGAAAACCAACTGACTAGTGAAAATAAATTGAAACACAGTGACATACATACATGTTTGTTTCTTTCTTTCTTTCCTCCAAACTCAACATTTTTTCAGATATCTTCTGGCGTCCAGTTTTTATTGTTGGAGGAGTAAACCCTGATACAGTGTACCCGGGAAGAGACCACCGACCTTCCGAAAGTAAACTGGCAAACTTTCTCACATATATCGGCGCGAGCGAGATTCGAACCCGCGTCGACTAGATGTGAGAGACCTTGTGATTTTGAACGCAATGCTTTAACCACTCGGCCACGGAGGCCCCCATACATACATGATTTTGGGAGTTAATTTCATTGAACAGATATAGATAAAAGAAGGGAGGGATCATTGCACGTCACAATGATTACACAGTATCATGTGGAGCTTTTAAAGCTGAATATTAACTTCCTTTACGCAAAACTTCGGCAAGAACTATTACCTCTAAATGTGACAATTTTAATTTGTTATATTAAAAATGTGTTATTTTGATAGTTTTGTATTTAACTTTAAGCAAAATCATTAATAAAATTAAAACTAAGTTTTAAATTTTATCAAAATTGACTGAACTGTGAAAATTACGTTTCGATTAGTAGTAGAATAGTAAGACGAATCCCGTTATTATTTTCACATGCAAGGTATGGATAAAAACTAATCCGGAACTACCGTAAACACTGTGTACGTACATACATACATGTACATACATACAAACATACATACATACATACACACACAAATATATATATATATATATATATATATATATATACCTCTTGCCACTTGCCTTGTTTATTTTAGAGTGCTACCTCGTCGATATAAACTGACCAAATGACATCAATCTTCGGGTACACCGCCTTAAAAATTCAGGGAATAGTAGGTCTAAAAAAGGTCAACGATGCTAACCTCCTTCATGCAAGGCTCACAACATATCAGTCAACCCTCCTATAAATGATAAATTCTCAAGGACCCCATGGGAATAAGAAATAATTTTTAAATTGCTTTAATGGGTCACCCTTGGTAGACTGTGATGATATACTGAGTCCCAAAAGAAACGATACACAGTAATAATTGCAAAAAGATTTAATGTAAACATTTTATGTATTTTGAAATTGTGGATAATTCTAAAGTTGATGTATAACAAAGCATTTTATTACATAAATGTCCGATTTCATTGCTAGCTTATTACGTCACATTTCTGAATACTGCAAAGGGGTCTTAACACAAAGTCACACACCCATCAATATCTTGTATGTCCACCATTTGCATCCCTCACAGCGATACATCGGTGACGCATAGACTGTACAAGTGTTTGAATTTCAATTTGTGGTATTGCCATCCACTCCTGCTGAAGAAAACGTTCCAACTGTTGCAACGTTGACGGTGAACGACGTCTTACACGGCGGTCCAACACGTCCCAAAGATGCTCTATGGGCGAGAGATCTGGAGACTTTGCAGGCCATGGGAGAACATTCACACGCTGCTGCTGTCGTGCAGACACGGGCAGTGTGACACCTAGCGTTGTCTTGCTGGAACAACGTCAGTCCTCTGTTGGCGTTCATAAGCGGAACAACTACCGGAGCCAATATTTCGTCCCGATATCTCACTCCATTGAGATTTCCCGGAACCACGACCAGTCTTGATCGGTGGTGGAAGGATATGACGCCCCACACCATGACGCTTCCGCCTCCGTATCTATCAACTTCCGTTACACAAGCGTCAGCATAACGTTCTCCTCGTCTCCTATAGACCCACTGACGTCCGTCAACGCGTTCCAAAAGATATCGTGATTCATCGCTAAATAAGACACCGTTCCATTGATTTCTAGTCCATCTTACACGATTGCGGGCCCACTGTGCTCTATTGCATCTATGATCTCGCGTCAATTTCAATCCGTTGTAGGGACGTCGTGCCTTGATTCCGTTCTCTGCAAGTCTCCTGCGAACTGTATTAGCACTGATTCTATTGTTGGTGCGACCAGGCGTTGCAGCCGCCGTAGACGGAACTGATAAAAATATGTTACGTAAGTGTGACGTCACTATATATCGGTCCTGGGCACGAGTCGTCACTCGCGGTCTACCAGAACGACGGCGGTCGTTTACCGATTCAGTGGCCCTGTATCGACTTGCCAATCGAGAAATTGTGACTCGGGACACTGCAAAATGCCTTGCAACGTCAGAATGACGTCGACCTGCTTCTAGCATACCAATTGCTCTAAGGCGCTGCTCTTTGTTCAATCTTGGCATCTTTTCAATCAAGAATTTCTTCAATATTTTATGAGTTTTTGTTGTTTGAGTACACACTCTATCAAAAAGGTCGATCGTCCTACCTGTGCATTACCTGGTTACACGGGTATCGCGTAGCACGTACAAATCACTAGAAAACACATGCAAGCGTTATGGGTGAGTGAACACGGTTTAAATGTGAGCGCTGAATGGCGAATAGACTAAAAAAAACATATGTTGATTACAACGAAGCATATATCATTTGACTTTTAAACGTTATTCAGTATTTTATTATGTATCGTTTCTTTTGGGACTCAGTATATATTGTATATGTGACGATAACCCTGTGATAAATTGGCTATGATAACATCTGGTATGCTAGTTTATTTCTTTTTGTTTTATATGTATATATCATGCGCATTTGTTTAAAAAAGAAGATATCATTTTTTGAGTGTTATTGGCATATGACATGAAGTTGGTACGTGATCAAATCTACTATAACGCCCTTCGGGCGTTGTAGGATTTGATCACGTGACCAACTTCATATCATATCCCAATAACACTAAAAAAAATTATATCTTATTTTTTATATAGCAGTACGACATTTAGTGTGGGTCATAGTCCAAGGTTGGGCTCACACATCCTCCTAGATATCAGTCTCCAAAGACACAAGTCCTGTAGGAGAATGACAGGATTTTAAATCCTACAAAAATCTTATCATAATCCTATGGGACAAAAATACTAATGTTCCAATTTTCGGTAGGATAATTAATCCATTAATCTTGGAAGGATGCAATGTACCGTGTATTTGATATTATACCTTTGTAATGTTAAATACACGGAACATTTCATCACCTACGTACTGTATAGAAGATTTTTTCCCTTTGTTTTATTTATATAATATATCCCAATGATCAGTTATACATCTGCCTGAGTAAACGATATATACTCTGCAAAAAAAGAAACGCATAGCCCTTTTGAAATTTTAAAAATGCAAATTATGTATTTTACCAGGTAAACTGAAATGGTCAATTGAGTAATTGATTTTTTACAGGTAAGTATGAAACTTTAAAGGTCTGTTCATTTGATTTGGCTCTCTGCCAAATTAGCTCGGCGACTCTCTAAAATTGCACATCACCTCTATCGCCATGAAATTTGGCTTACGTTTTTCACGAGAACTTTGTGCTTAATTCAACCACTACATTAAAGCGTATAAAAGGACGAAGTTTGAATCTTGAATTCATCATAACGTTAAAATGCTGCCATGCCAAGGTTGGACCCTGCTACTCGAAATATCGTCATTGGCCGTCTCCAGGCCGGAGTATCCCAAAGTGAGATTGCACGAACTGAAAACGTAAATCAGAGCACAATTTCTCGGCTGTGGAACAGATTCCAGCAGACTGGCTCTACTAATGACCGACCGAGGAGTGGGCGACCTCGCATTACGACTCCTGGACAAGATCGCTACATCCGGGTCTTTCATCTACGGAATCGAACCGTTGCTGCAACAGCTACTGCAGTCGGAATACCTGGATTGAGAAGAATCAGCTCGCAGACAGTCCGCAACCGACTTCGACAATATGGTATTAGACCCAGAAGACCGTATTTTGGAGCAGTTTTGACACCGTTACACAGACGAGAAAGAGTCCGATGGTGCAACAGATTGAGGGGCTGGACATTCCGCAACTGGCGTAGAATCTGGTTCAGCGATGAGTCCCGTTTTCTGCTACAGAAATGTGATGGAAGAATCCGTGTATACCGGCGCAGGAATGAACGTTTCTCTTCGTCGTGTGTCCAAGAAGTGGATAGCTTCGGTGGAGGTAGCGTCATGATGTGGGCGGCGATCTCTAATGACCGTAAAACAGAACTGGTACATGTCCCGGGCAATTTAACGGCTCAAAGGTACAGAGACGAAATTCTCCAATCTCACCTTATGCGCGTAATTGACCGACAGAGGGAGTTATTCCAACATGACAATGCTAGGCCTCACACAGCCCGCTTAACAATTGACTACCTTCAGCAGAACAACATTAATGTGCTACCATGGCCTTCCAAATCACCGGATTTGAATCCGATTGAACACTTATGGGACCAACTGGATAAACGTGTGCGCCTGCGCCAACCTCCGCCTCAGACCCTCGATCAGCTCCGTCAAATGTTACATCAGGAATGGCGAACAATTCCACGCAATAACGTAAGAACATTGATTGACTCTATGCCAAGGAGATGCAGAACTGTGTTGGCAGCTCGAGGTGGTCATACACGGTACTAACTTAAACGTGACAGGAAGTGTTCTTAACTGTGATGATCTGACTTTTTTTCCACCAATATCTAAGGTTTGGACTGTATTTTTTTTCAATTGAAACAATTCTAGTGAATATCTACATTTTTTATTGTAAAATCATAATCCAAAATACATCTACTAAAATCTTAAAAACTCCATTATGCGTTTCTTTTTTTGCAGAGTATATATATATATATATATATATATATATATATATATATATATATATCTTCTCTATCTCTCTCTCTCTCTCTCTCTCTCTCTCTGTTTTCAAAGTAATGCGGTACTCTAACTTTTCAGAGAGAGAGAGAGAGAGAACGTGTATTATGGGTGTACCTGTACAACTAAGCCGGGTATCCAGTGAAGGCGTGCCTAGAGAGGTGATAAGAATTGTTCAAATATTGCTGTTTACTATTTCGCAATAGCCCGGCTTAAACAACATCAGTATGTGTAAGAAGTGGTTCCCGTTGATTTGGATTTGTTGTCAGATTATTTCTGTCATCTCCGGTAAGACAAATTTTACACGGTTCTAATTAAAATCATCTGTTAGGGTTCTGTTTACTTATTACTTTCCGGATTTGATAAAAGGTATTTTTCGGAATCTTGAAATTTCCAAAGATTCCAGTAAATTTATGATACTTTCACGCACTTTGTGGTCCCATCCTGACCCCATGAACAATAATCTCAACTTCGCGAGGACGCCGTGTAATACTGAACATTTTAATTCTGTTAAATTTCCTTTTATAGGTGCCTGTATTTCTTTGAAAACAAATGTTTGATCCTACCTGTGTTATCAATTCTTCCTTACTCCCACACAGGTGGAAGGAAAACGAAATGCATGATTATGATGTCTATGAAGCTCTATACTTAAATTGTGAAGTTCATGTCTTCTGGGTCAGAGTTTAAGACCTAGGGCGGGGCACATACACACAGATATATATATATATATATATATATATATATATATATATATATATATGTGTGAGAAAACTTAAATGCACGATTATAATGTCCATGAAACTTTCTACCTAAATTGTCAATTTCATGGCTTCTGGGTCAGAGTTTCAGGCACTAGGGCAGGACCAATAAGGCCATATAATAAAAATGTATTAAATCTTAGAAAATCTTCTTCTCTACTACTATACATACACTGTATACTAGTGGGAAAAAAATCTGTATGATTAAAAGTTAGATAAAAACAGAAAAAGTACTCATTGATTGCTCTTTAATTTTTAGGCACAGTTTAATATACTAAACAAGTGTTTGTAGTCAGTTTGTTAAATATCATTTTCGATTCGCCGTGATGGCCACAGTACGTTTTTTCTAGAGGTTCGAGCTTAACCGACAGTTGGTTAGTAATACAGTAGAATTTCTTGCATTCATTGACAGTTCTTAATGTATTGAAACAGAAAACTTTTTTTTAAATAAATGTTTGATTGAGAGATGCCTTGCATGATTGAAAATGATTTGTTGCGTGCTATTGGGATGCTGGAAGCTGGGATGTCTCCGAGGAATGTGTCAAGGTAGTTTGGAGTTCACACTAACACTATAAATGATTTATAGAGACGATATCAGCAAACTGGCACCGTTCGGGATCACGCAGTATCAGGAGCCTGCGTGTGACGTCACGTCGGTAAGTTACGGATATACGGACGTCACGTTTGCGTACAATCGTATTTGGACCACTCTCGCCATTTTCCGTAACCGAAAAGAAGACTCGGACACCGATCGCGCGTAGTAATTGCATCAAATCGTTGCAATTATTCTCCGGAAGCGCGCATCTGCCGGCGGTAAAGCAACTAAACTTGAATCCCAGAAACTGTTTCATTTTATCTATTATTAAGTTTATAAAATAGTGGTATGACAATATATAATAAATAATTAATATATTTTTAAATCAGATATGTTCTAAATTTTACAGAAAAAAAATTGATTCTATACGTTTGTTTACATACAGAGAAATTTCGAGTTACTGATTGTTTACATTTAGAGAAAATTTGGATAAAACTACCGGTATGACATCTTTTGAAGAGTGCGTCGATTTTGCCAGCGAATCGTTGGGCCTGAAATTTTCGTTGAAGGACAAGCAACTAGAAATTTATGGGACATGATTGTGTGTCAGTTATGCCCACTGGACATGACAAAAGCGTAATTTTCCAGTGCCTGTGTTACGTCACTGGAAAGATAGGCATAGAAAAGAATTCGTCTACGTGCCACATTTAAATTGTCGGTGGAAATCTATTAAGGAGGAATTCTGTATCGCCTTAATGGCTGACTTCCTTTTAATGTAAACATCAGCTGTACGTGTATATTATATTCCTTTTAAATCTAATTGCCTTTACCTTTGTCACCCAGTAGATCTGCAGTTTATAAATGTGTTTCAGTCTAAAGGTGTTATCTTTTTTTTTCAGATTACCTTCTAATAAAACTACATCTTTTTTACTAAATGAGGTAAATTTGAAACTTTTCAATATCAAATTATCATTGTACACGTCCCCCACTTCCCGTCCTTATCAGATTTCCCTGGTGTGTTATTCTTCCTTAAGTCAAAATTCTATCATAAAATATACTGCAATTTCTCGACTGGAACTGGAAAATTTTCCCTCAGCTGATGTCGATATCGACTGCAATGGGAATTCCTCCAACACTAATGCAAAATAATTCACTATTGAGCAGTCTGGTATCAAAACACATGCGGACATGCAAGGAGATTGATAAACATTATCTGATAATCCGCATATTGGTTACATGAACTTCCTGATATTAGCAGGTACGATATTTTTATATATTGACATACACCGGTTTTATCTCACTCTGTCCACAATATTATCAGCAAGTGATAGGAACTCGAGAGAAAATCAGTGTGCTTGTATACCAGGATTTAATTCGGAAAGTGAAAGTAAACCAAAGATGTGGAATTGAAAATAATTTTTTTAAAAATGTTTAATCAAAAATTGAACATCCACTACATACGTGACACTTTTTCGTTTTATAAGCTTCTGAACAGTTTAAGGAAAAAAATGTTTAGACTGTTCCAACTTAGCTTACAGTACGTCGTATAGAAGAGCCATGTATCGGTACACCGCTTCTTCTGTGAGGTCAAATACTGTCTGACATGTTTCATATCTATTGTTAGGCCGTTCTTGGCACACTGATTCTGACTGCAGATTACTCCATTACATGTTTGCCGATCTCTCTAATTTCTATTTTTCATAGAAATTACGAGATTGAATGCTAATCCTTATCTTGGCCTTACTTTATTGTGCACTGTCTCACCGTATCATTGATGATACATGCCATCTCGATGTGTCATTTGGAATGTACACCGTATCATCGACACACTCACTCTATGGATCGTTAAGAATATATACTTCCTAGGCATACCATTGAAAATTTATGTTTGCTTGAAATTTCTTTGAGAATGTGTACATCTATTTGCTTGAAATTTCGTAGGGAATATTTAAATTCATTTGCTCAGTTTCTTTTGGAATGTGTACATTTATTTATTTGAAATTCATTTGGGAATATACAAATTTATCTGATTTCGTTTTTTTTCTTTCTTTCTTTCTTTTTTTTTTTTCAGAGGGGGGGGGGGGGGGGTATGTATATTTAATTGCTGAAAGATTCTTTGGATATATGGACATTAAGATTTTTCACTGTCGTTATGGATAGTGGCGAATGTAATTTCGCTGGATGTAGTAATATTATTTAGATAGCACATTCGGTCTATGGATAATTAAAAATGTACATTGGCTTGATGCAGTATCACAAATATATGCTAGCTCGGTGTATCACTGGGTGACGCCACTCGTTCTTTGTATTATTGAGGATATACGCTCGCTGGATAATTTGAATGATGGGAGTATAAAAACGAAAGAAGAGTACGGTAATGTCTGTGTCACAGGATGTCCTGATCGCTGTACGTCCATTGCTTATATGCCCTCATAATGCAAACAACGTGAACATCTATTTCATGGTGAAAAATGATAATTGCATTGTTGACTCCAGATGGACTGAATTTCAGTTGAAATAACCTGTTTGACAGGTTTAAAACCTTTTTTTCCATAGAATGTTTTGCGCGTAAATTATTGTGAAAGTAGGAGACAATTGTAATGTACTAATTCATCATAGAAGGCTGTTATGTATTCTTTATAACTTTGATAACTGCTGTCTATCAAACACAAAGTGCTGACAAAGGAAAACGTTCAAGTATAAGACAAATGACATATTCGTCGACAGAACTCAAGAAATTTGATATGTTTTTGTTTCTCATTTCTTGTGGGTGTTTTATGTTTGTTTCTCATTCATTTTGTTTCTCTCTCTCTCTCTCTCTCTCTCTCTCTCTCTCTCTCTCTCTCTCTCTCTCTCTCTCTCTGTGTTTTTGTTAGGTCACCTGAATCACTCAGCTGACCTATTATCGTTGGGCTTTGTCTATCGTCATGCGTCGTCCGTTAACAATTTTACATTTTTAACTTCTTCTCCAAAACTTCAAAGCCCATTATTACCATTTTTTGGTGTGAAGTCTCTCTAGGGTAAGGGGAATGGACATCATGACATTTATGACTCTACCACCCCTAGGGCTTCATGGGCGGGGCCAAATATATTTAAAAGGGCTATCTTTTCAAAAATATTCTTCTCTAACCCCACACGTGTGGGAAAAAACCTAGATGTACGGTTATGTTGTCCATGAAGTCCTCTATTAAATCTGAAAAAAAAAAATCATGGCCACTGATTCAGGGAGTTCATGCCCTAGGGCTGGTCCAATATGGTCATATGTTGGAAATGTATGAAATCTGTTTTCTACTACCATATATATTTGATTAAATCTAAATGCAAGATTATGATGTTCATAAAGCTTTCTACCTAAGTTGTGAAATTCCTGGATTCTGGGACAGAGAGTCAAGCCCTTGGACAAGGTCGATATAGCCACATAATGAAAATGTATAAAAATAATTGGAGAATGTCAAAGTGCTTTAAACTTCTGTAATTGAATGGCTATTGTATGAAATTGAAAGATCATAAATATATGCACAGAATATTCCATGCTGTGGCTTAAATGGAAATTTGAGACTCGCTGTAGGGGGTGTGTATGGACTGTGATACTCAGGTTACTATTAAGGCCTTTGGGCTTCTTGATTTATGTTTTCCAGTCTGGTTTTTTTTCCACTAGTATGTGCCAATCTTTAGCATGCAATTTATCTAACTACAAACTATATGAAATTCTAGTATTGCATATGGCAAACGTTACAATATCCGATCTTTTTCATTTTATTTCTATAAGCTATATAAAATTTTCTCTTTCTACTCTACATTCCGTTAATTTTATTATATCATTTTGATTTAGATTGTACAATACACTATCTGTATTCTCGATACAAAGGATAATTATGGAATACACACAGAAGAAATATATAATTCAATACAAATGGACAGTGCAAATCGAAATAATATACAAATATACAAATGGACGATATACTAGTATGTACTAATCAAATGGACAAATGGACGCTATAAAATACAAATACATAATTGTGGAATTCATGCAGAAAATATGCATGTGCGATACAAATGGGTATTTATAGAATACAAACATACAACTACAGAATAAAGTATATAACACAAAGAGAGAGAGAAAAAAATGCAATGCAAACCTACAAAGATAAGATACACATGGATAGAGCGAACAGAAATTATACATAATACAAATAGACAAAATTATAGAATATAAATCAAACATTGAAAATACAAATTGCAAAATATATTTTAACAATGGACAAAATTATAAAATATAAATAAAACAATTAAATAATGCAAATTGTAAATATATGTTAAGATGGACAAAATTATCAATAAAACATTAGATAATACAAATTCTAAATTATATGTTACAAATGGACAACATTATAGAATATAGATAAAACATTAAATAATACAAACTGTAAAATATATGTTAAAATGAACAAAATTATAAAATATAAATAAAACAAATAATACAAATTCTAAATGATATGTTACCTATGGATAAAATTATAAAATAAATAAAACACTGAAAAATACAAATTGTAAAATATTTGTTACCAATGGACAAAATTATAGAATACAAATAAAACATAAAATAATACAAATTATAAATCATATGCTACAAATGGACAAAATTATAAAATATAATTAAACATTATATCATACAAATTGTAAAATATATGTTAACAATGAACAAAATTATAAAATATAAATAAATCATTCAATAATGCAAATTGTAAAATATATGTTAAAAAGGGCAACATTATAAAATATGAATAAAACAATTAAATAATACAAATTGTAAATATATGTTAAAATGGACAAAATTATAAAATATAATTAAATATTAAATGATGCAAATTATAAAGTATATTTTACAAATGGACAACATTATAAAATATAATTAAACATTAAATAATATGAATTGTAAAATATATGTTAAAATGAACAAAATTATGGAATATCAATAAAACAATTAAATAATACAAATTGTAAAATATATGTTATCAACGGACAAAATTATAAAATATCAATAAAACAATTAAATAATACAAATTGTAAAATATATGTTACCAATGGATAAAATTATAGAATATAAATAAACATTAAATAATACAAATTATAAATTATATGCTACAAATGGACAGAATTATAGAATATAAATAAAACATTGAATAATACAAATTTAAAGTATATGTTACAAATGGACAATTATAGAATAAATATGGAAAAAAAATCGAATATTGTAATTTTTTACATTTCACAATGACACACAGAAAAGTTTGATGGAAATTTTACGTTTTACTACTTTTCCAGGTTACTGTGGATTGCACGAATTTTCTTGTGACAACGGAAATTGCATTGACTGGTTACGTCGGTGTGACAACATAGATGATTGTGGGGATGGTTCGGACGAAAGAGATCAAATGTGTAGTACGTCAAAGTGTCTCTCACATGTTCTTTGTTTCAATGTTACTAAGGGTGGTCAATTCGAGTAATGTTAATTTAATGTAAGACGGTGGTATATTAAGCAACAAGTTTTAACTCACATCACAAAAACTGCATTTTATATATGCGCAATGCAATTCCTTTTTTCCGGAAAGTATCTGTATGACTGCCAAAACGTATCATGGACGTCTTTGAAACGGCGTTGGACATTTGAGCGAAACCGCAGGACAAAAGAGCGAAAAAAATAGTACGTTTGAGCGACAAAATAGTAGACATTTGAGCGACAAATTTTTAACCCATTTGAGCAAAATTTCATATTCGGGATAGACATTTGAGCGAAACTTCATATACGGGGAATACAGTTTTGATTTATTTCTTTGAGGGGTTCTTGGATATCTATTATGGGATTTGTACCTCTTCCGTCAGCCAGACAAAGTCTGTTGCCCCCTGCTCACCACGGGGAGGTGGAAGTAGGATTTTGAGCAGGATATGTTTTTTTTGTAAAACAGTACAATTTTCTAAAAGTTAAAATTTCATAAAACTGTCAAAACTTGAAACATTCACATGTCAGTTCTAGCCTGATACTTAAATCCAAGGGTACGTGTAAATCTGGAACGACATACTTCACCATTTGCATACTTCTGATAAAAGTCCATCAAATAATCAGATTTTTCCCTCTCCAGCCTAGACATCGGCGCTGTTTCATTGATGTTTCTAATTTTGATGTACGTAGTTGTTTGTACTTTGGTTATAACATCCAAGAACGTATAAATTGACGGGTGACTACAATAAAATTGTTCATTAAAGTGTGAATGAAACGATTCTGGACCATTATTTGTTCTGCGCGAGTCCGACGGCACTTCAGCCCAAAGAGTTGGGGGGAAACGTGAGTCCTGTGTAATATATGTCTCTGTTAGGTAGTCTGCAAATTCAATACATTTTTGATCTTCTGGTGCTACGGACATGTAATCTTCCGCAAAGGAGTCCTCAACTTCTTCTGGACTAAGAAATGCGATTCCAAACAATGACTTCAACAATTGTCTGCGTCAGATTCTGGATTTTTGTACTCGGAGCTAAGTCCAATCTTCTGTATTTTCCGCCACCATGCTTGAGCAAGATGAAATCTACAGCATTTTATGGTGATGTCGGGAAAAAATTCCTTCATGACTATCATAACAGCCTGTTCAAAATCAGTGTGAACTACCTTTGGATTAAACTGGAATCCATGTTGTGTGCAAAGAGATATAATTGAAGATATACAGTGTCGATAGATATGATCGGATATTATCACATTGTTGTCAACATCATTGACTGCTAAGAAACTTTCCGCTTTATTTGTGAGTATGTCCATTTTGGATAAATTTATGTGCGTTTCCTCACGAGACTTTGGCAGTGGAGGATGGTTCTTGCGTCACCTTCTATACACAGCCTTAGCAACACTTTTTATATCTGTCGGGACTAAATTTTCTTCCGTCATAGATTGGAGTTCAGTCCTTATAATTTTGGATGGTCTTGAAGACATATCATCTATTGCCTTGCGTTTGGCGCTAACTCGGAGTACATGCCTCTCTATTTGTCTGTCGTCTGTTTCATGATTATGCGGATTTTTTTGTTGTAAAATCATACTTGCAGATGAATCAGTGCGTATTCTAGCTTTGCATCCCTTTGAAGTACATCTCCATGCTATTTCCCCAGATTTCAATTCAACATCAACTCGGTAGCGGTAACCATCGCATACTATACTTTTTCGACCTTTGTTTGTTTCAATTAACGTTACGTCCATGTTGGTTATTTGACGGTCAGGCTATTTATCATATGGCCAGGTAAACTGACAATTTTACAGGTGAGCTCTTTTAATCGGTGAAAACCGTTCGCTCAAACGTCCACCTGGAAATACAGGTGAACGTTAAAATCCGTCGCTCAAATGACCACAAAAGCTGTCGCTCAAATGTCCACTGCAAAAATTTTCAATCTCGCTCAAATGTCCGCTGCCCCTTTGAAAACAAGAAACTGACATTATAGCTTTTACAAAACTAATTTCGAAAATATTTCAATCCTTTTTGCAACTTATGGTGAGAGTGTTCATTTTTATTTTTTTATTTTTCTAAATCTTTTCAAATTCCCACATTACATAATTTGATTTTAAGCTATTTCTGGTGTGTGTGTGTGTGTGTGTGTGTGTGTTGGAGAGAAAGGCTCACATCACCTACATTTCCGAAAGTAATAAGTGAATGAAAAATGACCGATTGACGAGGGGGAAATTTACATTCATTGTTAAATTAACAATATGTATCAGGTTGCACCTGTAATTGTACAGGTGATATCATTCAGTAAAACGCGACATTACAAGATTTGTTTTTCCCCCGTATCATTTGTTAAACAAAGTACAATGGATAACAGAAATAAATATAAAAGCTTTTATACTTACAATAGTTACATTTCCATAATCTACAATCTGCAGTTAAAACAGCACTGAAATTAGAGCTAGCGATATGCTTGGTTTTTTGTTTTTTTTTTTTCGTTTTGTTTTGTTTTCTTTTTTGGTTGTCGTTTTGTTTTAAATCATTGTATCATTGTATTATTTCACAGTAAAAAAAAAAACCCCAAAAAACCAAAAAACAAAACAAAACTAAAAGGAACCCCCCCCCCCCCAAAAAAAACAACCAAAAAACAAAAAAAAAAAACAAAACAAAAAAAAAACAAAACCAAAAAACAAACAAACAAACAAAAACACACACAAAAATTAGCTGATATATGATAATAAAAAAAGGTCGCGGCAACATATAGGTCTATGAAAAATAAATCAATAAACAAATGACAAATGAGATGCTTTCTCTATTTTAATTTCATTCTAATTGTAATTCTGCATTTATTTGAAAATTCAATATAGATAACTATATTCCACAAAAGAGTTTGTTTTTAAAGACAGGTGCACATCTTCTCAACATAAATGCTACTTCGGTGGTAACTGTATAAGTAAATTCTCCGTATGTGACGGAAAGAGAGATTGTTCTGATTGGTCCGATGAGACGCCGTCTCTTTGTGGAGGAGGTAAATATATACATTTATATATATGAGACAATTTTCTAATGGGTAAACTCTACGAATATTTATTGATTGTACGTTATATCAGAGGTTAACAGTTACAGGTTGCAATTTAGTTTTGATTAATTATATATTGTTTAACGTCCCGCTTGAGAATTTTTCACCCATATGGAGACGTCACCATTGCCGGTGAAGGGCTTCAAAATTTAGACCTATGCTCGGCGCTGATAGCCTTTGAGCAGGGAGGGATCTTTATCGTGCCACACCTGCTGTGACAGGGGGCCTCGGTTTTTGCGGTCTCATCCTAAGGACTTCAACATTTAGTCGCCTATTACGACAAGCATGGGGTATTGAGGATCTATTCTGACAACCCGGATATCCACGGGGCTCAATATAGATTTTAGATGAAAAAAAATATAACATTAGCTTCTCTTTCAAAGAAAATACATTTATAAATTCATTTACAAAAATTGAATTTTAGACAATAAAACGTCATTTTCTAGATATTAATGGTTTTCATAAGTACACTGTATCTGTATATAGGTGTTAATCACAACGGGACTATTTGAATGTTTTATTACAGATTGTTCATACGCGTACAATCTGTTTCAATGTGACAACCACAGATGCATCTATCGAAATCTCAAGTGCAACGGGAAGAACGACTGTTATGATTGGTCAGACGAAGTAGGGTGCGCATGTGAGTACAATTCAATGACATTTCACTCACAGTTAATGCTTTAATATTCGTGTACCCATATAATTCAGGTAGATCAATGTAACGGGAGTGGTGGTGAATGACTTGACACTGATGATGGTTACAAATGGATTTATTCTGGCATCAATTAATATATGCGTTTATCATGACGTTCCAGATTCTATAAAACACATTAAGAGAAATTAAGTACATGTATACAATACAATATCATCATAATTAATTATATGGAAATATATACATTTATAGTAATTTATCATAAAATCACAGACACACACATTACTCAACACACAGTAATGCAAAGAGTTATTCCCCTTGACACAGCATTAACTTATATACAAATATAGGGATAACTTTATATCTACTATATACAATTATCATATTAATTCTTAATATAATAGAACAATATAAGTGCATGATTATTTACATGGTAACCTACCAACTATGGGCTGAATCCTTTCCCACTAGCTTAATTACTGCCGATTTTCATACTATCTCTACATGTTTATAAGATCTACAAACAATATCACACACTCTATTATACAGTGTCTAATGTTTCTAATATTCATATTTTCATAAAATAAATATATACTATCACTGAAATGCTTTCATAATAAAATGTTAAAAGTATAGTAACTATGTTTTCTCTCAAATCTCTTTTCACACAATATTAATCATAGATTAATATATTACTAATTAGTTATGTAAAGTGTTACTGTTAAAAGTCTTAAATATCAAAGTTAACTTACTGTCAGTGATTTATATGTCCGGAAAACAAGTTCAACACAATGTCCAAGAAACATGTCTTCTTCTCACCACTACCTGGATTCAAGTAATTGTCAAACTCTACTCACAGACAAAGGGGGGTTAAAAGGACTTGGCGGGAAAAAACTGACCAATGGGCTTTTAAGCTTATCTAATTAAACCTAAGTTCAGAGTTTAAGGTTAAAGTTTATTTGAAGTTTAGATTTTACTATCTACATTTTAATTTTAGTTTAATTTAATATTTTAAAATAGTTACTCATTATTGAAAATTATTTCATAACTTTCAATGACATCTGAAAGAAAATTAAAATCAATATAAATCATCAAATGACACTATCACATCATGTTACATCAAGGTTAGATTACTGTAACGCTCTCCTGGTTGGTATACCAAAAACAGTTCTGAGCAAGCTCCAACAAGTTCAGAACACTGCCGCACGTCTCATATCCAGGACCTCTCGTTACGACCACATCACTCCAGTACTACGAGAACTACACTGGTTGCCTGTGCAGTATAGGGCACAGTTTAAGATACTTACTTATACCTACAAGGCCTTACATGATGAGTGCCCAATTTATTATATCATATGATTACTAGAGGTATATAGACCTACCCATAATCTTAGGTCTATACAACGATCGGTCACTCTAGTAGTTCCTAAAAGTCGAACTGTTAAGTACGGGGATCGGTGCTTCATGTCAAAAGCTCCGAAACTGTGGAATGCCCTTCCAGAACATGTGAAGGATTGTAAATCACTATGCGCCTTCAAGAAATCATTGAAAACACATATTTTCCATCAGGTTTTCAGTAACTAGCCTCCATCAAGTTGAGATATTTTTTTATATATAGTTTTAATTCATCCACAGAAAAAAAAAAAAAAAAAAAAAATCTCATAAACATTATCTCATCATCTTTACTTTAATATGCCCTGAAACTGATGTTTTATACTTATTTAGCATATGTATTGCATCTTATGTTTATATCATTTTATTTCAATGTTTTATTTAATTGTTTTATGTACTGTAAAGCACCTTTGAGCATACAAATGTATGAAAAGGGTGCTATATAAATATGGTATTATTATTATTTTTTATTATATAAATTGTTCACCGCCAAATTTGAAACAGAGCCCTTTTCTAAAGATAAGAAATCTCTAAAGTATATTTTTTCAACCATATGTTTTATCTATGCATGCATGTTATAAATAAATACAAAACTCTTGCAGGTACTGGCAGTGACAAATTCAAATGCTCTAATGATAAGTGTATTAACTCCAGTTTAACATGTGACGGGAAAAATGACTGCGGAGATTACTCGGACGAAATCGCTAAAAAATGTCGTAAGTAAAATAGCACAAAGTATCGTCTTATCATGTATTCATTTGAGATTCAGATGCACAGGTCTAACGACGATTTGATTCCTAAATTGTATGCCTTTAATGAAAATAATAGATTTGTTACACAAGGACTATGTTTTGATTCCAGCTGACAAATCTTGTAACAACATTTACGCTCATTATTATATCTGCATTTTAAACGAACTTGGCTTTAATTCCACATTTTATAATCTAATAATATCTTACACTCCAAGACAAAGACAAAATTCTTCAAAATCATATTTTATTTAAAAAATGATTCCGACTGAGTTAATTTCAGTTTACAGTCACCAAGCCTACATGTATTTGTCCATGGGCCCCTGTAATAATAATTTAGGCCTATGATCGGTGCTTACGGCGTCTGAGTACGGAGGGATCTTTATCGTGCCACACCTACTGTGACACGGGGCCTCGTTTTTTTTTTTTTTCGGTTTCATCCGATTGAATGATTGATTATTTGTTTGTTTTACGTCCCGTCGAGAATTTTTCACTCCTATTGAGACGTCACCAGCTGTAGGTGAAGTACCACAACATTAGACCTATACTTAGCATTCAGGGCCGTAGCAATGAGGGTTCTTTAATGTGCCAACGCCTACCGTGACACGGGACCTTCATCTGTAACAATACAAACAGTAACTTTGTAATTACTCCACTGTTGCTATTTTCAATCATATCGATTTGTGTATGAGTTCAGAAGAAAGAACCGATTCATTTTATAGTTATATTAAAAGCAGGTTAATTTGTTATTTTTAGATCCTTCTTGTTTATTTTCTAAAACATGTATGAATGGAAGGTGTTTCCCGCAATCGTATGGATGCGACGGAGATAACGACTGTGGAGATTTTTCGGACGAATCACACTGCAGTAAGTGTAATCCAAAATATATGACGTCATCATAACACATTGAGTAAAATTCCCAAAAAGATTTCGTCATCACAATAAAGTGACTAAAATCCGAAATACATGACGCAATCACATTGCAATGAGTACAAATCCCAAAAAGATGACGTAATCACATTTGCAGTGAGTAAAATTCTTGAACAGATCATGTACCTCGAAACAGATTATTGCATTGCACTACAGAGATTAGGCTATCTACCACAGATTATTGCATTGCACTACAGAGAATAGGCTATGTACCTATGCTGATGTATGATATTTCGCAACAAGGACTTTTCACTTTAAAAATGAAAACCAAAAACAAAACACACACACACACACACACACACACACACACACACACACACACACACACAATCAAATAAAAATACAAAAACAAAACCAAAACAAACAAACAAAAAACAAACAATCTAGATGTTAACAATAAACTAACAACTTTATATAACAAACTTCAGCTTCTCCATCGTCACCTTCCCATATTTATGTAGTAATATACCATTATCACCTGTTTATAATTATCAAATAATTCTATATGCAATGAGCAGGGAGTGTTCATTACATTGTATCTTTCCACACCTGCTGTGACACGGGGCCTCGGGTTTTGCGGTCTCATCCAACGACCGTCCCATTTAGTAGCTTCATTCGACAAACAAGGGGTATTGATGATCAATTCCAAGCCGGGTTGTAGTATTATGATATATATTTATTACTTGTGCCAACTCCCTCAAGAGAAGTTTTCTGTGTATCGGTATCCTTCTATTGGAAACTAAAGTCATTATATCAAATTTACATTTTTTTAATTGAGATAATGAATTCAAAATGATTTTACACACACACACACACACACACACACACACACACACACACACACACACACACACACACACACACACACACACACACACATATATATATATATATATATATATATATATATATACTAATCAGCTGATTCCGCCGACAATATAATCCACTTTATGATTCAAGTTCAGCTGCAATTGTAAACATGTAGAATTTATGATGAAAGTGATCACTGTTCGTCTTCCTCATTTTTTTCATTAACGACTGCCAGGAGGCGGACGATTATGATTTGGTTTTGGAAAAAGGTAACATGATTACTGCGGACCTAAATTTATTGATAATAAAAAAAAATATTTGATTCAAAGTTATCATTTCCTATTTTATAACTACACGATATTTAATAATCACGATTTTTATAAATGTGACCTTTATCCAGAATATTTTAGTTTACTGTATTCTATTTATACAAGTCGCGATCGCGCCATTCTTTTCTGTCATTGTACATGTATATACCGATCCCGATTACATTGAAAATAGAATACTATTATAATTCTTTGTTTTAATTCATGCGGTTAAATAGGATCTTTTTTATACGAGTAAGTAATCCAATTTTATCTATCTATCTATCTATCTATATATATATATATATATATATATATATATATATATATATATATATATATATAATAATAATAATAATAATAATAATGATAATGATAAAGTGAACACTTGATGAAAATTTCTACCTTTGTCTAATTAGCAGTAGTGCAGTTTGTGTTATGACTTAATTACTTTACAATGGATTAACCTGATAAACTGGGTAATTATTATAGTTAATACTGATTAGTGTGCCACATTGTTGTTTTCATTAAATTGAATTTAATGTCGAGGTTTATTTCACTTCTCATGGCCTGTCAAGGTGTTTATGTCAATACCCATTAACAAATTCATATAGTGATTTCAGTATTAAATTCTAATTGGATTTTGAAATTTTGTATCATCTAAATTTCCTCATCGTCTGCATACTCGATCATTTTCCTAATGTTTAACACACATTAAATATTGAATTTACTTATAAAATGTTATTATGCATAGTTAAATACCTTTGTAGTTGCTATTTTGAAGTTAGATTTAACATTGTATTGATCCTTTTTTCGACCATAAGCAATTAAAATCTGTTAGTTATCATTTTCTGGAGAATGCTACCTGTTGAAACATTTCATTATAATTCAATTTTCTGAAATGTTCTTGATACGAGGATGCTTTTTACATTACAGAGACATTGTCATTTAGTATCTTTAAACTATATTTTCACATATAGTGTAGTCAAGTTCAAGTATTTTGTTTTTGTTTGTAAATAGTGTGACCTTACAATGTTGCTGTTAATGCTAGTCTATAGTCATGAAACCCTCATAATGGTTTCTATATGCCCTGAAATATTATAACTACTGTCCAATACTAGAATCATTACAATGTTTAATCAAACATTTATATTGCTAATCTGTCATTGATAATCCTTTCAATTTCATGTACATTTCTTATACAGAGCACATTCGTTATTTTTTTTAGCCCCCTACCGGCTTTGCGGAATGAAACTATTAATTTACCCTCGGTCTGTCCATCTGTCTATTATTATGAATCAGCTTTCCGGACATTTCTCCGCATATTCAACTGCAATTTTAGATATGACTTTGTCTTGAATAGTTACAGATCAAGTTTGACTTTCGTTACGCTTGACCTACATGCACTTTTCACTGAATTATGCCCCTGATTTATTTCTCTGCATTGGATTAAATATTAATCTTAATTTTATATATGACTTTGTTTTGGATAGTTACAGATCAAGTTTGAATTTCGTATACTTGACCTACTTTTGATTGAATTATGAATCATGATGAATTGCAAGAATCAGTCTTTTCTCCACATTGGATGAAGATATTGAATTAAAATTTGATATTGGGCTTTGTCATGGCTAGTTACAGATCGAGTTTGAGTTTCGGTATGCATGACCTACTTTTGACTGAATTATCCTACCGGTTGGGGACTTTGTGTTGCTAGCAACTCACTCAGAATGCTTGCTTTCTTTTTGTTTTGTTTTTGTTTTTTAGAAAAAAGGCTTGACGAAATGAATAATGACATTTCAAAAATATTTTAATTATTAAATACAGTTTACAAAAATGTATTTATTTTTTTATGGTGATGAAAGCCGCATAACGGCAAGTGGGTATTCTGCTAGAAAGTAGACCAGTGAAGGATTTACACACAGAAAGTATGCTTCAGTATGGAAATGCATGTATAAAAATACTTCATGGCCCGGTTTGCCTTACAAAGTACATTTAATGGAGAGCTCTGGTGTATTTATAGTAGTCTTTGAGGAACACCGAAAAGTTGCGGCCGAATTTGACGCTTGCGCCAATCAGATTTCTTGTATATGCATTGTGGTAAGAATGCAGTATCACAACAGTCGAGTATGATCTCGGTAACCCAAACTTGTGCGTCTGGGCATATTTCTAATTAGCAATGAATGTTATAATTAAATGATTGATTTCTTGTTAAATTGTAACCACACCAGAAATTCTTTACAAGTGGTCTCCGGTGTCGAGATCAATCTAAAGCTATGTTGTGTGTGTGTTATTTTGCAGTCACCTGCCAGAAGGACCAATTTATGTGTAGTGGAAGTTTGGCATGTATCCCATCGTCATGGAGATGCAATGGCGTGTCTGACTGTCAGAACGGAGAAGATGAAGAGAACTGCGGTAAGTTGTCAGTATGCTAATGAGAGACACATTGCAATACAGCTTTCAAGTTAGAATACATATTCCGATACCACAGGATTCATCATGGCCAAAAACCATCAACTCCTTAATATTCACATTCCCACGAATCTTTCAAAAACCGCATAGGAATCGTTATTAGATCAACAATACATACTGGGATTCCGTCCGCGTGAAGGTGGATTGAACAGCTACTTTTTCTGATATTGTACTGAAGAAGTGGATCAGTTTAAAAATCGTTTTACCGAATTCTTTTGGTTTCTTTTCGGTGACGATCCCTTTAAATCACTCCCTAGAAAACAAAAATGAAATATTGTAAGAAACCGCAGCAAACAAAATATGTAAACACTTTCCTTGTACGTTTATACGAATCCGTGACCCGTTCCACAAAGCTTTCTTATGACAGAAATTTGTCATAAGTTTTTATAATAGCTGTTTCACAAAAGTGTCTTATCGTATGATAATCATAAGATTGTTCATGTTAATACATCCCGATACTTAAGTCTATACTAAACATGGCGACGGCCTATGTTTTGATAAGGAATAGGCAACTCATCGGGCTTGAGGGTATTTTAAGGGACAGAAACAATCAGACAGATTATATGGACCATTGCGACATCATGGACAAGTGTTGTTACCACGATAGGTTATCTTTGACCTATGTAATGAACTTAGCGATCGTTTAGAACACCCAACCAAGATATCCCATGCCCTACCAACTTCATTGCAAGTTATGGGTGCTCTTCGCTTTTATGCAAGTGGAAGTTTTCAAAATGTTCCTCTCATGCCTTTCTCTTCATTGAATTGCAAACGACTGTACTTTGTTTGGAAAATAACTATTGTTTCCTTTTTTCTACTTCTTCTCTTAAAACAGATATCTCTGAAGCAGAGAAATTCGGACACCGTTTTGTGTTTCATGCCATTCTAGAACCATTCCACGTTGTACTTGCACAATATGTTCGCTGGTCGGTTTTTATAGCACGGCGAATACAACCGAACACGTTTTTTTACGGTAGCGTGGTGGATCTACATTTTTATATAATAAAATCGTGCACGAAAGGCATGGGTACAACAATTATTAATACATGTTTGTAACATCTACGCGTCAGTGTTGATCATTCTTTTTATTATCGATATTTTAATATAATAATAAAATATCATAACTCAACTTAAATGTCAATGTTTCTTAGCATTTTTAAAATTTTATTTTTTAATTTATTCGATTCCGAAATAACATAAAAATCCTTAAAAACAAAGAGATATTGCTGGTTCCAGTAAGTGCTCTACCAAGCCTTTATCTTTATTACAAACTAAACTGCTTATACTATTAAAGATTCACTTCAGAGATACTGTTCCACTACATATTCCAGAAGTGGTGTCAATCAGATGTGGATTCTCAAAAACTCTAAGGAAGTTTTGGAAAATCTAAAGTCTCAGGATTTTTCTAAAATTGACAGCATCAAAACGTATGATTTCGCCACACTTTATACACAATTCCTCTCGATAAATTAAAATCTAGACTTTTTCAGATAATAACTAATTGCTTTTTGAACAAAAATGGCACTCGAAAATACAAGTTTCTAGTGATTGGAAAACAAAGTATATATTTTGTTAGACACCACTCCGATAGCCCGCACAAGTACTCTGAAGCAGACATTAATAGTATGCTTGACTTTCTTGTAGATAACATTTACGTAGTGTTTGGAAACCAAGTCTTCCAACAATCCATTGGCATCCCCATGGGCACTAATTGTGCTCCCTTATTGGCAGACTTATTTTTATATTCTTATGAAGCGGAATTTGTCCAGAAACTGTTACAGGATAAAACCAAAAAACTTGCCGTGTCCTTCAACCATACATATAGATAAATCGATGACGTCTTATCAATCAACAATCATAATTTTCATAATAATGTCCATTTGATATATCCCGATGAACTCGAAATATAGGACACTGCAGAATCTGACGTGTCTGCTTCATATTTGGATATTTTACTTAATATTGACTCTAATAGCACACTGACAACTACATTATATGACAAGCGTGAGGACTTCAACTTTGCAATCATCAACTTTCTATATCTATGTAGTAATATTAATATACCACTTTCGCCTGCTTATTCTGTGTATATCTCCCAGTTGATTCGATACGCGAGAGCATGCCATGCATATGAGAATGTTTTAAAGCGAGATCAACTACTGACAAAAAAGTTGATGTTGCAGGGTTATAACGAATCTCGTTTAAAGTCATCATTTCGCAAATTTTACGGTCGCTGTAATGACCTTGTTTGCGATTACAAAGTGTCCTGGGACATATGTTGAATGATTTGTTTCATACCCTTTGATAGACTGTCAATTATCATACTAACTTTGACCACGGGTCATCCCGTACACCTAATTTCGACTAAGGGCTCACGGCGGGTGTGACCGGTCAGCAGAGGATGCTTACTCCTCCATGACACCTGATCCTACCTTCGCTTTGTCGGAGGTCCGTGTTGCCCTAAACTCGAACTTGTGTATGTCTTGGGGATTAATGATTACGATTTACACATTGTTTACTTCACAATTCGATATTCATAATAGATGTTTAGCAGTGGCTACACATATTTCATAATTAATAATTATAATAATGCCTTTGATTGTATTTAAACGAATTTAATAATAATACTCATTAACATAATTTACATTGCATTATATGTAATAATTGCTTTCTAAGAATAATCCAGGTTGTGATAGTTTTGTGAAACAGCAGTGACATATCTTATGATAATCATAAATCAGAACTTATGACAATCTTAAGGCATGTCTTAGGATAAATCTTATGATAATCTTAAGGCATGTCTTAGGATAAATCTCATGATAGCATCTTGAAACTGGTCCCTGGATCACCGTATTTCTTTTCGCTATTTGTAATCGTTTTTGTTACTCTCCGACCAAATTCCCCGTACAGACTTTTGATAACCATAACAAAATAAACTCCAGAGAAGGCCCTATCAGTTGTCTACATGCTTATAGCCTATTTTCCGCCATCCAGAATGAGTTTCTATCTCAAAAGGTTAAGTGTATCCTTAAAACTAGGCATGATTGAGTTTGGCATTTGACTTTTCATACCTATACATTTTACAATCAGAACTTGCATCTTGCACATTTTCTTTAACATCACCCCTTTGCGAAACATTAATATCATTTAGAATTAAAACGTAATTCACATTTTTGGCCTTTAAACACACTAAATTTCATTATATACAAATATATACGTAGACGTTTAATTCAAAACTATCCGATGCCAAATGAATGTTTTGCGATTGTCACTTAGTGTGCCTATTTTCTAAGAGGTGTTGCAGTTGAATTTTTCATTAGCTACATAAATTGGGATTCGAATTGACTTGTTAAACATTTTGCGTAAAATGACATACGTTGATACATCAGAGTTACGATGATATATCAGAGTTACGATGATACATCAGAGTTACGATGATATATCAGAGTTACGATGATACATCAGAGTTACGATGATACATCAGAGTTACGATGATACATCAGAGTTACGATGATATATCAGAGTTACGATGATACATCAGAGTTACGATGATATATCAGGTGTATTTCTGGATGTAAATGTTTGTCAGAATGTTTTCAGGGAACGAAATGCTCAGTTTGTTTCGTTTCGTTTGTGTATACCACATTTCATTTTTTCAGAATGTTTTCAGGGAACGAAATGCTCAGTTTGTTTCGTTTCGTTTGTGTATACCACATTTCATTTTTTTTTTGTGATATAGCATTGTTTGAAATATAAGAATTCAAGAAATGCAGAAAGACTATTTGATTGGAACGTTTTAGTCCTTGCCCGGTTTTGCCGAAGGGGTCTATTAGTTTACCCTCTCTCTTTGTCATTTCACTTGAGTTTTTCTGGACGTTTTCGCCGCATTGGATGAAGATATTCAACTGATTTTTTTTTTTACGTGACTGCTCTGAAGAGTTACAGATCAAGATTGAGTTTCGTCACTCTTGACCTACTTTTGACTGAATTGTGCTCCTTGGACCAAGAATCAGTTTTCTGGACTTTTCTCCGCACTGGATGAAGATATTCAATTGGAATTTGATATTTGGCTTTAATTTGGACAGATCCAGATCAAACTTGGGCTTTGTTACGTTTGACCTACTTTTGGCTGAATTATCCTACCGGTTGGGGACTTTGAAGTGCCTGCAATACACTCAGAATTCTTCTTTTGAATTTATATGTATGGTCATGTGGGAGTTAATTCTTATCATAAAGTAGATATAGAACTTTTTAGGATGCATTATTAAAAACTTTACAGTTTAAAATTTTATTGCAATTGTCAGCATGTTCAAATCCAAAACACTTTAAATGTGGGAGTGGCGAATGCGTTGAATATACTTCACTGTGTGACGGTGTCTCAAAGTGTGCAGATTCGTCAGACGAAGAGCATTGTGGTAAGAATTTATGTCTAGAAGATCGATCGATCAATCAATTAAATCCACCAAATGAATGAATCAGTCAATAAATAATTTGATATATATATATATATTTTTAGATCCGTCAATCAAAATTATACCTGGGAAGTACGGATCAGGACATTATGACTGTCACTGCAATGGACTTTGTCATCCCGGCACGGGGGCGTGTCTAAACACGTGTAAACGAGGATGGGCGGGGCCAACGTGTCAAATTAGTAATTACTACATACCATTATTTTATATATATATATATATATATATATATATATATATATATATATATATATATACTTTTATAAACTTTTTGTCCGGGGTTTACATTGTATACTCTTACATTGTATACTCTTATCTACCTAGGATTTCAGATATCAAATCGCTGATACGTATAGAAAGGAAATTAGATTAAAATCGATTTCAAGAGTCACATCATGAATTTTCTTGTACATTCTGATCTATAGTCGTTATGATAGCTGGGAATGAGAAAATATATCACATACTACTAAGTTATGTAGAAATACTCAAACAAATGTAGATACTTGTTTGAAACGTTTTGATTCCTGACCCAAATTTTCGGGGAATTACCAGATATTACGATTTGATGGAATATAAATAAGTCGACATAGCTTCGTATAGATTTCTATGCATTTTATATTTTGTTTAATTTGAATGACAGAGAGATAGAGTCAGCCATGGAACTCACAAAGTTTTATATACATATAATTTCAGAATATGTACTTTTTCTGTAGGAGTGGTTCCTTTCCATATGCCCATTCAGAACAGTGGACATAAAGTTATCTCCTCGCCTTTAAGTATTGACGGTGACGTCAGAACATGTCCTCCACTTGCAGTCTCCACTTTAAACGCTGGGTATTGGGAGGCAAACATTACACAATATGTCTATATACGACGGATTCGAATTTATAACCCTAAAGGTAGGTATTGTTTGAAAACAATCTAGGTCTGGCGTACAAATGTATCATAACAGCATAAAGCGCTGCGATGCCTTCCACTTCCAAGGGGATTAAATTTCTTAGATTTGGTGAAAAATATAATTAAATTAATTGTTCTTAAGTTCAAGGAAGACTACTGTGTGTTTTTTCCTTAAGGACGGGGGCCCTCCGTGGCCGAGTGGTTAGAGCATCGCGCTCAAAAACAGAAGGCCTCTCACCTCTAGTCGGCACGGGTTCGAATCTCTCTCGCGCCGATATATATGGGAAACTTTCGGAAGGTCGGTGGTCTCTACCCAGGTTCATTGTATCTAGGTTCTTTCCTCCAGTAATAAAAACTGGACGACACCAGATAACTGAAAAATTGTTGAGGGTGGCGGAAATCAATCAATCAATCAATCTTTAATGGACGTATGTTTTACTTTGTAGACCATTTGTTTTATGGTCAAGCAGAACCTAAAATCGAAAATAAAAATATCATCAACGTAAATTAGCATTTAACGACAAGTTATGGAGCAACAGTACAATATTTACACGGTCTAAATCAGCTTTGAAAAAAAAAACAACTATGATTTTGTTAGATGTAATTCGCTGGCTTTGAAACGTCACGTACCGACTTAATTCATATTATGAAACCTTTGTCAACTCTTTATATAATGCTATTTGTTTTTCCAAAACAAATACAAATTTAGTATATTTCATAAACGTGGTGTATATGTATTCAAACTGTATTCAGACTGCGATTGAGAAAAGATAACCTTCAATATGGAATTTATAAATGTAAAACGCCATTTAGGGTGGCTTAAAACTAACAGTTGCGTTGTTTTTCATTCGTATGTTTTAAGTAAAATGACAAGCGTAATGATTTCAGCTTGCCCATCGTCAACGTTCCATATTCATGTAGCAACATTTCATCATTATCTGGATATGTCGTTTATGTTTGTCAACTGATTCAATACGCAAGCGCTTGTTTTATGTATGATCAGTTTTCAAATCGAGACAGGCTACTGGGAAAGAAGCTGATGTTAGAAGGACTTTGAACGATCTCATTTAAATTATGCATTTCGTTAATGTCATGGTCGTTATAACGATCTAGTTTGCCAATACAACATGTCCGTGAGTTAAATACTGTCCGACGTGTTTCATACCAGTTTGTTTTAGATCGTTCTTTATACATTGATTTTGGGTTACTCCATTTACCTGTGATCACGGTGAATGTGGCCGTTCGACAGGGGATGCTTACTCCTAGAGACCTGATCCCACCTCTTGTATATCCAGGGGCACATGCTTGTTCATCTCTTAATTTTGTATTCCTTATAGAAGTTAATAGATTGATCATTGTTCGTTGTCTTCACCTTTTCATTTAAAAGACCCATGATTTCCACTTCTAAATACCGACCGCTTAGGGAATGAGCAATCACTACCTATGTTAATGTCTTAGGTTTCACGGGTCCATGGCACGAGCGGGACTTGAGCTTGTGACCTCCCTGATACGAAGCGAAAGCAACCGCTTCCAGTCTCAACGGTTGTACAAAGTATATTATTTAGAATTCGCTGGTAAGTTATAAATGCTTTCTGACGTATTTCATACCAATTTATATGCCGCTCTTGGTATACTTATTTTGAATACGAAATTCTCCATTTATCTGATCGCGGCAAGTGTGACCGGTTGACGGGGTTTGCTTGCTGCTTCAAGGTTCCTGATCCCTCCTCATATGTTCCAGCGATCCGATTTTGTCCTTTTTTTCAATTTCTATTCTTTATATTTTTTTTTGTAGATTGGTCACTGATCGTTATCTTCACTTTTTCATTAGAAAAATTATTTTCATTATTTCATACTTGATTAGAACCCAGAATTTATATAAAAGAGCCTCTAGTAGTTTGTTGTATATTTACAAAATCACGAGATAAAGCAAGATAATCTAGGTAAAAATACAAGGTTTTATTCACAACGCCTACCGAATAAAAAAAACTTGTATAATGACCTAAATATTATGCTTTACCTCGTAATTTCGCATATTTACTACAAAGTACTAGTGTCAACGCCTACCGGGCTCGTGGCCAACCGAGTTAGAATAGGTGCCAAATACCCCATACATGTCGTCAGAGGCGACTAAATGGAGCGGTCCTTCGGATCGGGGTAGCTCAGTGGTTAGAGCGTTCGCTTCGTAACCGGGAGGTCATGAGTTCACTTCACATGTTGATTTTGAAAGAACTTATAGAGGTGGAGAGGGGCTAAAGAAATTGATAAATACTGGGCTCATTTAAATTTGAAAAGTGAAGTAAGGAATAATGTTTATAACAAAACATTGGCATAGAATTTAACACTCTACTGATCACTTCTGATTGGTCCAAAAAAACAAAAGGGGGGGGGGGGGGGTAGTGAAATGCCTGTTAAAATGGAATCCCTAGATTCAATTTTTGTAATATTATTCTTGTTGAATCTATGTATTTTGAAATGACACTTGTTAGTTGTTTTTTTAATTGAATCATAGATTCTTTTTATACAGTACTAATTACGGCCATTAGTTTGCAAATTTGACGTTCGTACATATACTCAAGTGTGATTATATAATTACAAAAATTAATTTGTGAAATTTTGCGTTACCTGTTATTTACTACCTGAAGTCCGAAAGTCCCGAGACTTTCGCGTCAAATGTCAGGAGCTTGGCGAAAGAAAAGTCATTTATAACTTTGATCATAACGCTACAGTTCTCGTATTGCAAATATGGTGAAATTTGAGGTGCAAGATTTATTGGTCTATAGAGACAGCTATAAAGGGTTAGTAGGTGGATAAGATATACAGGCTGGTAAAATAATATGTCTAGAATTACGGAATGAAAGGTATTTGACTGACAAATGCTGGAAAGTAGACAAATACATCCCCAACCGTGCGCAGAAATCTTGCGCTGTAAATTGCACCATATTTGCATTACGAGAACTGTAGCGTTATGGTCAAAGACTAAAATATAAAACCATAACGCTACAGCTCTGCAGCTAAGTCATTTACTAATCTAAACATCTACGGTTTGACGGGGTGTTTGGACTAAGAAATAGACCCGAGTTTCCTGGTTGCGAAGCGAGCGCCCAATACACTACGGTACATCGACTGGAATCCTATTAAAATTAAAACAACCGATAAATCTGAGAAAATATGATGCCCTATGCCTTAAACAACGTCTTGATTTGCTCGTGGTAAACGCATACTTTTGATTCATATAATTGCGTACAGGTACAAATGAAATGCTGGGAACCGCTTTAGTAAAAGAAAGTGAAGGGATCACTTCAAAATATTTTACATTGTACTCACCCTTTATTAGTACATGATCTAAAAGTCCAGATAATATATAATATAGCTTAATAATATGGTAGTAGAGATTTCCATTTTAATAGTAAATCTTTGAAATATTCTATATTACAGGCTTAAATGCTGAGTTTATTTTGGGAAAAAAAAATTATCCTTGATAAAGAACGGGATCCAATTCAATTGTGACATTTAGTTGTAATACTTCAGACAAACCTTTTTATGGAAACAAGGGTGAACACGCCCAGTACGTCAATGAATTGATAAATCGGGGCAGTACATTGTACTATTATATTTTGTAGATGTACGGTTTATATCACGTCTGACTGTCTACTCGAGCCCATGTGAGGTCAATGACACGACTCGCGTGTCTGAGGGTTTCGTGGACATCATCTGTGCCCCAGGGACCACTCTGCGACATCTGCTCGTGCTGCAGGATCCTGGCGAGGGAAATACATTGATGATCATGCAAATCTGTGAAATTCAGATTGTTGGTACGTAAGCTATTTCCCCTATAATTCACCCACCATTATCTGTGACATTTTGTTAATTCAGGAGCTATGTATGACACGCATAGAAAAGCATTTTATTGGATACGTCTATTTGATATATTACACTAATTCCTTTCATAACGAAAAAAAAAAAAAAAAAGGAAAATGGACAGTTAAAAAAAAAGAAGAAACAGAAAAAAAACCAAACAGTTTTTTGAGAAATTTTCGACTGTTTATTATACAAATTATACAAACAACATATATATCATCATACCGGATTTTTGCCTTGATACATAGTGATGAAAAACTAAGTAAAGCGGTACCAGTTCCACGTACATCACTGATCTTGTGTTTTTATCGTGTATAATTATGTTTACTACATGATGAGATAGGTACACATGTCATTATATTTCGAAATACTTCCATTATTTCCCCGCCTGTTTCAATGCCTCTTGGAAACTTTTAAAAGACCGTTTTATCAGATTCGTTTTTCCTTCTTCTGTTTCCGATTTTAATAGCTTGCTCAAGTCACTCGTTTGGTGGACAGTGCGAGAAAACTTGCGAGTGCCAGGGAATGGCTGGATGTGATGACGTAACAGGAAATTGTGTTGGTGGGTGTTGATTAGCCTAGTTCAGATAGGGCGTATAATGGTGAATTAAATGTTATTTCATTAACAGTTTAGTGTATACCATATATTTATACGTAAGCTGGACAGTAGGGAACTCATATTTAGGTTTGCTTGCCTGTACAACTGATCAACATGCAATCACATGATTTCAATTTCGGAATATACAGTCTGATTGTGTCGACTATATTCACTTAAGAGTTTCTGTCCCTGATAGATATGAGTTAAACATTTTAAACAATTAATAAAACTGCTTCAGGGACGGATCTAATAATGTTGACATATGTATCAGTTTCTTCGTTGGTTGTTCGTGCTTTCTGTAACGTTTCATTCTAGAGGGGGAAAATTCAGTCATGTAGAGAAGTCTCCTTTGGCGGGTGAAGTGCTTGAAATTCAATGTAGGGCGCTCAGGGCCGTAGCAGTAACTGTTCTTTATCATTCCAACGCCTACCGTGACAAGGCACCTCCTCATCTAAGATCATGTCCGAGCGACCGGGAACTGCAGGAGTTTGGTGCGTGGGTGAAGTCTGACTGGGTGCTGAAGTCAACAATCAACTTGCGAAACACGTACCCTTGCCACAGCTGGCTAACAGGGCCGGATTCCTTGTTGCAAAGAGACGTTGGGGTTGATATAAAGATTATCTAAATAGTGAAATTGATAAGAAGATCTGTCCTTACCAATATTTCCGATCACTAATATAATACAAAATAATAATAATAATAATAATAATAATAACCTTTATTTACCCAGGATAACACAATTAGCATACAACTAGTTTTCATTGTGGTTCTGCGTTAAAACATATATACAAACATAGAGTTAGTATTAGTTTTAATATATACATGTTCAATACACGTGGCCATGATTATATAAATAAGAAATAAAAGAGACAATGCATAGAAAAAAAAACATACTACAATATTACTAAACCTCAGTGTATTTTCTAAACATGGTATGGATTTATAAACTATAAAGTATTTAAAAGACAAAGTATTTATTCCTCAGCTTAAGAAATATCTGATTACAAACAATATATTTTTCCTTGTGTTATTGAGACACGGCGAACGAGGTGGACACCATTAAACAGCCTTCTTTATCGCATCAGGCGGGAGCTTTCTGACTTGTGAAGAACTGTTTATACGAAGTATTTATGTGTGTTGATTTGCACCTAGCTACCAGCATGTATTTCAACTTGAGTACACAGCCTTGAAATATCATTACTCCTGTTGTACTTAATCGTGTTGTAATTAACCGTGGGGTTGTGATAACTAGTGTTGTAATTACTAGTGTTGTAATTACTCGTGGTGTAATTACTAGTGGTGTAATTACTAGTGTTGAAATTACTAGTGTTGTAATTACTAGTCGTGTAATTACTAGTGTTGTAATTACTAGTGTTGTGATTACTCGTGGTGTAATTACTAGTGTTGTAATTACTAGTGTTGTAATTACTCGTGGTGTAATTACTCCTGTTGTAATTATCCGTGTAATAATTACTCGTATTTTAATTACCCGTGTTGTAATTACTAGTGGTGCAATTACTAGTGGTGTAATTACCCGTTTTGTAATTACTCATGTTCTAATTACCCGTTGTTTTTTGTCCGACTCAAGTGAAATAGAAACGAGTAATCAGATCTCTAGAAACAAAAGGAATTACAAGTAATCGAAACTCTAGTAACAAAAAGAATTACGGGTAATCGAAACTCTAGTAACAAAAGGAATTACGGGTAATTGAAACTCTAGTAACTAAAGGAATTACGGGTAATTAAAACTCTAGTAACAAAAGGAATTACGGATAATTGAAACTCTAGTAACTAAAGGAATTACGGGTAATTGAAACTCTAGTAACAAAGGGAATTACGGGTAATTGAAACTCTAGTAACAAAAGGAATTACGGGTAATTGAAACTCTAGTAACTAAAGGAATTACGGGTAATTGAAACTCTAGTAACAAAGGGAATTACGGATAATTGAAACTCTAGTAACAAAAGGAATTACGGGTAATTGAAACTCTAGTAACAAAAGGAATTACGGGTAATTGAAACTCTAGTAAGAAAAGGAATTACGGGTAATTGAAACTCTAGTAAGAAAAGGAATTACGGGTAATTGAAACTCTAATAACAAAAGGAATTACGGGTAATTGAAACTCTAGTAACAAAAGGAATTACGGATAATTGAAACTCTAGTAACAAAAGGAATTACGGGTAATTGAAACTCTAATAACAAAAGGAATTACGGGTAATTGAAACTCTAGTAAGAAAAGGAATTACGGGTAATTGAAACTCTAGTAAGAAAAGGAATTACGGGTAATTGAAACTCTAGTAAGAAAAGGAATTACGGGTAATTAAAACTCTAGTAACAAAAAGAATTACGGGTAATTGAAACTCTAGTAACAAAAGGAATTACGGGTAATTGAAACTCTAGTAACGAATTACGGGTAATTGAAACTCTAGTAACAAAAGGAATTACGGGTAATTGAAACTCTAGTAAGAAAAGGAATTACGGGTAATTGAAACTCTAGTAACAAAGGGAATTACGGGTAATTGAAACTCTAGTAACAAAAAGAATTACGGGTAATTGAAACTCTAGTAACAAAAAGAATTACGGGTAATTAAAACTCTAGTAACAAAAGGAATTACGGGTAATTGAAACTCTAGTAACAAAAAGAATTACGGGTAATTAAAATTGTAATGGAAAGGAGTTGTTGGTAATCAGAACTCTAGTGATAAAAAGTACGGGTAATTAGAATAAATGTAATTTATAGTTACAGCATATTTTAAATTTCCAAGATAGTCTTACGCTATAAGGTAATGTCAGTTAAGACGCACTTTAAAGAAAGTTGTTTCAAGTTTATTTTTGAAAAAATTATTTTCTAATTCAAAAACATTTCTGTTTGTAACAGAACAACGCCATGCTCATTCTCTTTTACAGGCTCAATGAAACAGTGGACCACCACAGCCCCCATATATTTCATATAAACAATATCTTATTCCATTATAATTCACATTTTATAGGAGTTCTAAAACTTCCTTTAAGAATTTTACAACTTCAAGTTCAATTTTCCATGCGAAAAATAATTTTG